>JAMPIV010023060.1:0-203553 GCA_024509875.1 Oreohelix idahoensis | reverse complement strand
CCCACAAGTGGGTTGAATGAAGGTCATGGATGCGCCACTGCTCCTCTCGTCACCATAACAGTTTCTCCCACAAGTGGGTTGATGAAGGTCATGATGCCACACTGCTCCTCTCGTCACCATACAGTTTCTCCCACAAGTGGGTTTATGAAGGTCATGCTGCCACACTGCTCCTCTCGTCACCATACAGTTTCTCCCACAAGTGGGTTGATGAAGGTCATGCAGCCACACTGCCCCCCTCGTCACCATACAGATTCTCCCACAAGTGGGTTTGATGAAGGTCATGATGCCACACTGCTCCTCTCGTCACCAGACGGTTTCTCTCCCACAAGTTGGTTGATGACTCCCACAAGCGGTTTGATGAAGGTCATGATGCCACACTTGTTCCTCTCGCACCATACAGTTTCTCCCACAAGTGGGTTGATGAAGGTCATGATGCCACACTGCTCCTCTCGTCACCATACAGTTTCTCCCACAAGTGGGTTGATGAAGGTCATGCTGCCACTCTGCTCCTCTCGTCACCATACAGTTTCTCCTACAAGTGGGTTGATGAAGGTCATGCTGCCACACTGCTCTTCTCGTCACCATACAGTTTCTCCCACAAGTGGGTTGATGAAGGTCATGATGCCACACTGCTCCTCTCGTCACCATACAGTTTCTCCCACAAGTGGGTTGATGAAGGTCATGCTGCCACACTGCTCCTCTCGTCACCATACAGTTTCTCCTACAAGTGGGTTGATGAAGGTCATGCTGCCACACTGCTCATCTCGTCACCATACAGTTTCTCCCACAAGTGAGTTGAAGAAGCTCATGGTGCCCCACTGCTCCTCTCGTCACCATACAGTTTCTCCCACAAGTGGGTTGATGAAGGTCATGATGCCACACTGCTCCTCTCGTCACCATACAGTTTCTCCCACAAGTGGGTTGATGAAGGTCATGCTGCCACACTGCTCCTCTCGTCACCATACAGTTTCTCCCACAAGTGGGTTGATGAAGGTCATGCTGCCACACTGCTCCTCTCGTCACCATACAGTTTCTCCCACAAGTGGGTTGATGAAGGTCATGCTGCCACTCTGCTCCTCTCATCACCATACAGTTTCTCCAACAAGTGGGTTGATGAAGGTCATGCTGCCACACTGCTCCTCTCGTCACCATACAGTTTCTCCCACAAGTGGGTTGATGAAGGTCATGATGCCACACTGCTCCTCTCGTCACCATACAGTTTCTCCCACAAGTGGGTTGATGAAGGTCATGATGCCACACTGCTCCTCTCGTCACCATACAGTTTCTCCCACAAGTGGGTTGATGAAGGTCATGATGCCACACTGCTTCTCTAGTCACCATACAGTTTCTCCCACAAGTGGGTTGATGAAGGTCATGATGCCCCACTGCTCCTCTCGCCACCATACAGTTTCTCCCACAAGTGGGTTGATGAAGGTCATGCTGCCACACTGCTCCTCTCGTCACCATACAGTTTCTCCCACAAGTGGGTTGATGAAGGTCATGCTGCCACACTGCTCCTCTCGTCACCATACAGTTTCTCCTACAAGTGGGTTGATGAAGGTCATGCTGCCACACTGCTCATCTCGTCACCATACAGTTTCTCCCACAAGTGGGTTGAAGAAGCTCATGGTGCCCCACTGCTCCTCTCGTCACCATACAGTTTCTCCCACAAGTGGGTTGAAGAAGCTCATGGTGCCCCACTGCTCCTCTCGTCACCATACAGTTTCTCCCACAAGTGGGTTGATGAAGGTCATGATGCCCCACTGCTCCTCTCGTCACCATACAGTTTCTCCCACAAGTGGGTTGTAGAAGGTCATGGTGCCCCACTGCTCCTCTCGTCACCATACAGTTTCTCCCACAAGTGGGTTGAAGAAGGTCTTGGTGCCACACTGCTCCACTCGTCACTATACAGTTTCTCCCGCATGTGGGTTGAAGAAGGTCATGGTGCCCCACTGCTCCTCTCGTCACCATACAGTTTCTCCCGCAAGTGGGTTGAAGAAGGTCATGGTGCCCCACTGCTCCTCTCGTCACCATACAGTTTCTCCCACAAGTGGGTTGATGAAGGTCATGATGCGCCACTGCTCCTCTCGTCACCATACAGTTTCTCCCACAAGTGGGTTTATGAAGATCATGCTGCCACACTGCTCCTCTCGTCACCATACAGTTTCTCCCACAAGTGGGTTGATGAAGGTCATGCTGCCACACTGCTCCTCTCGTCACCATACAGTTTCTCCCACAAGTGGGTTGATGAAGGTCATGCAGCCACACTGCTCCTCTCGTCACCATACAGTTTCTCCCACAAGTGGGTTGATGAAGGTCATGATGCCACACTGTTCCTCTCGCCACCATACAGTTTCTCCCACAAGTGGGTTGATGAAGGTCATGATGCCACACTGCTCCTCTCGTCACCATAAGTTTCTCCCACAAGTGGGTTGATGAAGGTCATGCTGCCACTCTGCTCCTCTCGTCACCATACAGTTTCTCCTACAAGTGGGTTGATGAAGGTCATGCTGCCACACTGCTCTTCTCGTCACCATACAGTTTCTCCCACAAGTGGGTTGATGAAGGTCATTATGCCACACTGCTCCTCTCGTCACCATACAGTTTCTCCCACAAGTGGGTTGATGAAGGTCATGATGCCACACTGCTCCTCTCGTCACCATACAGTTTCTCCCACAAGTGGGTTGATGAAGGTCATGATGCCACACTGCTCCTCTCGTCACAATACAGTTTCTCCCACAAGTGGGTTGATGAAGGTCATGATGCCCCACTGCTCCTCTCGTCACCATACAGTTTCTCCCACAAGTGGGTTGATGAAGGTCATGATGCCCCACTGCTCCACTCGTCACCATACAGTTTCTCCCACAAGTGGGTTGATGAAGGTCATGCTGCCACACTGCTCCTCTCGTCACCATACTGTTTCTCCCACAAGTGGGTTGATGAAGGTCGTGCTGCCACACTGCTCCTCTCGTCACCATACAGTTTCTCCCACAAGTGGGTTGATGAAGGTCATGCAGCCACACTGCTCCTCTCGTCACCATACAGTTTCTCCCACAAGTGGGTAGATGAAGGTCATGATGCCACACTGCTCCTCTCGTTACCATACAGTTTCTCCCACAAGTGGGTTGATGAAGGTCATGCTGCCACACTGCTCCTCTCGTCACCATACAGTTTCTCCCACAAGTGGGTTGATGAAGGTCATGCTGCCACACTGCTCCTCTCGTCACCATACAGTTTCTCCCACAAGTGGGTTGATGAAGGTCATGATGCCCCATTGCTCCTCTCGTCACCATACAGTTTCTCCCACAAGTGGGTTGAAGAAGGTCATGATGCCCCACTGCTCCTCTCGTCACCATACAGTTTCTCCCACAAGTGGGTTGATGAAGGTCATGCTGCCACACTGCTCCTCTCGTCACCATACAGTTTCTCACACAAGTGGGTTGATGAAGGTCATGATGCCACACTGCTCCTCTCGTCACCATACAGTTTCTCCCACAAGTGGGTTGATGAAGGTCATGATGCCACACTGCTCCTCTCGTCACCATACAGTTTCTCCCACAAGTGGGTTGATGAAGGTCATGATGCCCCACTGCTCCTCTCGTCACCATACAGTTTCTCCCACAAGTGGGTTGAAGAAGGTCATGATGCCCCACTGCTCCTCTCGTCACCATACAGTTTCTCCCACAAGTGGGTTGATGAAGGTCATGCTGCCACACTGCTCCTCTCGTCACCATACAGTTTCTCCCACAAGTGGGTTGAAGAAGGTCATGATGCCACACTGCTAATCTCGTCACCATACAGTTTCTTCCACAAGTGGGTTGAAGAATGTCATGGTGCCACACTGCTCATCTCGTCACCATACAGTTTCTCCCACAAGTGGGTTGAAGAAGGTCATGGTGCCCCACTGCTCCTCTCGTCACCATACAGTTTCTCCCACAAGTGGGTTGAAGAAGGTCATGCTGCCCCACTGCTCCTCTCGTCACCATACAGTTTCTCCCACAAGTGGGTTGAACAAGGTCATGATGCCCCACTGCTCCTCTCGTCACCATACAGTTTCTCCCACAAGTGGGTTGAACAAGGTCATGATGCCCCACTGCTCCTCTCGTCACCATACAGTTTCTCCCACAAGTGGGTTGAAGAAGGTCATGATGCCCCACTGCTCCTCTCGTCACCATACAGTTTCTCCCACAAGTGGGTTGATGGAGGTCATGATGCCCCACTGCTCCTCTCGTCACCATACAGTTTCTCCCACAAGTGGGTTGAAGAAGGTCATGATGCCCCACTGCTCCTCTCGTCACCATACAGTTTCTCCCACAAGTGGGTTGATGAAGGTCATGCTGCCACACTGCTCCTCTCGTCACCATACAGTTTCTCCCACAAGTGGGTTGAAGAAGGTCATGATGCCACACTGCTCCTCTCGTCACCATACAGATTCTCCCACAAGTGGGTTGAAGAAGGTCATGGTGCCACACTGCTCCTCTCGTCACCATATAGTTTCTCCCACAAGTGGGTTGATGAAGGTCATGCTGCCACACTGCTCCTCTCGTCACCATACAGTTTCTCCCACAAGTGGGTTGATGAAGGTCATGCTGCCACACTGCTCCTCTCGTCACCATACAGTTTCTCCCACAAGTGGGTTGATGAAGGTCATGCTGCCACACTGCTCCTCTCGTCACCATACAGTTTCTCCCACAAGTGGGTTGATGAAGGTCATGCTGCCACACTGCTCCTCTCGTCACCATACAGTTTCTCCCACAAGTGGGTTGATGAAGGTCATGCTGCCACACTGCTCCTCTCGTCACCATACAGTTTCTCCCACAAGTGGGTTGATCAAGGTCATGATGCCACACTGCTCCTCTCGTCACCATACAGTTTCTCCCACAAGTGGGTTGATGAAGGTCATGATGCCACACTGCTCCTCTCGTCACCATACAGTTTCTCCCACAAGTGGGTTGATGAAGGTCATGATGCCACACTGCTTCTCTCGTCACCATACAGTTTCTCCCACAAGTGGGTTGATGAAGGTCATGATGCCACACTGCTCCTCTCGCCACCATACAGTTTCTCCCACAAGTGGGTTGATGAAGGTCATGCTGCCACTCTGCTCCTCTCGTCACCATACAGTTTCTCCCACAAGTGGGTTGATGAAGGTCATGCTGCCACACTGCTCCTCTCGTCACCATACAGTTTCTCCTACAAGTGGGTTGATGAAGGTCATGCTGCCACACTGCTCATCTCGTCACCATACAGTTTCTCCCACAAGTGGGTTGAAGAAGCTCATGGTGCCCCACTGCTCCTCTCGTCACCATACAGTTTCTCCCACAAGTGGGTTGAAGAAGCTCATGGTGCCCCACTGCTCCTCTCGTCACCATACAGTTTCTCCCACAAGTGGGTTGATGAAGGTCATGCTGCCACACTGCTCCTCTCGTCACCATACAGTTTCTCCCACAAGTGGGTTGATGAAGGTCATGCTGCCACACTGCTCCTCTCGTCACCATACAGTTTCTCCCACAAGTGGGTTGATGAAGGTCATGCTGCCACACTGCTCCTCTCATCACCATACAGTTTCTCCAACAAGTGGGTTGATGAAGGTCATGCTGCCACACTGCTCCTCTCCTCACCATACAGTTTCTCCCACAAGTGGGTTGATGAAGGTCATGATGCCACACTGCTCCTCTCG
Organism: Oreohelix idahoensis; assembly: GCA_024509875.1. Taxonomy (NCBI): domain Eukaryota; kingdom Metazoa; phylum Mollusca; class Gastropoda; order Stylommatophora; family Oreohelicidae; genus Oreohelix; species Oreohelix idahoensis. The sequence continues at coordinate 197,873 of JAMPIV010023060.1, read as the reverse complement.
TCACCATACAGTTTCTCCCACAAGTGGGTTGATGAAGGTCATGATGCCACACTGCTCCTCTCGTCACCATACAGTTTCTCCCACAAGTGGGTTGATGAAGGTCATGATGCCACACTGCTTCTCTAGTCACCATACAGTTTCTCCCACAAGTGGGTTGATGAAGGTCATGATGCCACACTGCTCCTCTCGCCACCATACAGTTTCTCCCACAAGTCGGTTGATGAAGGTCATGCTGCCACACTGCTCCTCTCGTCACCATACAGTTTCTCCCACAAGTGGGTTGATGAAGGTCATGCTGCCACACTGCTCCTCTCGTCACCATACAGTTTCTCCTACAAGTGGGTTGATGAAGGTCATGCTGCCACACTGCTCATCTCGTCACCATACAGTTTCTCCCACAAGTGGGTTGAAGAAGCTCATGGTGCCCCACTGCTCCTCTCGTCACCATACAGTTTCTCCCACAAGTGGGTTGAAGAAGCTCATGGTGCCCCACTGCTCCTCTCGTCACCATACAGTTTCTCCCACAAGTGGGTTGATGAAGGTCATGATGCCCCACTGCTCCTCTCGTCACCATACAGTTTCTCCCACAAGTGGGTTGAAGAAGGTCATGGTGCCCCACTGCTCCTCTCGTCACCATACAGTTTCTCCCACAAGTGGGTTGAAGAAGGTCTTGGTGCCACACTGCTCCTCTCGTCACTATACAGTTTCTCCCGCAAGTGGGTTGAAGAAGGTCATGGTGCCCCACTGCTCCTCTCGTCACCATACAGTTTCTCCCGCAAGTGGGTTGAAGAAGGTCATGGTGCCCCACTGCTCCTCTCGTCACCATACAGTTTCTCCCACAAGTGGGTTGATGAAGGTCATGATGCGCCACTGCTCCTCTCGTCACCATACAGTTTCTCCCACAAGTGGGTTTATGAAGGTCATGCTGCCACACTGCTCCTCTCGTCACCATACAGTTTCTCCCACAAGTGGGTTGATGAAGGTCATGCAGCCACACTGCTCCTCTCGTCACCATACAGTTTCTCCCACAAGTGGGTTGATGAAGGTCATGCAGCCACACTGCTCCTCTCGTCACCATACAGTTTCTCCCACAAGTGGGTTGATGAAGGTCATGCAGCCACACTGCTCCTCTCGTCACCATACAGTTTCTTTCACAAGTGGGTTGATGAAGGTCATGCTGCCACACTGCTCCTCTCGTCACCATACAGTTTCTGCCACAAGTGGGTTGATGAAGGTCATGCTGCCACACTGCTCCTCTCGTCACCATACAGTTTCTCCCACAAGTGGGTTGATGAAGGTCATGCTGCCACACTGCTGCTCTCGTCACCATACAGTTTCTCCCACAAGTGGGTTGATGAAGGTCATGCTGCCACACTGCTCCTCTCGTCACCATACAGTTTCTCCCACAAGTGGGTTAATGAAGGTCATGCTGCCACACTGCTCCTCTCGTCACCATACAGTTTTTCCCACAAGTGGGTTGATGAAGGTCATGCTGCCACAATGCTCCTCTCGTCACCATACAGTTTCTCCCACAAGTGGGTTGATGAAGGTCATGCTGCCACACTGCTCCTCTCGTCACCATACAGTTTCTCCCACAAGTGGGTAGATGAAGGTCATGATGCCACACTGCTCCTCTCGTCACCATACAGTTTCTCTCACAAGTGGGTTGATGAACGTCATGATGCCACACTGCTCCTCTCGTCACCAAACAGTTTCTCCCACAAGTGGGTTGATGAAGGTCATGATGCCACACTGCTCCTCTCGTCACCATACAGTTTCTCCCACAAGTGGGTTGATGAAGGTCATGATGCCACACTGTTCCTCTCGCCACCATACAGTTTCTCCCACAAGTGGGTTGATGAAGGTCATGATGCCACACTGCTCCTCTCGTCACCATACAGTTTCTCCCACAAGTGGTTGATGAAGGTCATGCTGCCACTCTGCTCCTCTCGTCACCATACAGTTTCTCCTACAAGTGGGTTGATGAAGGTCATGCTGCCACACTGCTCTTCTTGTCACCATACAGTTTCTCCCACAAGTGGGTTGATGAAGGTCATGATGCCACACTGCTCCTCTCGTCACCATACAGTTTCTCCCACAAGTGGGTTGATGAAGGTCATGATGCCACACTGCTCCTCTCGTCACCATACAGTTTCTCCCACAAGTGGGTTGATGAAGGTCATGATGCCACACTGCTCCTCTCGTCACCATACAGTTTCTCCCACAAGTGGGTTGATGAAGGTCATGATGCCCCACTGCTCCTCTCGTCACCATACAGTTTCTCCCACAAGTGGGTTGATGAAGGTCATGATGCCACACTGCTCACTGCTCCTCGTCACCATACAGTTTCTCCCACAAGTGGGTTGATGAAGGTCATGCTGCCACACTGCTCCTCTCGTCACCATACAGTTTCTCCCACAAGTGGGTTGATGAAGGTCATGCTGCCACACTGCTCCTCTCGTCACCATACAGTTTCTCCCACAAGTGGCTTGATGAAGGTCATGCTGCCACACTGCTGCTCTCGTTACCATACAGTTTCTCCCACAAGTGGGTTGATGAAGGTCATGCTGCCACACTGCTCCTCTCGTCACCATACAGTTTCTCCCACAAGTGGGTTGATGAAGGTCATGCTGCCACACTGCTCCTCTCGTCACCATACAGTTTCTCCCACAAGTGGGTTGATGAAGGTCATGATGCCACACTGCTCCTCTCGCACCATACAGTTTCTCCCACAAGTGGGTTGATGAAGGTCATGATGCCACACTGCTCCTCTCGTCACCATACAGTTTCTCCCACAAGTGGGTTGATGAAGGTCATGATGCCCCACTGCTCCTCTCGTCACCATACAGTTTCTCCCACAAGTGGGTTGAAGAAGGTCATGATGCCCCACTGCTCCTCTCGTCACCATACAGTTTCTCCCACAAGTGGGTTGATGAAGGTCATGATGCCACACTGCTCCTCTCGTCACCATACAGTTTCTCCCACAAGTGGGTTGATGAAGGTCATGATGCCCCACTGCTCCTCTCGTCACCATACAGTTTCTCCCACAAGTGGGTTGAAGAAGGTCATGATGCCCCACTGCTCCTCTCGTCACCATACAGTTTCTCCCACAAGTGGGTTGATGAAGGTCATGATGCCACACTGCTCCTCTCGTCACCATACAGTTTCTCCCACAAGTGGGTTGATGAAGGTCATGATGCCCCACTGCTCCTCTCGTCACCATACAGTTTCTCCCACAAGTGGGTTGAAGAAGGTCATGATGCCCCACTGCTCCTCTCGTCACCATACAGTTTCTCCCACAAGTGGGTTGATGAAGGTCATGCTGCCACACTGCTCCTCTCGTCACCATACAGTTTCTCACACAAGTGGGTTGAAGAAGGTCATGATGCCACACTGCTAATCTCGTCACCATACAGTTTCTTCCACAAGTGGGTTGAAGAATGTCATGGTGCCACACTGCTCCTCTCGTCACCATACAGTTTCTCCCACAAGTGGGTTGAAGAAGGTCATGGTGCCCCACTGCTCCTCTCGTCACCATACAGTTTCTCCCACAAGTGGGTTGAAGAAGGTCATGCTACCCCACTGCTCCTCTCGTCACCATACAGTTTCTCCCACAAGTGGGTTGAACAAGGTCATGATGCCCCACTGCTCCTCTCGTCACCATACAGTTTCTCCCACAAGTGGGTTGAACAAGGTCATGATGCCCCACTGCTCCTCTCGTCACCATACAGTTTCTCCCACAAGTGGGTTGAAGAAGGTCATGATGCCCCACTGCTCCTCTCGTCACCATACAGTTTCTCCCACAAGTGGGTTGATGAAGGTCATGATGCCCCACTGCTCCTCTCGTCACCATACAGTTTCTCCCACAAGTGGGTTGATGAAGGTCATGATGCCCCACTGCTCCTCTCGTCACCATACAGTTTCTTCCACAAGTGGGTTGATGAATGTCATGCTGCCACACTGCTCCTCTCGTCACCATACAGTTTCTCCCACAAGTGGGTTGATGAAGGTCATGATGCCACACTGCTCCTCTCGTCACCATACAGTTTCTCCCACAAGTGGGTTGATGAAGGTCATGATGCCACACTGCTCCTCTCGTCACCATACAGTTTCTCCCACAAGTGGGTTGATGAAGGTCATGATGCCACACTGCTCCTCTCGTCACCATACAGTTTCTCCCACAAGTGGGTTGAAGAAGGTCATGATGCCCCACTGCTCCTCTCGTCACCATACAGTTTCTCCCACAAGTGGGTTGATGAAGGTCATGCTGCCACACTGCTCCTCTCGTCACCATACAGTTTCTCCCACAAGTGGGTTGAAGAAGGTCATGATGCCACACTGCTAATCTCGTCACCATACAGTTTCTTCCACAAGTGGGTTGAAGAATGTCATGGTGCCACACTGCTCCTCTCGTCACCATACAGTTTCTCCCACAAGTGGGTTGAAGAAGGTCATGGTGCCCCACTGCTCCTCTCGTCACCATACAGTTTCTCCCACAAGTGGGTTGAAGAAGGTCATGCTGCCCCACTGCTCCTCTCGTCACCATACAGTTTCTCCCACAAGTGGGTTGAACAAGGTCATGATGCCCCACTGCTCCTCTCGTCACCATACAGTTTCTCCCACAAGTGGGTTGAACAAGGTCATGATGCCCCACTGCTCCTCTCGTCACCATACAGTTTCTCCCACAAGTGGGTTGAAGAAGGTCATCATGCCGCACTGCTCCTCTCGTCACCATACAGTTTCTCCCACAAGTGGGTTGATGAAGGTCATGATGCCCCACTGCTCCTCTCGTCACCATACAGTTTCTCCCACAAGTGGGTTGAAGAAGGTCATGATGCCCCACTGCTCCTCTCGTCACCATACAGTTTCTCCCACAAGTGGGTTGATGAAGGTCATGCTGCCACACTGCTCCTCTCGTCACCATACAGTTTCTCCCACAAGTGGGTTGAAGAAGGTCATGATGCCACACTGCTCCTCTCGTGACCATACAGTTTCTCCCACAAGTGGGTTGAAGAATTTCATGGTGCCACACTGCTCCTCTCGTCACCATATAGTTTCTCCCACAAGTGGGTTGATGAAGGTCATGCTGCCACACTGCTCCTCTCGTCACCATACAGTTTCTCCCACAAGTGGGTTGATGAAGGTCATGCTGCCACACTGCTCCTCTCGTCACCATACAGTTTCTCCCACAAGTGGGTTGAAGAAGGCCTCTCATGGAGCTGACAGTCTGGTTCTAATACTTTTAACGTCAAACTACATTCTATTCTTCGTTCATGATTGAAAGGTCAAGGTCAAGGTAAAGGATCCCGCCGGTTACACGCCAATCGCGGAATATTGGGAACATGGTGTTAGGCCCATATGTTCTTGACCATCGGCACACCAGGGGTGATGTGGTTAGGCATCACGCCGGCGCATTTAACCTTCCCATAGTTGCCCTGGTACCCAATTCATGAGGCTGGGTCGACCCAGGAGCCGTTTGCGGTCTCAAGAAAACAAATCACACATCAACTTGGAATCGAACCATGGATCACCTAGCTAGGAAGCCAGAGCACTAACCACTGCGCCATCGCGGCTCCGTTTATGATTTAAGACAGAATAAATATTTTAGATGGTCTTCTTCTTTCCCCTTTGACCTTTCAACTCCCACAAGGAGCATAGGCCTTCAACAAACTTTATGCTAAATCTTCCTGACCGTGCCATCAGGTCAAAGTCTTTATATGTTGTCTCCATCCTCTTCATTGTCACAGATGGAAATAGTGCCGCAGTAATCATCCACTTTTGCCCCTCCACATCTAGTTTATTTTTTTTTTGCTACATGAACGAAGGATTCACCAGTGCAGTTAACACGTGAGCCATCTGGCAATTAAGCCCTTTATGAAACAGAGAGCGAGGCGCAGAGCATGGCGTAATAGATTCTTTGATCTGGGGAACACACGAGATATTCAGTCCGAGACGGATCTTGGATTGTAAAACTTTCAGGGAAGTAATTAATAATAATAATAAATTCTTTAAGCACCAAACACGGCGCATAAGGCAGAAACCAGTGCTCTCCAGGTTGTTCGTTGTGACGCCACTCCTCTTAACTCTTGCACATTATTTAGGCCCAACGTTCTTCCTTCTCTTATTATTGTTTTTCTGAGTGTTTCTTTTGGTCTTCCTTTTTTCCTCTTACCCTCAGGAACCCAAGTGAGCGCCTGTAGTGGTATTCTGTTGTTTTGCATTCGTAGGACATGACCGATATATGACCATCGTCTTTTCCTTATATAGTCGGAGACATATTTCTGCCTAGAGTCTTCTCTTATTTGTCGATTAGTCTTGAATTCTTTCCAACTGATGTTCATGAGTTTTCTAAGACATTTGTTCTCGAATTTATTCAGCTTGTTCTCCAATGATTTTGTTATTTTCCAACTCTCACAGCCGTATGTTAACACTGAGATAACATTTGAATAAAACAGACGAAGCTTGGTATGTATATTCAATGATCGTAATTTCCAAATGTTAGATAATCTATTGAAGGCGCTAGCTGCCAAAGCAATTCTAGTATGGATTTCTCTTGTTGTGTCACCATCCTGAGTCATTTTACTGCCTAAATAATTGAAACTTTCAACTTTCTGTAGTTTTTCCCCGTTCAAGATGATATCAAAGGTCTCGTTAGAAAAGTTCATAGCTTTAGTTTTAGAGGCATTTATTTGGAGACCAATTTTAACCGAGAGATGACACAAATTATTTAGTGCTTCTTGGGATTGTCTTGGTGTTGAACTTAAGAATGCTACATCATCTGCGAAATCCAGGTCCCCCAGGAATTTTCCATTTGTCCATTTTATACCCAATTGTTCATTGTGGGTATAGTTTCTCATAACCCAATCAATAGCTATTCCAAAAAGTAATGGTGACATAATACAGCCTTGTTTCACCCCTGTTTCTACTGTAAACCATTCTGTATTCCCTTTATTTGTTCTAACACAATATCTTGCATTGTCATATAGCGCTTTGATTATATTCACATATTTTGTTGGAAAACCATAGATTGTAAGTATCTTCCACAATGATGGGCGGTGTAGACTATCAAAGGCTTTTTGAAAATCGACGAAGGTGATAATAAGTGGCGATTGCCTTTCCACTGATTCTTCTATAATTGTTCTTAGTGTGAATATTTGATCAATACATGATCGTTTCGGCCTGAAACCCGCTTGTTCTTCTCTGATCTTTTCGTCAGCATGCAATTTAAGTCTTTCTAACATCATGCAACATAATAATTTTCCAGGTACTGATAATAGAGATATACCACGCCAGTTATTACAGTCTGATAAATCACCTTTCTTCGGTAACTTTACAATAATACTGTCTTTCCATTGTTGTGGTGGTTGTTCTTCTCTCCATACTTCATTTATAATATCTAAAATTCTCAAGAGGTTGTTGTCATTAACTGCTTTAATCATTTCCCCTGAAATTTCGTCAACTCCAGCAGCTTTAAAATTTTTAAATCTTTTAACGGCTTGTTTGATCTCGTCCAGCGTGAATTCATCGCAAGTTATTGGCAAGGTGGTTGTGGGTGTTTCATTATTAAAATCAGGTGTTACTGTTGGTGATGGTCTGTTTAGCACCTCCATGAAGTGCTCAGCCCATCTCTTCATTTGTTCTTTTTCTGATGGTATTGAATTCCCTAATTTACCTTTAACAGGTGTTTCCATAGCAGTAGGCTGGTGACATAGTTGTTTTGTAATTTGATAAAGGCACCTACTATTACCAGTTCTTGCAGCATTTTCAGCTTCTACGGCCAGTTCATTGATGAAATGTCTTTTATCTTTTCGAGTTTTTGTCTTCACTTCTTTATTTAACAAGTAATAAGTTAGTTTGCAAGATTCAACTGCATTATGTGTACTTGCCGCTAGTAGTTTAAGTTTTGCTGTTTTCCTTTCTTGTATTTTATCCCAAGTATCTTCTCTCATCCATTTTTTCTTTTTATGTACTAGGTATCCGGTGGTCGCTACTGCTGCTTCTGTCATTGCTGTTCTCAGTTGTTCCCATTTAGTATCGATTGTCTTGGTGGTGATATCTAAAGGAAGTAATTACGTAGCTGATATTCGACAGAGGCGGGAGAGGTGGTAAAAATTTCCTTTGATTTAAGAATTGAACGGCAAATTGGATCGGGTCTGGAAGTAGGTGTGACTTTCGCGTTAGAGAACGATTGAACGGAATTTTTCAATATATACCATGTCTCTCCGATAGTCATGATCAGTTGCCCAGAAATCTATCGGAATTCACTAACTCGTTATCTTAAGATTTCTCGTACAGAGTGAAAATTAATAGATTCCGTAGAGTCTTTCATTTTTCTGATTGCGGTAATTTATATACTAGCCATGAAGTGATTTAGTGTGTTTAAAGTTTTCTATATATATTTCACTGAGATTTTCTGTGCTAATTAAATAACTTATAGCTAACTTTCCAGCCGTAAAGTAAATTTAATTACTCGCTATTTTTCCAATAAGAGATGTTTTAAATTGACTAGTACATACATTAAATAACTGTCTACTGACGGCATATATTATTTACTTCTATCCATTTTATGTAATTTTTTTTTCAATGACTAATGTTCATATCACGCGTTAACACTTTGATAGGATAAGCTAGACACGTGTGTTTTAAATCTAATTTATATCAGTGGTGAAGAGGTCCTATTTTAACACGTGTTAGATATGATATTGATATTGGTTAAATGTTTATATTCTCTTTTATATAGGCTGGTCAAAACCTGAGTACTAGCGGATTTTCTTATGGCCATTTGAACTTATAATATTATAAGCATCCAAGAATATTTAATATTGATGAGCTTCTTGCTGTGACCTGTGCGGTCCAATTTTCCTCATTTTCGTGAGAGAAAGCAGAATAGAAATATTAAATTATAATATTAACTGGACCAGAACTATTACCAGATTTATTTATATCAATCTCATCAGCCAGCTGCGGCGAACTATAGTATCAGCAACATTTGTGTAACTTAACCTAGCGTTTCAACCACCTGAGGCTAAACAACCTAGGAACTGTATATGTTATATTCATCATACATCGGCGATCACCACGCATGTTACCTACTCCAACCAACTGAAGGCATAGATAACTTATTGCATCCAAAACAAAATAAAACACCGACTTTAGCGACTCCTGTGAAATTTGCAGTCAGCAACTACGGAGAGTCTGGGGCTGGATTTGGCAAAACTAAAATTTGACACTTATTAGTATCATTACTTATTAGTGTATTTCCTTGGAATGCCTGCGACAACTACTGGGGTAAGCATAGTCTGAAAGTGGCCACTGCGTGTATGTGATTTGAATAAACAGAGAAAGAAACTTGTGTCGTTTGTTAACATCATATACTTATATGGTTTCTTCTTTTCTTTTTTTTATCTCAATAATCTGATTAGTCACGGGATAGATTACACTAGGAACCTATTCTTTTTCCATTCTGACTATTTCATCACTTATTGTTACCTTTTGATCTTTTTGGGTACATTAACCTCTTTTGGGATCGTCCTAAAGGAAAAGTTTACCTGAGGGGAGAAACTACTTGATTAATTTTCATTTTGTCTGTAAACCATGATCTCTTGATGCGTATGATTTATGTTGTGATTTTCTATTTATAATAAACTTTATTAATCCTTTAGTTAATGTGTCGGTCAACCCATATCTATTATATGTTATCCATAGTTTGTTTTTATGTTCATGCGTATTTGTCACAGAATTGTGTGCATGTGAGTGCAGTGTAACTTGTATTTTCGTACAAGGAGAGAAAGTGCGTCTGATTTAAATATCGTCGTCCATATAGGCTGGATTAGATAAATTATTCTATCCAGAGACTGTCCTTTCTCTTACACGATCACCCTCGTGGAAAAAAACACTATATCTTACCACTTACTTTCACATTGTCATCACTATCACCTCTGCTCAGACAGGGCTATAAACATCTATTACCTATCTGATAAATCGTACACGACATTCATGCCTGTCTGTTGAAGGCATGAACAATTCACTCCCTACGGCAGTATTTGTTATGGAACTCTTCTCCGTGCGTTCTTTTTGTCTTTCTCTTCTTCTCCTTCCTTCGAGATTCCAGAACAGGGTTTGTCCTGTAGTGCTATCACAGGTTTTCTCAGTGAGTGTCATCAAACTTCATTTTAGAATGTATTAAACACATAAAGAAGGGAAACCCGAGGCCTGTAAACAGTAAATAAATATTACACAGACATAAAGGTATGTTTCGTTAGAAATCAAAAAGTAGAAAACTAGACAACAGAAAAATCACAGACGTGAGTCGCGTACCGGGGAATCGAACCCATGATCTTCCGTGCGGCACCCCCGCCTAGCCATGGAAGCGAATCACACTATCCTCCCTGCCAGTTAAGCACCACTAATATGATAGATAAATGTCCGGTGTTACAAGTGTTGCTGGCGCACTAATAACCACTGTCATCGAAGCATCATGTTGTAGTGCTTAGCTGGCAGGGAGGATAGTGTGATTCGCTTCCACAGCTAGGCAGGGGGTGCCGCATGGAAGGTCCTGGGTTCGATTCCCCGGTAAGCCACTCACGTCTGTTGTTTTTCTGTTGTCTAGTTTTCTACTTTATTATTTACGTGTGCCTGAAAACATACCTTTATGTGTGTGTCATATTTTAGAATGTAACTTGTTTCATAAACCTGAAATGTATTCACTTAGTTATGAAATAACCCATATTTGGCCTAATGGGATTTAATAGATGTTCTATTATACACTTTAATGTTGTCAGATGTGATAGATGAGCTTTACAAATACCATGGAGAGCTAACAAGAGGAATCGGGGTGTCCCGAAAGACCTGGCAAAGAAAGCTTATTAATCTGGTTCAAAGGGAACAATCCACAATCTTTGGACAAGCTAAGAAATCTGGAAAATGTTTTGTGACAAGATGAAAAAATTGGAGGAAAAAGCAATAGAGGATAATACGGAGAGAACATACTGGACAGTTTGACATCGTGGCACGGAACAAAACTTACTTCAAGAACAGAACATCACGAACATAACCTCAAGCACAGAACTTCGAGAACTGAACATCAAAAACATAACTTCAAGAACTGATCTTCAATAACAGAACTGATAAACAGCACTGGAGACAGAAAGTTGTGCAGCAGTATGATCGCCCACACCACAGGTATGGTGCTTGAAGAAAAAACGATGGATGATTTCCCAGTGTAACAGAGGTAGAGACAGGTGGAAGAACACATAGGGAAGAGAACTGGTCACATCAATGACAGGGATGAGGAAGGCACTGCAATGATCATTGCAGTATGACTTGGCGTGAGTTTGTTGATGGCCTTTGCTCCTTTGGAGCTGACGATCATTGATGATGATGTATGACTTGGCGTGAGTTTGTTGATGGCCTCTGCTCCTTTGGAGCTGACGATCATTGATGATGATGTATGACTTGGCGTGAGTTTGTTGATGGCCTCTGCTCCTTTGGAGCTGACGATCATTGATGATGATGTATGATAGAATAATATATGGGGCGCTTGACATGAAGGGGTTAAAGTTTATTCATATTTTGACGCACACCTTGCAGCACCCAGGGGGCGCTGATGAGACAATGAAAGTATATGACTATTACTCCTTCAGGCATGTCGTACATGCAGGGGCGCTGATGAGACAATGAAAGTATAGGACTATTACTCCTTCAGGCATGACGTACATGCAGGGACGTACTTAAAGTGTTTGGCACCCGGGATGAATCCTACCTTTAGCACCCCCCCCCCCCCCACTCCCCCATAAAGAAACTCACTTTCAAATCTATTTTTAGCAGCGTAAGTACTATCATAATAGTGTCTGATGTCACCCCATTCTGGCTGTCAACCGGGGCAGACCCCCCCCCATAACACCCTCCCTTAGTACGCCACTGCGTACTAATATGAGGTAGTCCATGAAGCAGGCAACCTTATCACCAAAAACAAATAGCTTCAGGACCCACTACTGCGAGAGTATTTGAATGTTTGAAGCACGCTTCCTGCGAGGGGGGGGGGGGAGTCCAATAATCAATAAGGAACGCAAATTAAAATGACGAAAATGGTATTTTAAACCATTACTTTTAATTATTGGTTCTGGTACATCGTTTTCTCCACCATTGCCTCGTTTGTTGGGGCTATTTTATCGTAGTTTATATTTTCTGGAATCACCTATTATTCATTTCTATTTATATCTCAGCTTGAGTCATCCCTATTCGTATCTCTGTTTCTGCTTTTGGAAAAGAGAAAACTGACCTTGAAAACTAACTAGAAGTTTTAATATCGATGTCAGAATTCACCTCAGGAGTTCACTTGTGATCTAAGATTGTCAAAGGACAAGCGGTCAGGTCGACACAAATATTGAACATGAGTGAAAGCTGAACGGGAGCTGAAACTACATCAAAGTTAATTTACGTACACCTAAACCTGGGGCTTCTCATGCCTTGGACCTGTATATCCAGAACACCATCCATGACATTCAGCAGCTCTGCCCTCGTAGATTGCATTATTCCAATCTCACTTCTGCAGAGTCCCGTGCTCTCCCCCTTCTTTGCCGGAGAGACGACATTGTCATCAAACCGGCTGACAAGGGAGGAGCCATTGTCGTGTGGCAGATGGACTTATACCTAAGTGAAGGTAAAAACCAGTTGACCAATGGTTCTTTTTACAGGCCCAGGACCAGCGATGCAACTGTCTCCAACAATCGCATTGTACATAACACTATTAAACCGCTTATCACCAGTAATGCTCTTCCTCCCCACGCATCTCATCTTACGATTCATGATAGTTCTTTGGGCAAGCCTGTATTCTGCATGCTCCCCAAAATTCACAAGATCGACAACCCTGGCAGACCTATTGTCTCGGCCTGTTCCTGTCCTACTGAGCACATTTCTGACTTCGTAGATAGAATTTTCCAGCCTATCGTTGAGAATCTTCCCTCCTTTGTCAAAGACACTAATCATGCTCTTTTAACTTTTTCCTCTATCCGACTCTCAGCAGACCGCTCCTACCGCCTTTTCTTGTTAGACGTCTGTTCTTTGTATACCTCAATTCCTCACTCTGATGGTCTCCGAGCTCTTCGGTTTTTTCTTGACCAGCGCACTTGTCCTTCTGTACCCACTGACACTCTTCTCCGTCTTGCTGAACTGGTCCTTCACCTTAATTCCTTTGAATTCAATGGTCAGTTTTTTGACCAAATTAGTGGTGTTGCCATGGGAACGAAGATGGGTCCTATGCCTGCCTGTTCATGGGCCACTTGGAGCATCAGATATGGCAACAATACTCCGGTCTTTTCCCCGGGTTTTACCGCAGATATATCGATGATGACATTGGTCTCACAGATATGTCCGAGACTGATTTATCCCGCTTCATCGACTTTGTCAACCACTTCCACCCCACAATCAAGTTCACCTCCCTCATCTCCACAGTATCTGTCAACTTTCTTGACATTACTATTACTATCACGCCATCTGGCCTTAATACCGCTGTATACTACAAGCCGACAGATGCTCATAGCTACCTTCTGTATACCTCTTCTCATCCTCGGGCCTGTCGTGACTCCCTTCCATTCTCACAACTTCTCTGCCTATGCCGTTTGTGCCTAGACGATGATGACTTTCACTTCCGAGCCAATGAGATGTTGGATTTCTTCCGTAGCAGACTTTATCCGGAACATGTTCTCACCTCTGCCCTCCAACGTGTGCTCCCCATCTCTCGCCAGGAGGCCCTCAAACCTCACTATAAACCCACTTCAGATAGAGTCAAATTAATCTTGATCTATCACCCTCACAGTACTGCAGTCAAACAGATCCTTTTCCGCCATCTCCCTTTCCTCCAAGCAGAGTCTGTGACCCAGAAAGTTTTCGGTGAAGCACCTCTGGTGGCATATAGGCGCGACAAGAACTTGAAGGATCTTCTTGTTCGCAGCCGTCATCCAAAGGAGAATGCCACTCAGTTTGGCACACTACCCTGTGGTCGGACACGATGCAATACGTGCAAGTATGTCATCTCAACCAACAAAGTGTCTTTTCCTGAGGCTACGTACACCATCACCAGTAGCTTCACGTGTGAGTCGCGCAATGTCATTTACACGATCATATGTAAACGTTGCTGCATAACCTATATTGGCCAAACAGGCAAACGACTTGGGGACAGATTCAGCCAGCACTTGAATGACATTGCTCAGCAAAAATCCACACCAGTTGCCATACACTTTAATGGTCCTGACCATCATGGTCCCATCGACATCCTGGTCACGGCGATCAGATCCTGCTCCTCTGACACAACTAGCCGAGAACAGCTTGAGAACCGTCTTATCCACCGCATGGAGTGTCTAAAACCAGCCGGTCTTAACACTCTGCACACCTTTGTCTGAGGTCACCCTTCCCTCCCCCCACCCCCTCCTTCCCTTTCCTCTCTTGTTCCATTTCCACTCTTTCCACTCTTATCCTATTTTTATATTTTTCTGCCGCCTTCTAATAAAATGTTTGAATATAAAATACACTGTTTTAATATGTCTTGATTTTTTATTTCATATTTATTTATCTCCAACTCATTCTGTCCTCTTCTATTTCCAGTCCCCACTAATATAACGTTTGGGTAGTTTATTGTTCAGTTTCGTGTTTTAGTTTCGTAGTATGTATTGTATACATCCGGTGGTGATAGTCATTACCTTTTCCGGGCACGCCAATCGGTTTGCGGGAAGTTTCCTTCAGGGAAGTACCTAGGTTTAATTTTTATAATTTTTTATTTATTTAGGTTCTTATGTGTCCTATCTAGTCTTCACTTTGTTTCCTTTCCCTGACGAAGGCCTTGTGGTCGTAACGTTGGCTATTTTCTTTGTCTTTTGTCCTCGTAAGACGAATTACCTTTTTTCGATTATTTTTTTTCACACCCATCCATTTTACGTAACTTACGGCACGCGTTGCTGTTTCTAGGTCAGACCAGCGGACCAATAGAAATACTAAAGCAATCAACGGACGACCAATCACTGAAACAGTTTCCGCCATTCATGAAAATTTACTTGACCGGTTGTAAATCAACTTTCCAGAGTTTGACATTTAAGCCTGGACATATCCGACGGACTTCAGTCTTGGTTGAAAGCTGCGTACCTGTCCACAGCAGGAATTCCCTCAAGATTTTTACTGGATTCACTTTCTCGTCTGAAATGCTACCCGTAAGTTATTGTAAATGTTTTAATGTACGCATGTTTGTTATCGTCTGTGTATTTGTTAATTGCAGCTTTTATTATTATTAGGGCTGCGATCTTTAACGATTAATTAGTCGATTAATCGTTACATTTTTTTCAATATATTAATTTGTTAAACATTGTTTAATAGATTACTTGATAAAACAAATTTTAATACATTATTGCATGTTTAGCAATGTTTATATTTTTTGTTTAAATGCGAGAATGTTTTATGTGGTAGAGGTTTGTGATATGGAATTTGGCAAGGATGATCAATAATAATAAATTGTTTGATTGTAACTTTGCAGTATTTTCACTACAGTTTCAGGACGATTTTGCCTTACCACAATTAATATAAATAAAGTCATTAGTGATTTTTTGTCATTAACTGTTTATATTTGTTATATTATTTTTCAAATTGTTCCGAAATTAATGGATTAATATTAAAAATACCATGGACAGCCAAAAAGAGTAATGAGGATGCGCTGAAAGAGGCCAATGCACAAAGGAAACTTATTTCACAAGTTAGAAAGAAGCAATCCACTTTTTTGGGGCATGTTATGAGAAGAGGAAAGCAGGAATATATCGTAACAACAGGTAAGATTGAATGAAAAAGATAGAGGAAGACAAAGGCAGCAAATACTGGACAGTTCGACACCGCGGCAACAAAAATCCTCCATAAGTAAAACAAAAAATACAAAGATGTCAACAGCAGAATTGATAAAATGTAATGAAGACAGGAAGTTGTGAGAGACATGATCTCCTACGCCACTGAGCATGGTACTTGAAGAAGAAGAATCTTGAAGAAATTAAATTAATCGATTTAGATTTTTTAAAATAAATCCTTGCCCTAATTAATACTAAGTATACCTCGCTTTATTGCGATTCGCAGATATTGCACTTTTTTTCAAATTATTTATGTTTATTTATTAGAACGTGCCTTCTTCTTCCGACATATTTTGGCTCAGATGATGATTAACATTTTTGTTAGCAATAAATTATTTTAAATTTTACAGTACATTTGTTTAGACCTAGCGCTATTGCGCACTTGATAGACATATTGTAAACATGATTTTAGGCTTTTATATGCACTGGGCAAAAGCCAGATCCAAACCTCAGAAATGAGGTATCTGAGGAAGATGGTTGAAGTAACGAGAAGAGACATGGTCCGCAACCGGACGATACGTCAAGGCCTAAAATCCCACCCCTTGCAGGCCCAAGTAGAACAGTCCCAACTAAGATGGTTTGGCCATGTCTGCAGAATGGGAGAAGGTCGGCTACTACGACAAGCATGGGAAACAAAGAGCCAGGGATCCAGACCCCCAAGACGACCCAGAGTCCGCTGGGAGGACAACATTAGACAATCTTTGAAGACCGAGGACTAGAATGGAACCAGGCCAGGAGGAAGACAGCCGATAGGATAATCCGGCGCTCTCTCTTCCAAACCTCTACCCCTCACGGTACAAATGGAACGACTAAGTAAGTATATGCACTGGGAAGTTCAAAATTTGGGTATGAGCCGCTTTATTGCGATATTCGTTTTATTGCGGTGGTCTGGAACGGAACCCGCAATATCCCCGAGGAAGATCTGTATTGTGTTTTAACTCATTTCAAATTAGGACTCACATCTTGACATAATAGATTCCACTTGTAGGCCTAATCTTATCTTTTATTGACTTACTTACTTAGTCGTTCCTCTTCTACCGTGTGGTGTAGAGGTTTGGAAGAGAGAGCGCCATACTATCCATTCGGCTGTATCTTTTATTGAAATTAGTTAAATTAAATGGCATTTGTATTAACATTACTTCGTTATTGTAGTCTTTCCTGTTTATGGAATTCAAAAAAATTGGTTGAAATGATGATCAGTGGACGGTCTGTTCGAAAAAAAGGTAAAGTTAATCTCCTAGTATATACTGCCGTAGGGTAAGGGAGTGTTAGAGACTTCGCAATACTTGGTCCAGCATCGATAGGTGGGATTACCACTTCCCTTCCTCGCTGAATTTACCGTCCCTAACTTAAAGAGAAGAGTCAGGTACCCATATACAGCTGGGTAGACCGGAGTGTGTCTGCACGGTGATTCGAACCCGACACGTTTACCGCGAGAGACCAGCGCTGTAACCACTCTGTCTACGGCCTTAATAAAGAATTCAGAGACGCCGTAAAAAGGGGTTGGGGTTAAGTGTAGACGTCCTAACACTAACGACGTTGGCGACTGACTAGGATGACATCGAAGAACATGGCCCACTGTTGTTCATTTCAACCCAAACATTATTATAGTAGTTCCCGGCAGTTGGCGTACTAAAGGTATGCGAGGGGGCGCTCCGCCCTGGGTGACAGCCAGGAGGGGGCGCCATCGGACACTATTATTAAAATACTGACTGCTAAAAATATACTTGCAAAGGTATTTCTTTATCGAGGGAGGGGGGTGCCAAATTTAGTACGCCCCCTGAGTGCTAAATACCTTAAATACGCCCCTGGTTCCTGGGGGTCTATAAGGGAACAAAGACAGAGTAGGCCAACTGCCCCCACAGGGACATCATAAAAGGCGACGCCTATGAGGTTGGTCCTAGGGTCAGTGACGTCATCACGTAAAACACAAATTGTAACGGAAACCACCTCTGCAGGACCACTTGAATACAGAGGCGTCACTAAAGTAAATGGCACCCGGGGCGGATGTTACCTGTTGTCGCGAGAGGCGAGTAATTCTGCATTTAAATTCTTAAAACCTATTGCCGATAATTTGTCGATAAATTTCTCAAGGTATGAGAAAGCAGTCGGTTGTCTAAACCCATTGTTCACAATAGACAGTGCTCGGCGTAAGCCCTGGAAACGCATCAAATGTCGCATGGAATGCTTTTACAACAACGAGACATTAGCTAACCAGGTAGTCGCATATACGAATCAGTGAGTTTACACAACGGCAGTCATACACAAATATTATTTTGCCTAGTCATAGAGCATAATGGACGACCAGAGACAGTTCAGCGAGCACGCTTTACAATGAGTATGGTGGTCAGTCGGACTTCACGGAACAAGCGAAGTAATATTGGATTAACGGAGACGCAAAGTCGGAGTGAAGATCAATATGAACGAATAAATTATAAAGAGAATAACAACACTGCACAGACACCCAAAAGACGAACGCAGACAGATTGTCTAGGCAAGGAAAAACACGAAAGCGACCATAGCAAAATATTACAGAACCTTTACAAAGTAATGGGGACGGGTTGTCTGTCTGAAGTAAGACGAAGGAAACTTCACATGACATCAGAAGCGAACACGGGAAATCGCCAGCGGCCATTCGGACCATATAAAACCCAACCTTAATTGGTCGCTCAATATTGCTAAGAGGAAGCATTCCGCCAACCTACTTGGTGTTATATATCACGAGGAAGAGTAAGGACTTGTGTCAGTGATTTCTTTATATGGACACCAAGTGGTAGAGACAAAGACCGTGTGAGATAACTCAGCCTTCGTCTTACTACCCTGTTGGCGTAAATCACGGGACAAGCTAATGAGTAGGGCCAACCAGAGATACTGCGACGACACGTATCTCACAGATATGTAACGGCAACAAACCTACCAACAAACAACGGGGGTTTTAGAAAGGAACTTGCCAGGTGGCAAAGGATACTTTTTATCATCAACCACCCACACAGAAAAGTAAGCAGAAAATACCTAGAATAAGGGCTGCATTACTAAGAGCTGTCTACGTGAATTTATTGATCAGAAGTAGCAGTAGCCTACGGACGATTGTCATTACGACAAGTGCCTTTGAGAAATCTTGATCAGAAGTTTTGCAGGAGCAGACTGGCGATCTTGTAAACCTAGTGCCTACGAAAAGTATTGAGATCCAAAATTACCTATGGTAATGAACAGACTCGCCAAGTAACACTGATGCGCCAACATATACAAATATGTAACATATTCATATCAGCACCACTTGAGAACCATATCATCACCACAAAAGGGACATCTACATACCAAACGAAGTCTCCACTGCTTAACATTGCGTTCAACACAACCTGTGAATAAGCCACCGCAGCCGCTCGTGGCATTGTCAACACTCGCATTGTGAAGAACAAAGAACAGGCCACTGACCCTGACGGAAAGTGAGTGGACCGTCCAGTGTTATTGAATGCAGACAAAGACTAGTCCCTTGTATACAAATACCCAGAGTTTTATGGACAGTCCGTCAGAGACCAAGAAACAAGATATCCTTTTTGTTAGTGTTTAGGATTAGGTTAAATTCATCATCATCATCACATAGTATAGACTTAAGATTAGTTCGTGTATTTTTGCCTTAACTATTATCTTCTTTTTCAGGCATAGTTTATGTTAGTTCATATTGGATTTGTATTATTGTATTGGATGTGGTGTTACCCCTAAGTAATTCAATAAATGTTGTAATTGTGGTTGCGTTACCAACACACGTTAATTACATATATAGAGAAGGAAAGAAAGTGTGCGAGAGAGACATACTGTTCTTCCTTTCTTCCTCTTCTGTTCACTCAGTGTAATAGGGGAGGTGGGGGCTCGTTAGCATTATCATATAGAGAGGGGGATAGAGTGGTAGGAGTGTCAGTGTCACGAGATTCAGAATAACTGGGACTATCTGCTGGGAACTTATCCCAAAGTCTTACATTCACCTTCTCCACTCCTGCTGCCGATCTTCAAGCGGTTGCAAGGAAAATCTGAGCCACTAACCACGCCGGCACCTCATCAAAACAACTCTCTTTGGTTACCCTTCGGGACAAACCTGTGACATTAAGTGGAGGCTGCAGTCCGAGATAGTACTTTGAGGTGTGCCCTAGACAAAAACATTAAATAATTCTTTTTTGCAATTTTTGTAAAAACCTATTCACTGTCTTCTATACTGTTCCTTATTCTACTTAGGTAGAGGGAAAGAATACAGATTAGAATATTAGATAATTAGATAAGATATTCATATTATATGAAATAAGATATTGACATATGTTAGAATATTATACCATTTTACTTTATTTATACTTTAATACTGCATATTGTTACCAATATTGATTTTTGCTCAGCACTATAAATTTACCTGGATTTTCGGCACACGGGTAGTACCACGTGGTCACGAACAATAGGCATTGTTGAAGTCGGACGCATCGAACGAGCGAACCGACATTGTATAGTCCCTTTGTTCACAAGTGAACAATAGCGGCTAAGCCACTGAGACCAAACATTAGTTATTGTTTTCTTGGTAGCAGACTGTTTATTTGACTGGTATTCTTAGCAAGTCTTAGAATTGTATTGTCAAGTTTTCTTTAATATTGTCATTTATCTGTACGGAGGTAAAGGTTATAGTGAAGTAAACGGGAAAATTTGTTGTGGTTTCTCCCTTTGGCCAAGGGCACGATTTTTTTTCGCTGTACATTTTTTTCTCTCATATAAGTTTGAGTAGCGATAGGCAGATTGAAATCTAGCTTGAGCATGGCAGATTTGATGCAAATTCGCGCTGCGCTTATCCAGGAAGCAATGAGCTTAACACTAGAAAAAAAGAGAACTTGTGGAATATGTAGAAAACGCAGTAGATGCGCACATAGCAGAGCAAGAGAGAAAAGATCGGATAGCAGAGCAAGAGAGAAAAGATCGGATTGCAGAGCAGGAGAGAAAAGACAAAATAGCTGAAAAAGACAGAGAGGCTAAGGAAAGGAGAAATAAGGCCGAAAGAGAATTGGAAGATAGGAGAATCAAGGCAAAGAGAGAGGCTGAGGAAAGGAGAATCAAGGCAGAGAGAGAGCATGAACTTTGGATGAAGAGGTTGCTTGTAGCATATGAACAATCCACAGGAGTTGAACCGGAAATATGTAGTTCGGCCCATGAAGTGGCATAATGAGCTATTATCTCGCCTAGAAGACACACCATCATCGCAAGGCATTACGTCATATGCAAAGAAATCCGCCGGAAAAACTGATTATGAGAAGGCAGAAAACTTCAATCATCGGCACACGTTTGCAGGTGAACAGGGACGAAGTGAACAGACCTCTACGGTCCTCTCTGAACCAGAACTGCAGGGTTTACCCTGCCCGCGTTCCTTGGGCATGGGGGATTCAGTGGATCCCAGACACCCCGGCAGAGATAACGGAAAGTTATTAGAAGGCCCAGAAGAGCCTACACTAATTGCAAGAGGTACCCTCACTGTATCTTCCTATGGAGCCTCGAATAAAACAATTTCATCTGGCATCACAGAGAAGAAGAAAACAGGCACATGTCTCCTGACATCGGGAGAACAACTATTACCTCACTCCCCCGGTCATTCTACGTGGAACAAAGCGACCGGAGAGGAGCGGGCATTCCCTGTTATCCACGGAGGTAGACAGATGCCCAAGTCGCCTAAGTTTGCCTTTCCCCCGGACAAGTTTAAGCCAGATCCTACCACTTTTAAAACTTACGGAGAGAATTGTGTGTTTTTAGGAAGGATAACAACACATACTATTATCGGGACAGGATAGGCGAAGGACACGGATGCACCCACCGACTCTCTTCAATAGGAGGTAGAAGAGGATCATCAGGAGAACAGTGTGGTAGAGCCGGTGGGGATACAGCAGCTTAACACCCACGGGACTCCGATTCTATATGGAGGCGAGAGGAAAACTAGGTGGACAGACAGAAGGATAGACACCAGGCGACACAATAGGAAACAGCTTGGTGTACGCGCTTTATGCAAGGCACAGAGCCGACGCGCGAAACTTACAACACACTGTACCCGTGTAATAAGGACAAACAAGAAGAGACTGAAGGGAGACAATCCATCGCAACCAGGAGACGTCTTTAAGCAGCATGGACTACTTTGTAGGAGAGTAGGAAAGCGCAGATATGAGTATAAGCAACAAGTAGTACCAGCACGATATAGATTTTATATCTTAGGTATGGGACATGCTAGTGAATCTAGTGGTCATGTCAGACTACACATCACTACGCAAAGAATCACTCGCCATTGGCAGGGAATCGCAAGGGACATGGATCAAGGTATCAGATCATGTTCTGAATGCCAGATATGGGCATCATATCATGGAAGAACGGAGGAAGCCACTACTAAGGTAAACAGACCACGTATGAGGAAGAGGAGGCGTCAATATGACAGAGAATATAATACGAATTGTCCCAGATATGAGCTAGAGATAGGCGCACAAGTTTTACTGTTTATGCCTAGCAAACAGAACAGGGTACAGATTGGATGGCAAAGGCCATACACAGTGGTTGAGAAGGCATCTTGAACCAATTATAAGATTCCAGTGGAGAATCAGCTGGAAATATATACTGTTATTCTGCTAAAGAGATATTTAGGCAGAAACATAACTGAAGCGGCCAACCTCCCGACACGAGCAGCAACAAAGCATTTGAATAAGGGAAATCCGAACTCAGTACTGCAGCTCAATGCGGCTAGACAGTCATCTGCAGCGGGCATAATCACAAAGCCAGCATTACGAACGGAGTAGACCAGGGGTGACAACTCTTGGCCACAGCCATGACATTGAAACAGGAAATGGAGCAGCTCTTTATAGCTGATACAAGAGAAGCAACTGGGGAAAATTGCGAGGAGAATGATTTGGACGAGGAGAAGAATGGTGGAAACGAGAAAGATGAGGATAGTAATAGGGAGAAGATAACTACAGCCGACAATAGGGAATGGAAAATGCATCCTGACTCGCAGGAGTCTTCGCAAGCTAAGACTTGGTGTGGGGGACATATGTCGCGAGAGGCGAGTAATTCTGCATTTAAATTCTTAAAACCTATTGCCGATATTTTGTCGATAAATTTCTCAAGGTATGAAAAAGCAGTCGGTTGTCTAAACCCATTGTTCACAATAGACAGCGCTCGGCGTAAGCCCTGGAAACGAATCAAATGTCGCATGGAATGGTTTTACAACAACGAGACATTAGCTAACCAGGTAGTCGCGAATACGACTCAGTGTGTTTACATAACGGCAGTCATACACAAATATTATTTGGCATAGTTTATAATATAACTGACTAGGTTGAACGGGACACGCTTCGACAAATTTTATTTTTTTAAAATGAAACGAATGCCTAGCAACGCTGTTAACTCGCTTCCAGGATATGTGGACTCTAGTCACTAACTCTCCTTTTAAAGCTGTAGATAATTGATAGAACTGATATTATTTGAACAACATCACACAAAACTTGGCCAGGAAAACGGATAGGGACAAGGCGTTATGATTTATGGTTAGTCCATAACGCGACGCACTAAAGACGACTTATCAATGGAAACGTACGGTTACGTGTGATTTAACCACTGCGGATTATAACGTCTTCGTTGTTCTCTATGTTTCAGGGCCATACAATGAGATTAAATGTGTGGGTTGAGAGACTATTATATATGAGGTGGACTCAATGTATTTTAATGCCCATTCAAGTCACTATGCAATGAAAGCTCCTCTTGTGAACTCGTGTTATAATGTTTGGTTGAGAAGGTTCCTAGGAACTTATTGTCGTCTTCGGGCTGAAAGTGGACTTGTCAAACACATTGTCTCAACTTTAGTTTAGGCAGCACATTTTTTTTCCTCGCATGAGGTCGCATATTTTTTCCTCGCATGAGGTCGCATATTTTAGGCTCGCATGAGTCGCAGTGGCGCACGCCCCGGCCCTAGCTAAGACACAATGGTCTTAGCCAATAGGCCGGATATCAAGGCGCACGTCTAGGCTCAAAAGATCAAATACATTAACACGTTAATGTCAATGCACTTTGATCTTAGCCAAAAGGCCGAGAAGCGATCGTCTATTCTTTAGTTAGGCAGCACATTGTGCCGGTCAAAAATACATAACTGCAAATCTCTTGGTGTTCACGTTTAAAGAACCTCGTGTTATACATATTTACTGACGTGTATTAAGCTTAGCGTGCTTATATTTATCCCATACAAAATATAATTGTATATTTCTATAACAGCAACAAACGGCTGAAAAAATTTCTTCGGAATTTGAAATGTATTGCTTTTTTCTTTTTTGCTACAAAAATGTTCTAAACAAAATTATATAAAGTAACTGCTTAATTTTTTTAAAGTTATGACTAACGTTTTTGCACATTTTACTCCCTTTGTAATAAAAATTACGTCCCTTAGATAAAACGCATAAATGTATCAACGTTCAAGTATGAAGGAAATTACAATGCGGTGGTAGTGGAACACTGAATTTTGTCTTTCCCTCTTCCTTTTTTTTTTGCTCCAATGCGTATGGAATCAATACATGCCGAGTTTGTATATGTAACCGGCCAAGCACTCCGAGAGAGGAACCTAACATTCATTAATGTGACTGCAATAATAAAAGGCCTATATGTGTTGCATGAAAGTGCTAAATGTCTCTCAACTGAATTAAACTTGATACTGAACACAAGATTGCGCCGTGCCCAATTCCCCCCCCCCCCCGCCCTCCTCTAACCCCAATATAAAAAAAAAACAAACAAAGGCAACCACAAATGACGTTTGAAAGATGTGTGCAAGAGAGACATGAATAGATAAATACAGGATTCTAGAAGGACGGAGATGCTATTCGCAGCAAGTCGAGATGCTCCCTACGATTATGCGAAAACAGGCTCTTACAACACTTTGGGGAAATAGCCATTTTAGAGATGCCACCTAAACGAAATGGGTTCAGTTCAAAACGGAGGCCGAATAGAAAAGAGAAGGATGTCACTTCAGAGCTATGACCCAAGGTTGACCGTTGCCACAAAATGTCAAGTTCGATCAAATGATCACAGAAGACTGTTACGTGCAGTCTTTGGTATCTTGCAATATAATACATTTGTATGCTTGTTATGTTCGCAAATATTTTGTAAACAAAATAGATACTCTTCTTTGCTTAAGGAAGAGTCAATATTGAGTTACTTCCCCTTGAAAGGAGTTTCAGATCGAACTTCGCGGATGAATCCAGTTTTACTGCGATTTATTCTTTGTTTGGGTAGAAATAGATTGTTCTTGCTTCAGTATATCTATGGCCTGAATTTATGTGTATTGTTTGTCTAGGTAGGACGAGTCTGTCTTATGTCTGTATATCTTTACATATCTAAGTCGAACTATATGTTCTTTGTCGCTAGAAAGGTCAAAGGGCTGTTCGGCGGATGTGTCGCTAGAGAGTTGTGATTTGGCTTCGCCCTGATGGGCGCTGTTGTGTTTCTGTATCGGCTTGTCGCCGGGAAAAGTGATCTCAATATTTATGGGGAAAGTGATAGTCGTTTAGACCTATCGTGTATGCTTTACCCCAGTGTTTATTCTTATTGCCAAGGAATGGCAGAATCATGTTTCTGATAATAAGGTAAAGAAAGCACTTCTTATGAACTCTTGCTAAGCCATCGTTTTTCGATAAGCAGACGCATTGTACGTCTGAGAGAATATTTAACCAGATGAAGATGACATTCATTCCTAGCAGCACTATATTGTATGATGAAGTCAATTGTATCAATGATAGAATCTACAAAGCCATAAGGACATTTAATGAATGACCAGCTTTGATACAGCTGCCTAGTTTGTATCAAAAAAAGAAAGTGAGTGACAGCTCACGAGAGAAGCCATCTTGTATCCAAATATTTTGTGACTTTTAAGAAGAGAAAAGGGATGCCCCGTACTATCGCTTGATGAGTCCAGAGATCACTGCTACTGTATGAGAACCCATTTCTAGTGGTTCAATCTTATTATATGAAAATATGTGCTGAACTTTACTTAAAGGAATCTTCGCTAGACGAGGTTAGGTCTAGGAGTCATCTTGAATATTGTTTATAAACTGACGTGCTCTGTCAGTGAAGTCAGATGATATATATATATGGGCAATACGGAGTGCTTATCTACTGACACTCCATTGTGCTATTAGTCAACATGAGTGCCCATGTATCATTGCAAGACCATTTATCCACTCTACCATGATGTATTATGCCAACCTGTCATTTGTCACTGTATCCGTGCTGTCGAGTGTGTACGTCCAATTAAACTGTAGCAAAGGTACACAGTCGTTGGTGTCGATGACTTCCAGCCATACATGAGTTAAAGAAAAAGGACCATTTGTCAACACCACGAACTCTTCTTATCATTCGCATATTATACTCTCACTCTATGTCTACACACCACTGCGTAGGTCGAGTTGACATTCCATACTCAAACCACGAGCAACACTCTGACGAGTCTTTAACACTGGAGCTTCCAAACATCCTCTTAACACCGTGGTCCTGTACACAGTTGATGTCAGCAGGAAAAATAAATAGATAACAACAACCCAATACAACTATTTAACAACAGTATTTAACACTGGTGGACAAGCTTTCTGGGTTTGACCTCGCAGAAGTTGAGAAGTCAACAGACTACCGATACCAGACCGTTTCCTGTGGCTGATACGATTCACTTGCAGTATCTAGGTCAGCGTATTGTTGACATTCTTATACAGGTCAGCGCTTGGTGAAATTTTGTAGTACAGACATTGTTGATAGCAAGCAGACATACACAGCTGTATACTTTGAAGGCCATAAACTGTCCTGTTGTTGAAATGTGGTTAAACATAAAAGTCCTACTTTCATCGATGGACCTTCTTATGTTCTGCTATTGTGTTGAACTTTAATATTTAAGGCCAGAATTTGTAATTCAATAAAGTGGCAGTTTATTTATTTTCATAAGAATAACTTTGCCATTACTGTAAAACTGAGCCTATTTTGCAACACATACTATCATACACATAATTTATATATTTATGTTTACATGTTATTTGTTTGTATAGTATATTAGTTTATATGTCAGCGGGCCTGGATGGGAGGTGACTAGAACAAGAAATACCAAGTGACATTGGTCTTGCTCTAGCGTTCTATAGGGAGCAAATTTCTTAATTGAAATTTGCATGCAACATTGTTTGCAAATATTTGTTAGCTGTGACGAAACTGTCCTTCTTGTGGTTTTTGTAATATTTCTATGTTCTTTAGTTTTGTTTGATTTGTTTGTATAATTGTAGGTCTCATCTTTCATTTCATTTCAGTTCTTTACACCCTTATGTTTATACACTGTGGCGTTATTTGTCTTGTCGATTTCATTGCGGTTATCATCACAGATTCTGTGATCATTTTTTTTGATTTTTTCTATTTTATTTAATTTGATTCCTGCAATTGTCTTCATATTGTCTTTGCTTGTTTGTCCTTGTTAATGTCTTTGGTTGACAGATAATATATAAGGTATATTTGAATATATTTATATTATAGTACAAACCAGTACTTGTGATCATTGATTGTACTAAGAAGGTGTACAAGACCTTTGTAAGGTTTGTCTCCCACAGTGATTGGGATAGAAAATATTATTTTCCACAGGTACTCATGTGATCATTGATTACATTAAGGAAGTATACAAGACCTTTGTAAGGCTTGTCTCCCACAGTGTTTGGGATATACAGATATTGTTTTCCACAGGTACTCAAGTTATCATTGGTTATATTATAAACAAAATAACCATACAAGTTTTTCACTAAGACTAAGTCTATAGTATAGACTTGTCTCCTATGAAAGTGAAATAAGGTAATTTATTTACTTTTTCAGGTTTCTGATTTAATAAGACAGGATGTCTACATTAGATTACTTTATTACACAAGGGAAATCCCTTGATAAGACTGGTAAAAACTTAGAAGAATGGGCTGTTGCTCAATATGACAAAGCATTAGCTGCAGAAGAGAGAAAAGCTGCTGCTGAAGAGAAAAAAGCTGCTGCAGAAGAGAGAAAAGCTCTGGCTGAAGAGAAAAGATTAGAAAGAGAAGCTGCTGCTGCTGCTGAAGAGAAAAAAGCTGCTGCGGAAGAGAGAAAAGCTGCTGCTGCTGCAGAAGAGAGAAAAGCTCTGGTTGAAGAGAAAAGATTAGAAAGAGAAGCTGATGCTGCTGCTGAACAAAAGAAATTGCAGATGCAGGTGGAGGAAAGGAGATTTATGGCAGAACAGAAAAAATTGGAAGCTGCTGCTGCTGCTGAACAGAAAAAATTAGATAGAGAAGCTGAAGAAAGAAAAGCAATAAGAGAACATGAGTTTGAATTAGAGAAATTGAAATTGACAATTATGAGTAATGTTAATCAGGCATCTAGTGGTAATGGTAAACCTTCTACTTACAAGGTTAAGGTTCCACCGTTCAATCAGTCCAGTGACGATATTACATTCTGGCTGGATAGATTTGAACGTTCTTGTCGTACTCATGATGTGGATAAATCACAATATGCTAATCAATTAGCAGAAAACTTGAAAGGTGAATCTCTAACTAGGTTATGACTTGTAGAAGAAGCAGATAAGGATAATTATGATGTCATTAGGGCGGCTTTGATAAAAAAAATACCAGCTAAGTGAGGAAGGCTATCGCCTTTTGTTTAAGACGATGGTGCCTGAGACAGGTGTAGAATTCTCAGATTTCATTGCAAAGGCACGTCTCACATTTGATCGTTGGATTGAGCTTTCCAAGACAGAAAAAACTTATGAAGGACTTATAGATTTGTTGCTCAGAGATAAGATTATGTCATGTGTTAACAAACCATTCCTTGAATTTATACATGAGCGTAAACCCAAATCACTAAAGGAAATGGAAGAATATTGTTCCCAATAGGTCACTGCACACCCCGACGTGACTTTTGGCAACACTAAGATTAAGGAGAGTATGCCAGTTGCTTCAGCAACACCATACAATCCCAATTATTCACACAGATTTCAGGGACCTCAAAACAGATTTGATAAAAAAGGTAACCATAATAGTTATCAAAACCAAGGTAACCAATCATTTCAGGGTTCTTCGTCGAAGAACTGGAGACGAGCTGATGTCTCTCGACACAGGGGTGGTCACAATTATAGGAATTTCCGTAGAGGAAGTAATTATAGAAACTATCCGAGTTATCCGTCTTGGAGTCAACAAGATCACAATTACAGAGATACTCATTATAATGAATATGATAATGGTAACCAAGAGAAGTATGACTCAAACCCAAATAGGGGTTACAACAGAGGTAACAATAACTACAGAGGTAATAATAACCGAGGTAGATCTCAAAACAGAAGACATAAACCACATTTTCAGGCAAACTCTGCACAACAAGAGTCCCATGAAGCCTATAAACAGAGTAAAGACAATAATGACGCTAATAATATGGCATGTTCCGCTTTTGATTTTGGGAGAGCATCTCAGTGCCCCCAATGCAAAACATTATTTGAGCCAACCACAGTGTCTACTTTAAGCTGCGGCCATCCTCTTCCTGCTCTTCCTGCATCAGTCGCGCATGATGGAAGAGGTTCTCTTGTCTTACATAAGGGTTTAGTAAATAACAATCCAGTCTCCGTGCTATTTGATTCTGGATGCACCACAATTGGTGTTAGGCAGTCACTCGTAGATCCTTCCCGTGCCACTGGACAAGTAGTCAAATGTGTAACATTTGGCGGCACATTAGAAAAATACTCTACTGCTATCATTAGGATTGCTACTCCTTTCTTTACAGGAGATGTACACGCACGTCTTCTTCCGAATCCGATCGCTGACCTCATCATCGGTCGCATTCATGGAGTCAAAGAATGCACTTCGCAACAAATTTCCGCTTGGGAAAAGCAAAACATGCAGATTGCTAACGCTGTAGTCACTAGAGCTCAAGCTCTTAATATGCCTCAAACTTCATCTACTGAAGATAATGAAGTGCATAACCAAGATGATCCCTTGGTAATTTCTCGTGACTCGTTTATAAAACAGCAAGAAGATGATCCCACTCTGAAGAAATTCTTCATTCTTGCAACTAAAGGTGATCCGAATAAAGACACAAATCGTAAATCTTGGATTACAAAGAAGAATGGCGTACTTGTACGTATGGTTCAAGACTCCATTACGTCAAGTCATTCTCAAATCCTGGTTCCCAAGAATTTGAGAGTTAAAATTTTGCAGCACGCTCACGACTCTCAGTGTGCTGGACACATGGGTTTTTCCCGTACTAAGTCAAGAGTTCTTGCGGCTTTCTTTTGGCCATTGGTAAACAAGGACATACGGATTTATTGTCGATCTTGTAAAGTATGTCAGGAAGTTAAATCCAAAGGTCCACGCCATGCTGCACCCATTCAGGCGGCAGACATTCCTATTCGGCCGTTTCAAAAAATGGCCATAGACATTATTGGTCCATTTAAGATCAAGTCTGCCAGAGGACATCAGTTTATCTTGACGTGTGTTGATATGTGCACACGTTGGCCAGAGGCTATTCCTCTGAAGAGCATTACTACTGCTGATATTGCAGATGCTCTTTGGCTTATATTTTCTCGTCTGGGTTTCCCCGGAGAGATATTATCAAACCATGGCACCCAACTAATATCAGATACCATGTCTCAAGTAATGTCTACTCTGCAGATAGATAGATCTTTAAGTAGTATCTATCATCCAATGTCAAATGGGATGGTCGAACGCCTTAATAGAACACTTAAAAACTTACTAGGGAAGATAACTGAGGATCATCCTCAAGACTGGGACAGAGTTTTACCTGCGGCCCTCTTCGCTTACAGAGAGGTCTCCAATGAACATACAGGATTTTCTCCCTTTGAACTTGTCTTTGGCGCGCGTCCGCGCGGCCCTATGTCGTTGCTTCATGATCTCATAACAGCTGACAATATTGACGATGACACAAAGTCATCCTACGAATATGTCATCGCGTTGAGACAAAAGATTATCGAAGCATGCAAATTAGCAACTTCTTCTTCCGAATTTGCGAAACAGAAGGCAAGGCAATTTGCCAATAGGAAGAGATGCTTACGACAACTTTGTCCTGGTGACAAAGCATTTGTATTACTACCTTGTAGGGAAAACAGACTACTTATTTCTTGGAAAGGTCCGTACGATATAATATCGAAAATTTCCGATGTCGACTATATTGTCGATATTGATGGGAAGCATAAAACCTTCCACATCAATATGCTTACGGAATTCCATGAACGTCCGGATTATTTACAACCCATTTTCCAAGCAACGGACGATTCTCCAGTACAACATGGTCATTACTCATCACTGTCCGTGATACAGGATGAGGAAACGAGTTTTTCAGATGTAAATCTTCCTCTTCCAATGATCCCACTTCATTCTAGTGAATCATGGAAGAACGTTACTGTCTCTCCTGATTTGTCTCTAGGAGAACAGCGACAAGTTTCAACTATGTTGCAAACATTTCAGGATGTACTTACTGACATCCCTGGACAAACTCATGTCATTGAACATGACATTGTTCTAACTGACCATACTCCTATTAGGGTTAGACCTTATCCTTTCCCTATACATTTTCAAGCACAGGTCGAGAAAGAGTTGGATGAGATGATAGATTTGAAAATAATCGAACCATCCACCTCTGCATATTCTTCGCCGATGGTTATTGTTCGGAAAAAAGACAACAACATACGTCTTTGCGTTGACTATCGCAAATTGAATCAAGTAACGAAGTTCGATGCTGAACCTATGCCTTTACTGGAAGAGCTACTTACTCGACTCTCCAAATCTCATTTTTTCACTAAACTTGATTTGTCTAAAGGATATTGGCAAGTACGTTTATCTGAACGCGCCAAACCTCTCACGGCTTTTTCAACACCTAGAGGTTTGTTCCAATGGAATTTTATGCCTTTCGGTCTTATGAACGAACCAGCTACATTTGTACGCATGATGCGCCGAATCCTATCTTATCGGTCAGATGTCATTGCATATCTAGACGACATATGTCTTTTCAGCGATACTTGGGAAGATCACTATTCGGGGTTAGATGAATTGCTGTCTACTTTGCGCGAGCACAACCTGACAGCGAAACCCTCTAAAGCCTATATTGGTTTTAGCGAAATTTCTTTCCTAGGCCACCGAGTTGGTCATGGGTTCCTAAAGACAGAGGACCATAATACTAGTAAGATACTTAACATCTCTATCCCTAAGACTAAAAAACAGGTGAGAAGTCTGTTAGGTCTTATTCAATTTTATGGCAGATTCATTCAGAATCTATCCTCTATCATGGCACCTCTTTCTACACTTTTAAAGAAAGGTTCGCCTAATATGGTCCACTGGTCTCAGGAATACCAATGCTCTTTGGATAAGATTAAAACATTGTTTTCAACACCACCTATTTTAGTGTTACCTACTAAAGATAAGACATTTGTTCTTCGTAGTGATGCTTCATCCACTGGGATTGGAGCGGCACTAATGCAAGAGTACTCTGGAACTCTGCATCCTGTAATGTATATTTCCAGAAAACTTAATGCGGCAGAAAGGAATTATTCGGTTTTAGACCGTGAGCTATTAGCTATGGTTTGGTCAATTCTCAAACTACAAAGATTCCTTCTAGACGCACATTTCATAGTAGAAACCGACCAAAAAGCTCTTACTGCTATACAGAGTAAGAATTTGAAGAGCTCGAGGTCTACTCGATATGCAATTGCTCTTCAACCTTTTCATTTCTCTGTGCGAGCTATTCGTGCATCAGATAATGTGATGGCAGACATTCTGTCAAGATGCCCACATGATTCCACATAACTATTAGGTCCTAGACTTCTTGATATGTCTAGGTCTATAATAGTTCCTTTCTATATCAAGATAGATACACATTTGTAATTTAATAATATAATGATTGTATCACTACTTAGCGGTTCATTGATGTTTATTCACCGCTGTGCTTTGATGATTTTTCTTCATAAATCATAAATTTAAGATATCTAATACGAAATTATGGTATGAAATTTTTTAGGCATTGTGTAATTGCCAGAATTGTATTATACTTTGATGACACCTTCCTGGAAAAATTTATTCGTAGAGAAACAATTTCTTTCAGATTATGAGATACATTCTCACCAGTCGCTCCATAAGTCGACTTTGCCTCATATTAGGCGTTATATTTATTCCTGATATTTTCATCTGCGCATTATTCATGCGTTGTGAGCCTATTGTACGTTGTTCCTAGATGTATTTCAAAAAAAAAGTTTCTTTTTTTTCCCCCGGGAGGTGTGGTAAGACTGTTACGTGCAGTCTTTGGTATCTTGCAATATAATACATTTGTATGCTTGTTATGTTTGCAAATATTTTGTAAACAAAATAGATACTCTTCTTTGCTTAAGGAAGAGTCAATATTGAGTTACTTCCCCTTGAAAGGAGTTTCAGATCGAACTCCGCGGATGAATCCAGTTTTACTGCGATTTATTCTTTGTTTGGGTAGAAATAGATTGTTCTTGCTTCAGTATATCTATGGCCAGAATTTATGTGTATTGTTTGTCTAGGTAGGACGATTCTGTCTTATGTCTGTATATCTTTACATATCTAAGTCGAACTATATGTGGAATGGCAGAATCATGTTTCTGATAATAAGGTAAAGAAAGCACTTCTTATGAACTCTTGCTAAGCCATCGTTTTTCGATAAGCAGACGCATTGTACGTCTGAGAGAATATTTAACCAGATGAAGATGACATTCATTCCTAGCAGCACTATATTGTATGATGAAGTCAATTGTATCAATGATAGAATCTACAAAGCCATAAGGACATTTAATGAATGACCAGCTTTGATACAGCTGCCTAGTTTGTATCAAAAAAAGAAAGTGAGTGACAGCTCACGAGAGAAGCCATCTTGTATCCAAATATTTTGTGACTTTCAAGAAGAGAAAAGGGATGCCCCGTACTATCGCTTGATGAGTCCAGAGATCACTGCTACTCTATGAGAACCCATTTCTAGTGGTTCAATCTTATTATATGAAAATATGTGCTGAACTTTACTTAAAGGAATCTTCGCTAGACGAGGTTAGGTCTAGGAGTCATCTTGAATATTGTTTATAAACTGACGTGCTCTGTCAGTGAAGTCAGATGATATATATATGGGCAATACGGAGTGCTTATCTACTGACCCTCCATTGTGCTATTAGTCAACATGAGTGCCCATGTATCATTGCAAGACCATTTATCCACTGTACCATGATGTATTATGCCAACCTGTCATTTGTCACTGTATCCGTGCTGTCGAGTGTGTACGTCCAATTAAACTGTAGCAAAGGTACACAGTCGTTGGTGTCGATGACTTCCAGCCATACATGAGTGAAAGAAAAAGGACCATTTGTCAACACCACGAACTCTTCTTATCATTCGCATATTATACTCTCACTCTATGTCTACACACCACTGCGTAGGTCGAGTTGACATTCCATACTCAAACCACGAGCAACTGGCATTTGAAAATTGAAATATACGTTGTATTTTTTATTCCCATAAATAAAAAAAAATAAGAAAAACAGCAACAAAAAGTTCCAAAATGATCAATAAACTCAACGTTACAAGACAGAGCAAAAATGATTGCCCGCCACGAGTGATACAACAGGAGGCAATCTGATCATCAGAAAAGGTCCTGTCGCTGTGGGGTTTGCCCAAGCATTATTCATGCTATTGGCAAGGTCAGATAGACGCTTAAGACAGTTCACGAGGAAGAAAATAATGTATGAATAAAACAGACAAGAGTTCAGTAACTCGGCTCGCGTTAAATAAACGTGAGTATTTCTTTTGAGTTGTAAATAAAAGGCTTGACCAATGAGGTTAAATTAAAACAGGTTAGAGCAACAACTCAGAAGTAGCGAGAGAAACATACGACAGAATAATGACCACAGGTCATTAGGGCAGTCCTGAGTTTATGATTGAAGAATCAAGGTGTGTTTTACAGTAGTCTCAGGATGAACGGATTCTGTGGTTGTACAGATATAGCATAGGTACAGATATATTCAGGAGATTTGAAATTACTAGACAGTGTTTAAATGATTAGAGAATAATGACCAGAAGTCATTAGGGTAGTCCTGAGTTTGGGATTGAAGAAGCAAGGTGTGTTTTCAGTAGTCTCCAGGTAGACTGATTCTGTGGTTATACAGAAATATTCTAAATGATTAAGAAGTTTCTTATAGACACAGTGAGTGTAGAGAGAGTATTTCGAGAGAGATTCAGTGATCTGACTGTAAGTATAAGTTGAACTTATCATTCATACGAGTTAGATATTTACAGGAGATGTAACACAGAAGCCCCAAGTTGATGTGTCAAACATATTTTGAGAACTTTATTGATTAGGTAACCAAAGATGGAGATGAATGATACACAGATGGTCAAGTTTGGTACGACTATATTCGAATAAATGAATGGTGATGAATTCCATGAGGAAAACCATATTTATCATTGTGAGTTCACGATAAGTGAAGTATGAGCTATTTCAGAAATAGATACGACAAGTAAACGACTGGGAGAGTCGACTTTTGTAAGAACTACCCACATAATCTCACATGTAAGTATGTAGTTGGAAGACTTGATACATGTATATGAATTAAATTATGTTTTCAGGAACAGTAATAGAGGCAGATCTGACTAAGTTCGATCAGAAAGAATAAAGGCACAAACACAATGAGTTGGAAGTACTGATATGGAGTATTGAGGTACTCAGACAAACAGGAGTAGAGTTTGAATAGACTAAACAAGTTAACTGGAGATGATGGAATGACAAAGGGAGAATATATATATACATGGGTTATAGAGCTTGTGCTTGAAGCAACTATGATATAATTGTATGTGAGCTCTTTGATAAATTACTTGCCTTGATGAAGAAAATTACCATAGTTATAGAGCTTGTGAGTGAAGCCCAATCCAACCTGCAAGTCTGGAAGGAAGAGCTGGAGAAGAGAGGGATGGTCATAAGCAGCTCTAAAACAAAATCCATGGTGATATCACGAGAAGAAAGAAAACATCAGATTAAGTTGGGAGAACAGGTCCTGGAGCAGGTCGACCACTTTAAATATCTCGGAGCTATTATAGACCGAAAGGGAGGCATCAAAGAAGAGTTGGCCACTCGAAAAGCAGCGGCTGGGAGACTTTTTCAGTCCATAAATCGTGGATTCCTCAGCAAGAAAGAGGTTGGTAAGAAAACGAAGATGCTGTATACCGCTCCACCTATGTCCCAGTCTTGACATATGGATGCGAGTCGTGGGCAATGACAACAACCCACAAAAGCCAGATCCAAACCTCAGAAATGAGGTATCTGATTAAAGTGGTTGAAATAACAAGAAGAGACATGGTCCGCAACCAGACGATCCGTCAAGGCCTAAAATCCCATCCGCTGCAGACCCAAATAGAACAGTCCCAACTAAGATGGTTTGGCCATGTCTGCAGAATGGGAGAAGATCGGCTACCACGACAAGCATGGGAAACAAAGAGCCAGGGATCCAGACCTCCAGGACGACCCAGAGTCCGCTGGGAGGACAACGTTGGACAATCTTTGAAGGACCGAGGACTAGAATGGAACCAGGCCAGGAAGAAGACAGCTGATAGAATGGTCTGGCGCTCTCTCTTCCAAACCTCTACACCGCACGGTAGAAGGGGAACGACTAAGTAAGTAGTAAGTAAGTGAGTGAAGCAACTAGGGTATAATTGTATGTGAGCTCTATGATAAACTACTTGCCTTGCTGAAGAAAATTACCATATGTAAATAAATGTTTTGGTGGATTAAACATATGTTTGAGTCCATCCTTTGAGAGTTGCTGTATGTAGGCCATGTCCCTTTTAAGAACAAATTCCACTATACGATCAGTCACTAATAACAACGGAGAAGGAATAGAATGGGTCGTGGGTTGAATAAGAAGGAGAAGAGTGTCATCCAGGAATCAACATCTCTGGCGGAAATGGCCAGTACACAAGTCCACGACTGATAACTTAGAAGATAACCAAAAGAGATTTGTAAACTCGAGTTACACCACTAGGCCTGTCATCTGCCACCTAGTGACTCCACCAAAGTATAAGCATCCCTGGTACATACTTTGAATTGATGCCATAACCAGTTCTACAACATCCACACCGTTACATACGTTGAATTAATGCCGCGACCCTGTCACATGCTTTGAATTCGCGCCGCGACCAGTCCTTCTTAGTGACAACATGGCTACATCACAGGCAGACGTAATGTATCAACAACAACTCGCATTTGTTTCACTGCCCCCGGAAAAAGAACCAACAATGGCTGCTCTTAAAAGCATTACAGAAACATTGCATTATGTTGATCATTATGCGAAGTTTAACCAAATCAGATCGGTTATTACAATATTCACAGGAGACTCTAAGGAGTTTAGAAGATGGTTAAACGATGCAGATAAATTCGCCGCTATGGCAAATGCATGCACGGACTTAGAGCGCAAGCGAATACTATATTTATCGTCAGACTCTTTGGTTACTGAATTTCCAAGAAGACGTGACAGTGCATATCCTAATGAAACATATGAGTCACTTAAGAAAGAACTAACACAACGCTACAGTGATATTACCAATACGGAGCACGCTTGGTCACTACTTTGTCGCATCAGACAACAACATAAGGAACCCATTCAGTCTAATGCAGAGAAATTATTAAACCTAGCAAGAGGAAGCATTTCTTGATGGTTTGACAGCATCACCAGATTTAGAAAAACATCTCGTAGGAGTTTTTGTTGATAGATTGTTAGGGAATAACACCAAATTGCACATGATTCGCAAAGATCCGAAAACGATAAATGAAGCGATCCAAATAGCAATCAGAGAAAAGAATGTTCAAACAAGATTTAACCAGTGCATTGAACAAGAGCATACAGTCCAGTCACACACAGAACACGAACCGATGGAAATTGGTCATTCCCGCCAGCGTTGGCATCGCCCAAGCCAGACGAGTAATCAGGAACACTTAAACACAAATTATGCTCCACACCCTCATAGACAACAGAACCAGGTAAATACCCCTACTTGTTTCATTTGTGGTATTCGAGGACACCTAGACAGTGAGTGCCGACGACAACATCCTCGCCTACACCAGCTAAACTATAACAACCCACAACAGTATGGTAATGGCAATACTAATCATTATGGTCAAAATTTTCGAGGAGCACATACAGCTTCCAACTTTACAAGAGGACAATCACGAAGGTACAACCAGGGAAAAGGAACAGTCAACCATTAAGCAGGACCGTTAGTGGTAACTATACAGTTGATAGAAACAACAATTTCCTTCATCATAGGTCCATACGTAGAAAGAAAAACAACATGGTCTCACACCCAACATCCTCTCCTCAAAGAACACCTCAGCAAGAAATACAAACCATAAAAATTACCCCAGACCCTAGTTCCTGTCTTATCAAGATTGACAAAAAGAATTACAGATTACTTGTAGACACTGGCGCTTCCGTTAGCTTGATTAGGGAACAGTCGTACAAATTAAACATCTTGTGAATTTTCGACCATCAAACACATTTATGGCCTTGGTAACAGGAGAATCTATGAAGTCTTGTGGCACAGCATATATTACATTCCACATAGGACAGCAACAAATTGCACATCCCTTTATAATTACACGTTGGATGTCCAGAAACTTCATTCTCGGTAGAGACTTCTTTACTTGCCACAACGCCAGAATATATTTCGACCTGCATAAGATCAATATCAATGTTGAATACATACAGTTACAGGATGATATACATATCGCATCCCTGGTACGTTTGACAACCCCAGTTGTGATAGATAAAGGGCGAATCAAGAGTTCCAATTATATCGAATAAGGACAAACAATACAGATTGAACCCTTGGAAAATGAGGACATAAATGATGAACCCCTCATGTTTGTTACTGAAGGTATTGCAGAAGTTTCACCCTCCCGTGATTTTCCAGTCATGATTGTAAACACATCGGGACAAGCTACAACAATACAAAGAGGTGCGATAATTGCTAAAGTACGAAGATCGTCCTTGACCTGTACCATAAACAACAAATTACCTGAAGTTGATCGGAGTCGATATCATCATTCCCTCGCTCCACGCATATCCCAAAATCATGCCCAATGTCACCCCTCTGACTCTGATAGACGACTTCAGTGGCAAAGCACATATGGTAACCAATTTACTCACAGGATTAGGCGCCAAACTTCAGGAACAAGAAAGTTGATCAAGCCAAAAAGAACAAGGGAGAGAGATAAAATTTATAGCCAGAGGAATAATGAGAGACGTAGATGTCAACAAACATATCACATGCTCAAGATGATAGCACTGATTATACACCTGACAATTACACTACTCCTATATACAGAGAGAGAAGACACACTAACAAAGATGACACACCGTATGATAGAGCTTGCAGAAATGAACCTGAAGACATAGATTCAGATACGGAAAGGACTAAATATTTTCGTTATGCATATAGAGTGAACCAAGTAATACAGCGAAAAGCATACGATGGGATATACTGAAGAAAAGGCGACAGTAGAAAAGAATTGCATTATGTCAATCTCGTTACCCACCATTTATTGCCAACTCAAACAAAACCCTTTGAATACTGCCGTGTTGAACGAGAGAACAGACGGAATATTTATAGAACATATGTACAGCATACTCCATGGCGGAAACTTAATACGAGATACGCAAATAAACCATTCTGTCGAAGATATGAACCCAGACATCCAAAACCCTTTGAATATTACAGTAGAGAACGAGAGAGTAGAAGTCATTTTCACAGACCTGATGAAGAAAACACATATGTCAAAACACCGTGGTCAAACCAAGAGTCCAACATGCAGAATCCCACACCAGATCGGTTATCGTATTACTGGCCACACTGAAAGCAGAAGATCAACATAAATCTAAACTTAGTGCATTTATCACTAAACACCAAGATGTGTTTGCACTAACGGATATGGAGTTAGGCAGAACCAGTACGGTATATATGGATATTCAGACCACAACAGAAGAACCTATTATTTTGAAACCCTACCACACTCTTTTGAAAAACCGTGAAATAGTGGAAAAATCTATAAACGAGATGTTGAGTGCAGAAATTATAGAGAGATCGAGATCAGCATGGTCATCGCCAATAGTAATTGTATCAAAGAAAGATGGAAAAAGTAGATTTTGCTGCGATTACCGCGCATTGAACAGAATTACTAAAACGATTTCATATCCATTACCATGCATTGATGATATCTTGGCGAACCTTGGACATTCTACACACTTTACTACGTTGGATGCACGCTCAGGAGTTTGGTGTATTCCTATGACACCAGCAGCTAAAGAAAAGTCAACATTCTGTACACATATGGGTAGTTACAAGTGGAATGTTATGCCTTTCGGTTTAAAAGGGAGTCCCGCAACATACCTGGCACTGATGGACGAGATGTTACAAGGAATGCATTCTTTTGCATTATCTTATATAGATGATGTACTTATTCACACATCAGGTACCGTGGAGGACCACTTAAAAATGGTTGAACAAGCTTTTGAGCGCCTTCGACACAACCAAGTTAAACTCAAGCTAAGCAAATGCGAATTCCTAAAAACAGAAACCAAATATATAGGATTCGTAGTCAGCAAAGATGGCATTCGCCCTGACACAGATAAAGTTGAAGCAATAAGAAAGATGCCCGCCCCCACAACAGTGAAACAAGTACGAGCGTATATCAGTTGTTGTGGGTATTACAGACGCCACGTTATTAACTTTTCAAAGTCCGCTGAACCACTTATCGCCTTTACCAAGAAGCATTCACGATTCAAGTGGACAGAGGAATGTCAGAAATCCTTAGACTACCTTAAGAATGCGCTTAAAACGATAAAACTTCTTGCACATCCAGATATATCTCGCCCAATGATTTTGTACACAGATGCCTCGAACACAGAAATAGGTGCTTGTTTAGTCCAACCCATAGAAGACGACGAGACACCTATCATACCAGAGATTCCTAACGAGATGCCTATAGCATTTGTGTCACACGCCCTCTCCAAAACACAGAGACGATGGTCGACTACAGAGAAAAAATCTTTCGCCATACATTACGCGATCCAGAAGCTTGATTTTTATATTAGAGGTACCAAACTTATCATTAAAACAGACCACCAACCATTGATAAATTGGCTTACTAAGACACATGAACAGCTCAAGAAATTACAGACTTGGTCTATGAACTTGCAATCATATGACACAACGATTGAATACATCCCAGGTACTCAGAATACGTGTGCAGACCTCATTTCTCAAATTCCACACCCCAGTACCACACAACAAGATGATCCTGATGCATTTACTGACATCAACAACAATGCAAAAGAGATCAACATCATAAATTCCAACAGAGTTGATGTCGACTTTAACACCGCCACAACATGTACTGGTACACAAGAAACAGTAGACTTGGACACATTTGATGTATACGCTGAGCAGAGAAAAGATCCCGAAATCCTCAAGCCTATTCAACAAGAAGAAACGAAACCCACGTCCCTCAAACAGTTTACTATCCTGCCACATGACCAGGTTATATATCACATTGACGAGAAACAAGAAATGAGAATACAAAAAGTAATTCCCCAGTTAGTAATACCTCAGTTACTAGTGCAGTTCCATGACAAAAATGGACATGTTGGAAGAGATAAAACCATCGACATTATCAAGAAAATGTATTATTGGATGTCAATGTACAAAGACATAATTGAATATGTTAGTACTTGCAAAACATGCAGAATGAGAAACATGAGACCAACTAAAGTTCCCTTGCAAGAGATGAAACCATCCCATTTCCCTATGGAAGTCATAAGCATGGACATTTCTGGTGCATACTCCATTACCCAGACCGGGAATGCATACTTTTTGCACATCGTTGATCAATATTCGGTATGCCCTGAAAGTTATCCTCTTGAGAATTTAACGTCAGTGACAGTAACTGAGTTTTTTCTACAAGAATTTGTACCAAGACTTGGTTGCCCTAAGAGAGTAATCACAGATAACGGGAAACAATTTGTCGGTAATCCTTTCAAAAGGACACTCCAGACTTTGCATATTCAACATATCACTAGTACTTTCTATAGGCCGCAGGCAAATGGAAGAAATGAAAGAATGCATGCTACATTGCATGATATCCTTGCCAAATACATACAAGGAAATGTACAATATTGGGACATATATATCAATCAAGCCCTCGAAGCAATACGTGTAAACATAAATGAGACGACAGGACTGTCACCATTCTACATGTTATATGGACGTGAACCTACTTTTCCATTAGACAATCTCTTGTAACCTCAGAGGAAGTATGTAGGAGAAGATCTCATCGAAATTATACTACGAGAGAAGCATAGAGCACACCAGATAGCTAATCACAATTCCCAGAAAGCTTTTAAGAAATGACAGAAACAGCACGATAAAAAAGCTATATTGGAACAATTTCAAGTTGGTGATAAAGTTTATTATAAGAAAAATGTTCGAGACAACAAATTTGACGTACGATATAAAGTACTTGAAAAGACAACACCCACAAATTACATATTATGGAATGAAGAGAAGAACATAGTCACCAAAGCGCATGCAGCACAAATGAAGAAAGACAATCATCGCCCGACAGCACCACCAGCTTTATTGAATGGCACACCAGTACGAAAAGTCACATTAAATCACTATAATTCTACAGAGACCTCAAGCACTTCACACAGCGAACCAGACACAGATGAGGAGCTTCATATTGACACAGAACAGTGTAGCACCCCAAATCAATTACATGATGCTATACATCGTTTGAATCACCGTAGAGACAAGTCAGAAGACGAAGATGATATTACGCCGGCAGAACTAAGAGAGAGGTTGATATTTCGAGACAATCGTTTACATAATAGAGATAGCAGCACATCAGTATCAGTGCATGACAACGAACCCCACCCGTCCATAACGAGTCAAACATATTATGGCTGTCAAGGATTACAACCGCCAGCTCCAAGTCAACACAAGCCTACACACTCCAGTTGGGACAGCGAAGATGAGAGGCCCTTGCAAACAACAATGAGAAACCACATAACCCCCTATAGTCGGAGCCCTACAGAAGAACATACCAGTCGACGATTACAACCGCCAGCTCCAAGTCAACACCAGCCTACACACTCCAGCTGGGCCAGCGATGATGAAAGACCTTTACTAGCAACGAGAAGCAACATAACCCATCATAGTCAGAGCCCTACAGCAGAGCATATAAACATTAAAACATCGCAACCTTCCGATGAAACACACAGAGACAAGAACATTATCGATACGCCTTTGGCACCTGATGAATCAGAACTTGACACAACAAAACGAGAAGAAAGCGACATCGATTGCATGGATGATACCACCAACACTGAGATACGTACAGCTACCAAGCGCACTTACCACCCTTCATCACCAGATTCACCGCCACGGGCGAAGCTGTTGCGCCTACCACAAGAACATGTACGAGCCAGGTTTAAAAGAAATCATCGCCAAGTTCATAAGCCGATTCCAGGTTTACAACATCGTACAAATATTCAATCGACCCGTTTCTCCTGCAGAGTGACTATAAACACGATAGCACAATCGATACCAACTTCGTCACAGTACGACAGTCACCTCTCCAGTAGAGAAATTACACTGTTAGAGCTTGCAAAAGAAATCTCAAAATTTATGCAGGCAGTGTAATCATCGTAAAGTACTCCCCCAGCTAAAGTACTAATTCGCAGCACTCCCCCAGCAATAGTGCTTATATGTACTCTAATCAACATAGTACCTAAAACTAAGTCACCTTATTATGTTTTCAGAGGTTAAATTAGTCGATAGTGATACTTTTGTTATACAGTAAAATAGAACCAGTCCCAAACAATAGAGTCAGCAAAAAAATATAGAGGCAACCAATAAAATAGAAACTGACGAAAAAATAGAGGCTGAATAAAAAAAACAGAGGCAGACACTAAAATAGAGGCAGATATAAAGAAACAGGCAGATGCAAAAAACAGAGGCAGATATAATGAAATAGAGGCAGACACAATACTAGAGACATATATAATGAAACAGAGGCAGATATAAAGAAACAGAGGCAGATATAAAAAACAGAGGCAGATATAAAGAAACAGAGGCAGACACAAAAATAAAGACATATATAATGAAACAGAGGCAGATATAAAGAAACAGATGCAGATATAAAGAAACAGAGGCAGATATAAAGAAACAGAGGCATATATAAAGAAACAGAGGCAGATATAAAGAACCAGTGGCAGAAATAATGAAAACGACACAGATATAAAGAAAATGAGGCAGATATAATGAAACAGAAACAGATATAAAGAAACAGAAGCAGATATAAAGTAATAGAGGCAGATATAAAGACACAGAGGCAGATATAAAGAAACAGAAACAGATATAAAGAAACAGAAGCAGATATAAAGAAACAGAGGCAGATATAAAGAAATAGTTGAGACACTAAAATAGAGACATACATAAAGAAACAGAGGCAGATATAAAAAAACAGAGACAGACATAAGGAAACAGAGGCAGATATAAAAAAACAGAGGCAGATATAAAAAAGAGGCAAATATGCAAAATTGAGGCAGATATAAAGAAACAGAGGCAGATATAAAGAAACAGGGGCAGACACAAAAATAGAGACATATATAATGAAACAGAGGCAGATACAAAGAAACAGAGGCAGATATAAAGAAACAGAGGCAGATATAAAGAAACAGAAGCAGAAAAACATAGAGATTGACCAGTATAAAATAGAGACAGTCACAAAA
Source organism: Oreohelix idahoensis (assembly GCA_024509875.1). NCBI lineage: Eukaryota > Metazoa > Mollusca > Gastropoda > Stylommatophora > Oreohelicidae > Oreohelix > Oreohelix idahoensis. The sequence continues at coordinate 153,125 of JAMPIV010023060.1, read as the reverse complement.
AATAGAGGCAACCCCTAAAATAGAAACTGACCCAAAAATAGAGGAAGACTAAAATAAAAAACTGGTAAATCCAAAAAATAGATGCAGACAAAAAAAACAGAGGCGGTCATAAAAATAGAGGCAGTTATAAAAAATAGAGGAAGATATACAGAAACAGATGCAGATACACAAAAATGGAGACAAACACATTTGGTAGGAGCAAACTCTAAATTTTGACTCGTACGTCTAAGGTGAGAACACTATAAATAGTACGTGCTTCATCTTTGGTCACCATAAAGTAATAACAAACTCCAGTAATAATCCAATCTCTGTCTAATGTATTCAGAAAACTATGAACACGAAGTTACAATAATATACAGTCAGTGAAGTGTATACTTGAAATATATATACAAAAAGATGAAGAAAACGTGATACGAGTTGTAACAGCTGGGGCATAAGGCTGTAAGGTAGAGAAGAAGATAAATGATTGTGGAATTCTAAACTTCATGGTTTATATTTTTGATGAGGTCATCATTCAAATACCGTCTTTCACATGATATATGCCAAGTGTTTTATGATCTCCAGCCTTTACCTTCTGTGATCAATCAGCTCTGCTGATCTGAAAACTGTTACACGTTTATGATGCCTGATACAGGGCGTCCCCATCCCCCAAATCATCTCATATTCATCAAATACTACAGACCACAACTGCAAATAAATGTCAATTAAATGTAGAATAAACGTAGATGTAGAGCAGAAAAAGAAAATATTAAAATTCATGTACAATGTCAGTTTATCCTTAAACTAAAAAGGAAATCAGTCTTGTTTATAAAAAAAAAAAATCACTGGTTATTGTCAAACTCGTTACATTTAGCAACATATGTAAATAACGTTTGCGCTTTGTCAATTTTTTGTTTTATTATAATAATATAATGATAATAATAGCCTCTTCAGTCATAACTGACCACGGGAATGCGCCCCTTAGGTGACAGCCCTCGATGCTTTTGCCCTCGTGTCACGAAATTGGACCGTTCAATTTATCTTCTATTTTCCTCCCCCCTTTCTATTACTTCTCATTTTCGCCACACAGAACTCCGTACTAGAGTCATTGTTTCCATTCTCCACACTTCACTTCGTATGTCCAGACAAGCGTACCGCTCATTCCCGAGAGATTAGTTGAATCCCTAAACGTGTTAATACCACATTGACTCCAGGTAGATGCGAGCATGAAGTGCTTGCTTAAGATTGCATAATCACTTCCGATTCGACTGTTTGGGACAGGTAATTATAGATAAACGCAATCATGGAAGACATTTGGAGGCGTGAGCAGGAAGTGTGATATAAGTCAACTTTCACAACATTTTACGAATATCACAACTTCACAAATGGACGATGACTGTTTGATTTTTTCAAATGCATGACTCGTGGAAAATATTACTTGATAGAAAGGTATCATAACATGTACTTTGAATGTATTGACTGGAATTTGAGGCGCGAATAAACTATCGCTGTGATTGGGAGTTTTGTCGAAAACGCCAGGTGGAAGCGTAGGCCGGGAACCTACAATATAACGTAGAAAAAGTTTGACATACGGCACAGCATTACAGAAATCGTCAACGTAGATAGCTCGGTCCTTGCCACAGAAAAGAATAGAGTTGGATTCTGAATTTATATGACCGGACAAAAAGTATTAAGAGCATCTCTGCACATCAGTAGAAAAATCTCCACTATTAATAAGGAACCCGGAATACTACAGGTTCACTCACAAGTCACAGATGGATTCTGAAACAGGAATAATACCCAAGACGTGTTCGTGGAATCTGTGTTAAGTTGCCAAGACTATTCTACTGAGCAAGAAGTCTAAGATCTCTCAATTATTGAGTTTGTGGTACCAGTACGAGGCGACCCGATTATTTGCGGTATGACTCAGAGAGACCATTTGCTAAACTACTAGACTGTGGTTTGAAGCTTGAGATCGAGACCTGAAGAGTCCTTCTTTGACCAGGAGCGGTTATTTCCTGATTGATCTGAAAACCTGCCCCTCACCACAGAGACGGATCTACTGATAAGCAGCATCGGCACTTCAGCATTTTGACAAGTCTCAGTTGTAACAGATGTAGTAAAATCTGTGAGAACAAACGCTAAATTCCATGAAATTGTACTCCCAATGCTAATATATAGAACCAGCCCGTGTGTTAGGCTTAGACGCTTCGACTATGCCAGTCGGGAAATCTAACGTATGCAGTAGTAATGCTTATACATGATCTCGCCGGCAAGGCTACTAGATTTTGCTTTGCAAGCTTTGGCCTCGAAACTAAATATTTTCTTGTGCCAGAACTGCGATACCATGACTGGCGTTTGAATTAACGAAGATTTTAACATTACGCCATGTAATTGTAGTAATTCGGACATTTTCAGTAGTGTAAAAGAGGAACTGCAGTAACATTTAACGCAAAATATTACAAAACGCCGAGCAGACCCCTCTTCACTCCACACGCGTTAGTGGCGGATAATCACTCGGCTGGCTTTGTCTCCGATATATACACACACGCAAGTTGTTAAAATTTTGTGACGTAGCGCCGTTCGGTCTGCATGCATACGGTAGTTTAAAAATAAAAGGAAAAATGCAATTAACGTGAGATGTTTTTTGAATGTGTAATACTAAATAGGGTGTGAGACGGAGTGACCTTAGTTCGTGTTTATAAATTTAAATTGAATAGAAGAGGAAATGTTTTATTTGAAGCATTGTAGGAAATAAAACGATACTAGGCATTAAAAAGACATACAAGAATAAATATGTACTGACTGTGTAATAGATAACAGCAGGATTAATAAGTATGTATGAGTATTTAAAACTATTAAGAAATAAAGAAGTTGGACAGAAGACAGATAGACAGATGGACTTGAAAAACTTTCTCAGTTTCGCCCGTAGGTGGGGTAAAAGGGGAAGGAGTCGTTATTTTGAATATTTGAGGTCAGTTGTATTTGAAAAGGAACGGTAGACACTAAACAGTCTCTAATTGGCTGTAGTATAATAGACTAACGGTTGTATAAAACCAATTAGTATTGGGTATAGGGGGCCACTAGATGAAAAATTTCTTACACTAAAGACGTTGTTGTTATAGACAAGGCAAGAGTACTGTCTTGTTTGCTAATTCTGCACTAGCAGCGATCTGGATTTGTTACCATATATCGCAATATTCAACTAATTTGTGTTTAAAATTTCTTTGATTGCGGTAAGAATGAAAACCTTTATATTAATATTTATATTGTCATTTTTATCATGTATGCATTATCGACTCTATATGAACCTAAAAGGGGAAACATTTATCTGGAGGGAAGCCAACATCAAACTCTGTGTTGTTTCACGGCGTTGTTAGGAACTGTATTAACCTGGTGTAGAAAAGCCAAGCAGGCTTTCTGCCATATGGGGAGAAAATAAAATTAAAAATTTATGATGAAAAAAAAAAGTTGTGTTATGACATAAGACCAGGAAGATCACTGGCCGTCTTCTTCAGCAAGTTACCGTGATTGTACATGACTTGATAGTATTAATGTAAAATGTTTCCTTTATCAAGGAAAATGTCAAACGGTGGTTTGAAAGTTATTTATCCAGAAGGGGGTATCAACCAAATTGAGAACGTTAACTAATTGTTTAGTTACCATACTGATGTCTGATGATATTGAACATGTTAGAGTAGGGAAAGAGAGAGATTATTAGATGCTGAGTGGGACACATTTGTATTGTTCCAGAGTTTCATCTACGAGTGAAAGTGAGCCCAGGTGACCTAACACCTTTCCTTAAGTTCTGCAGTGAGGCCTAACTACTGAGTGCCTACACAGTGATTTACCTATAGAAGCAGAATCGTGTCTTGGCAGTGGATGCTGGCGTTTTATACATAATTCAAACAGCCTGGTTCCAGAGACCTCAGATAAGACTTGTCTGGGAAATTGATATCACAAACAATCCACTCTCTCAGTTTTTTTCACAAAAGATAGTGTATCAGACAGTGAGGAACAAAAACGTTCAATAAACTTGTACCCTTTTCTAGGAGCAAGAAATACTTGACATTTTCCCAGCTTGAGACATATAAATAATTGTGGGATAACACCGACTCAATGACAGTTGTAAAATAATTGGTTGTAAATAATTTCATTATCATTTTGAGTTGATTATTCCTGTGTAATAAGAATAACTAGATACAGGAAAATAAATTGTAAAAAAAATTTTTGTTCAATTGAAAACTTAACCATTGACTTGTTTAATCATTGTTTACTAGTAATAGGTGTAGTTGTTGTCCAGTTTCACACTTTATCACCTTGCATATACCCTAGACACTTGCTAGATAACATACTCACACCATTACACTTCAGTAGGGGAAATATATATCGGGTGAGGACATTGGTGGAAGCAAACAAGTTCCATGTAACTTATCTGAATTTCATACACTTCAGGGGCTTGCACAGCTAACCTCACACCAGATACCAGTAATATAATATTTAAATCATTAATAACACCTAATCCACCACAACAGACAAAAACCAACCGTACTTTATTTTGCTAAATTCATCAAGCCTAAAAACTTTTCTGCGAAGAAACAATTACTTTTCTTAATCACTAGTCATATTCATTTACAAGTGTTAAAGTAATTGATCATTAAATGTGTATATGTTGATTTTGATAAATTCATTGTTGAATTAATTATTACAGAGCGAAAGGTATATGTGTGAATCCGGAATTTAATATATATATAGCTATATCTACTTGTGAAAAGCCATTAAGAACAACTATAATAATAAGAGGAATTTCGCTAAATTAAATCAGCTGGGGACTTGAACGAACTAAATCATACAATATACATCTTCACAAACGGTGGTGGGTCAGATAAAAAAATAACGTGCTCAGACGCATTCAGCATTGTTCTTGACTTCTGAAATATCTTGTGACAACTGCCTCGAGGTAGAAGCATCATTATCCTTCTATCTACAACTCTGCAAAGAGTAATCTTGTGCGAAGGTAGACACCATTGAAGACCCACATTAGATACTCTAGGTTTTGGGCCAGTGTTGGACCACTACTGCAGAGCAAGGGGAGACAACCCGTGACACTTCGTGTTCCTTTCGACGTTTGCTCTTCTTTTCTGCTTGTCATGAGTGTTTCTTTTCGCCTAATCTGAGGTGGCACCGTAGAGAGCATCGCCAGATGGTGCGATCGGCATCTTCATCCTCCCAGCTTTCTGGATTTATGTCCAGTACCCTCTTGTCTCTTGCACACATTTTTGAACCTCAGCTGCGGTCGCCCAACTGTTCTTTTGCCATCTGGCAGTTGTCCGTTAAAGATATTTTTGGAACGCCACTTTCTTCTATAAGCTGCCTAGACAGTGTATACATGCTTTGAAGGCCAGCAAGTGACAACACCTTGACATTTGTTTGTTTGTTTGTTTTTTTTCCATGAAATACAGAGGATGTGACATAGAGACCGTAGATGTAAAGTAGTGAGCCTTCTTTCTAGCACAGCATAGACTGTCCATGTCTTGCTGCCATATAGAACTATATATATATATATATATAAAGATCATCATCATCTCAACCCGTAACCCATCATGGGTCGTAGAGGTGCCATGGTGGAAGCATCAGCAGACAGGGTCCTCCACTGCTCTCTATCCTAAGCAATGCTAACAAGTGTGGAAAAACCGTGCTCTGTCCATTCTTTGATGTTATCAGCCCAGAATTGTCTTTGCCTTCATCTTCTCCGTTTACCTTCGACTGTTCCCTGGAGGATTGTTTTCGAAAGGGAGTCATGACGAGTTACATTCCCAAACTAGGCAAGCTTTCGACGTTTCACTACTGACAAAAGTTGTTCTTGGTGGCCTGCATAGGTGTTTATTTTCTCTCTAACATAGACATTTGTTTTGTGCTCTTCATAGCAAATGCGCAAAATTCTTCTATAACATTTATACTCGAAAGCCTAAATCCGTCGCTCCGTATCTGCAGTGAGTGTCCAGCCCTCACACCCATACAAGAGAATAGATAATACAAGTGATTTGTATAATTTGATCTTCACAGAAAAACTGATGTTACTTTTCCAGATCACATTCAGCCTTGCCATGGCAGCCGAGGCCATCTCAAGTCTTGTCTTTATTTCTTTACTTGATCTTCCATCACTACATATAGTGGACCCCAGATATTTAAAGGTATTAACTTCTTCTATACCTCTACACCTCACGGTAGAACGGGAACGACTAAGTAAGTAAGTAAGTAACTTCTTCTAACGTTTGCCCATTTAACGTAATGTTGGTCGGAACATGTTTCTTATGGATATTCACCAATATCTTGCTTTTTTCTATATTAATTTCCATCCCATACGTTCTTGTTATTTTCTCCAGTCTAGAGGTAAGGTCTTGAAGTTCTGATTCTGTTCCAGCTATAAGATCAATATCATCAGCAAAACGTAGATTGCAAAGAGGTCGGCCTCCAATCGATATGGTTGTTTTATAATCGCAGAGAGCCTCCTGCATAATATGTTCTAGATATATATTAAAGAGCATTGGGGACAGGATACATCCCTGGCGAACTCCTACAGTTTTGAAATATTCTCCAATGTCATTGCTTGCAAAAACAGCACTGCTTGCGTCCTTGTATAGTGCTTCAATGATATCTATGATGTTGGTATCAAAATTGAATTTTCTCATTATTTGCCATACGCCTTCATGCCAGACTCAGTAATCCTACAGTAATCCGACCACCTTTGCTTTCTCAGTTAGTGTTTATGTCTTAAGAACACAAAACCACGCAATTAGCTGTCTGTTGACTGACTTTGGAAGCCACACCTATTTTTCCTGTTTACATGCGCAACGAGTGTTTACCAACTTTCGCACCTACCCGTCTTAACAAGGGGAGCGAACCTGGTTTGCTTACCTGAGTCTCTCACGCAAGTTTATCTGTCAATCATTGGTCATTAGACAGACGCACGTGGGGAAAAGACCAGATCCTTGAAGAAATATATGGGCGATAATAATACTTCCCGACCACCTTTGATGTCCGTACATTTCGGGGACGTATAGCTTTGATCTGCGGAAACGGACGGAGATCTGAAAGAGGCCCGTTCGCACGACCCGTGTCTTCTGATGTCGTTCGGCATCGCGAGTAGATCGAACGGTAAAATTTGTTGTCTCGGAAACGAAGCTCCTTGATTTTCCAGGCTAAGCCGAAGGTGTGAATTGTCACATCCTTTAGAGATAATTACACAAAATCTGTATATATACGACGTTCTTTTCAAGTCAGTTACCACGTCTCTCAGGAAATTTTGGATAATCTGAACGCGTACGCTAGAACATATGTGAAATAGTGCGTTAATAGCCTTCGTGGGGATTTATTCTGTTTTCTAGTAATAATATCAGTGGTGCTTAAGTGTTAAATGTGTTAAAGTTTTACCATTTTTATTCACTGTGATTCCCTAGCGTTAAGACTAGGGACATAGCCAACGAGTAGATATTTCTTTCCAGTTGTTCAGTTTAACGTAAAAATCCATCAACCATTTTTTTACACCAGAAGATACAATTTAGCTAACTAAGTATAAATGCTATGAGTGACGGATAAAGTGACAGAGTAGAATTATTTCATTGTGTGTGATTTTCTAAATGACTAGTGTTTAATATCATGTGTCAAAATAATGGACGCCGACAATCAAATAGCAAGTAATGACAGGCGATATTTGTTAAGGGCGCGTAGTTATAATTATATTATTACTGACATTGTGCGCTGATCATTTTTACCGCGAAGGGGGGGGGGGGGGGGGGACGGGTGTGGGGGGGGGGGGGGGGGGGGGGGGGGGGAAGAAGGCTCTATGCCTCAAACCCAACTTGTACTCGCTAAGCGAAGCGGGATAAGATAGGCTAAGACCCGTGTGCCTTTCAATTTAATTAGGTGACGGAGAGGATAAGAGATCATACCTTTACGAGAAGGTATAGGATATTGGCATTTTGGTTAAATGTTTCTTTCTTCCTAATATATTACCGGATCAATACCAGCGGCAAGTGGTTTTCTATTGTGGTCCTTTCCTCAATTACAGAAGGAGTAATAGTTGTCGTTTTTCTTGGCGTTCGTCCCCAAGTACAAGTGTGAACAGGAATTGCCAAGGCTACAAAACTAACATTTTAACTGTAAATTTGAGTTAACTGGACTTACAAAAATACCCATATTTTTTCATTCAATTTTAGCAGCCCGCTGTGGCAATATATACATAACATTTTCCCGACTACTGACAGCCGTTTTCCCAAGTGGATTATTTTATCCCGGAGAATACGCTGTTTCATAATCAGTACTTACCCCGAGCCAGCCGATAGGATTTATCATCATCATCTTAATTAACAGTTTTTAGCAATCAGATGTTTTCTTTAGCTATTGGAAGTACTGTCTACGGTCTACTGTGAACACAAGATCGCGTTTGTTTTTCTACATGAACCATTCGATGTGACATTGCATATCCAAGAATCAACCACCAAATTAGGCGACCCCCTTATAACAATTAATTATTAGTGGAAGAACTGGGGCCCACTTCGGAGGATAAAATTACTGGATAATGATACATATGCATGGATGTTTACGTTCAAGAGTGTTACACCAAGTTTAGGTAAAACGTGATTGATGTGGCTACGAATGACAGAGTGAGAGTGAATTTTTCTAGTTACGGAAACTGTGCCATCCTTTATTTCCTTTGCAAATACTGTTATTTTACTGGACAGCTTAAGTAGGAACTTTTTTCTTTCCTTTACTGTCTATTCTATAACCTAGTGGTAAATCTTTAGACCTTTGGATTATTAACTTCTTTTCTGGGATCCTTTCTCAACAAAGGGGGAGGGCACTTATTGGGTTATTTTTCTATGTCTATAAACATGTTTATATTGATTTCTATATGTTTGATGTTGAAAAGTTTAAGTGATAATAAACTAAACAAGAACTTAACTTGTGTGTTGGTCTGACACATATCCATTTACCATAGTTTTCACGTTTGTGTGTCTTGTTGTCACATAATTATGTAGGTGTGAGTAGTAAACTTATAATAATACTTATAGTGAGGGTTGACATATCGTCTTATACTAAAGATATGCGTATAGATAGGCTGGACTAGAGAAACCACTCATTTCAGAGACAGATCTTCACCTTAATCTATTCACTCGCGGAATCTATTCTCACACCTTTCTTTCTGATATACCCCCACCTTCTGCTCTACTCAGACGGGACCAAATATCTCTCTAACCTATCTAAAAATGAATGACAATGGTTATATATTGAATTTGTTATTTTTTTTTTAAAATTTCCTTTGCTGAATTTCATACCTACTATTTTGATTACATTAATTTGGAAGCCCCAACTTATCATCCACTCCAAATTTTCATCCACTCTGAAACTTTGTCTACATGTTTTTGAAGTTTGTGGCAACCATGGTCAAAGTTTTTTCCAGATCGCCAAATGGCACAGTCATCTGCAAATTGTGATACTGCATTCTTAATGTCGTTAAATTCATGAGCTAAATCATTTACAGCTATAGTGATAATTGAAGGTGAGATCATTGATCCCCGAGAAATCCCATTCTGTTGTTCATATATTTCTGACTTATCATTGTTCACCTGTACAGCAAAATACCTGTCCTGTAAAACGTTTTCTAGATACCTATAGGTTTTACCAGTAATGCCAATCTTTTTCATTTTGTAAGGAGCTACAAGTCTCCAGCATTCATCATATGCTCTAGTGTCATCCAAAAAGATTGCTACTATTTTCTCTTTCCTCTTGAACGATAGCTTTACATCGTGTTCTGATCTTACAAGCTGGTCTATGTACTTCTGTCTGCCCTAAACCCTGACTGGATTGGGCTATATAACGGATTTTTTTTTCCTGGTAGAAGTTAACTCTTTTGTTAACAACAGTTTCCAGTATTTTACCTAGTTGTGGTAATAAGGAGATAGGCCTATATGAACGTACATCATGGGCTTTCTTATTGGGTTTTAGGATGGGTACTATCATAGCTACTTTCCATGCTTTTGGTATCTTTCCTAAGCTCCAGATGTTGTTATATAGGGAAGTTATTATTGTCAAGGAGTGTTTTGAGGGTATTGTGCATGTATGAATGTTCCCATGGTCCAGCGGGAGTTTATTAGTCATTTGAGTTGTTGTGAGTTGGGAATGCTTGCCTTGTAATAATTTAGCTACAAGCAATGTTGTGAGCATTGCTTAAGACAAGTTGCTAGCTTTAGTCATGCGTGAATGAATCTCAGTGGAGTGTGGAAGGTTTTCACGTGTTTGGTGAGTGCGGGTGAAGGGGGGCAGTCAGAGAGAGTAGTGTGTTGGTTTAGACGTGTGTTAAGTCAGTAGAGAGTTGAGTCAGTAGAGAAGCAGACAGTAGACAGGAGACAGCGAAGAGCGTAGAGAAGAGGAGGGTGGATGTCTTTAGTAGTGCGCGAGTAGAGAGGGCCAGAGCTGTGCAGTAGATTTATGAAGTAGCCTATTTTGTGGCTATAGATATTCCGAGAATCAGAGTGATTGTAGACTACTTGGGATTTGTTGTGTCTCCAATATTTGTAATGGCCCTGCGCCCATTGTGACTTATTTGTGATATTATATATTCACGGAGATTGATATAGTTGTAGGAGTTACTCCTTAGACGGTGAGCTAGACGAGTGGTGTATAAGTGTTGTCTGACATTCTACATCCACCCACATACACCCTACTCGTCACAATTATGTTTATAGTTTTTGGGGTATTTTCTTAAAGATTTCATAAATAAGTATATCATGCCCCGAGGCAGTATTATATTTCTCTTATATTGCACTAGTTACTTATTCCTCTGTTTTATCAGCACCTAAATAGTTTGTTTCATCTATCTGGTCTGGTAGTTCCTTTAAAATCTGTATCCTAAGTCTTTCTCTTCTCTCATTGTTTTCCTGTCCAAGACTACGTTTTGCACTGACTTTATAGAAATACTCAGCAAGGGCATTAACTTTTTCTTTATCTGTTTCTGCTCTCTTTAGTAGTTTGATTGTTGGCATTATTGTTTACTTATTGTTCCATTTGATTGCGGAAACTTTTTCCAGACTTCTTTAATTTGAGTGTTAGGTTTAAGTGACTGGCAAAACTCCTTCCAGATAGTTTCTTTGCCTTTAAATATTATTCTGTTAGATTCGTTCCTAATATGTTTTTACTCATCATAGTTGTCTTCTGTTATTTCTGTATTTTTTGTAAGGCCCTTTTTCTTCTCTCTATTGAATTTCGGCACAGCTTTTATTCCACCAGGCAACTGGTTCTATATTCCACTGAGTTTTTCTTTTCTTGTTAATGTTATTTATTGGTTTTAGGTGCTGTGGCATATTTTTATTTGATATATATTTTATTGCTATTTTAAGAATTTCATTGATCAGTGTTTCTGCCCACAAGTCAGTATCATCTGTTTCCATGTCTTTATATTCCATCACCTCCAGCTTCCCAGTTTGCTTATTTATAGTTGAAAGACGGTTTCTCTGGTTCTGGGTTTTGAATGATGTTTTCATGCATGGTTATTATAATGGGAAGATGATCTGAGTTTAAGTCTTGTAACACTTCCCAATTTACATTCGCTAGGTTGTTAGTTGTTTTACTTATGTCTATTACTGAGTCTGCCCTGTTAGCTAGTGGATTAATTCTAGTTGCATTTCCATCATTTAGTATTAGCAGGTCATTGTTTTCTATAAAGTCAAGTAGGCGCTTTACTGCATTGTCTGCATGTTGTTCACCCCAAGCATAATGATGGGAATTAAAATCGCCTACTATGACTGTTTTGGGGCCTAGTCTGGTGATTATGTCTAGTATTTCTTCATCTTTAATTGTGCCATTTTTAGCGTATACATTTAAGATTGTTAGATTGTTTTGTTCAGATGCTATAGTAACCTGGATACCTTCTATGTTGGTTGTATAAAATACTTTCCAGTCTATAATTTTAAATGTTTAGTTACCTAAGACTGCGACACCCCCTCCTCTACCTTCTTTCCGATCGTGCCTAAGTATCTTAAAGCCCTTACATCTACTATTTGGGTTTAAAAGTGTCTCTTGAATAGCATATATAGTGTTAGTTCCTCCTGTCTCTGCTAGTAGTGGTTGTGACGTATACTAGAAAAATAGCCTGCAGTAATCTGACAGCCTTGTAATCTCGTTAGCGTTCTACGATTTGCTAGCAAAACTACGCATTTTTCTGCCTGTCTTACTCACACGAGCTTATTTTTCATCCACGCCTCTTTTCTCTGAACATAATCAAACGAAGTTGTTTACAAAATTTCGTCACTTGCCAGTCATAACAGAGAGCGAATCAGGTTAGTTTACCTGAGTTTCTCACGCGAGCTGATCTGTCAATCTTCGGATACCTAACAGATCGCACGTGAATAACACCGGTCTCTGTGAAGTAGTCTCATGGGCACAGATATTTTCCCGAGTACTCTTTGAAGTTCGTACACAGAGGGAAGTTAACTCTCTGATCTCCAGAAGCAGGCAAAATCTACGAGACCACCGTTACACGGATATAAGTCTTTAGATGGCGGTCGAACGCCAGAGAAAAGCCGAGCGTAAACTTTTATCTGAGGGACTTATGTTTCTGTTTCTCCGCTATACACTGTAATGTGAAAAGTAGCTTCATCTATAGATCAGAGCAACCATGATGATATATAAACTGTGTCCTCCTAAACCAGCTATCCATCGTCACTCAGAATTTTTGAATAGTCTAAGCACGCAGTAGCTAGAACCATTTCGCTAAATGTGTTAATAGCATTCGTTGGGATCTTTTCATGAGGATTTTCTGGTAATTGAAATTAGTGTTAAAGCTTTTACCATTATAATTCACTTAGAGTTCTAGCTGTTAAAAGCAGTGAAATAATAACGCGCAGCTATTTTATACCAGAGGTTCAGTTTAATGTTAATTTTACCACCCGCGTTCTCACACAAGAAGAGACGGTTTTAGTTGACTGAGTATATGCTAGGCGCGATTGATAGTGACATAATAGAATTCACGTTATATTTCATTTTGTGTATTTATATTAAGTGACTATTATTTAATACCATACGATGACCAACAGACGCCGACAATTTAATAGCTATTAACGACAGGCGATATTCATGTAAGTTCGCGTATGGAAAATTGAATAATAATTGACATTGTACGCTGATCGTTGACCGGGAGCAGGAGGGTTAGACCTGCATAACTCAGCCAAACCTGCACTCGCTAAGCAACGCGCAATGGGATAGGCTAAAAACACGTGTGCCTTTAAACTTTAATCAGCACAGACGGAGTGGAAAAGAGGTCATCTTGTCCACGTCCGTGTATGTATATATATATATATATATATATATATATATATATACATATATATATATATATATATATATATGTATATTTATATGTATGTATATATATATATATATATATATATATATATATATATATATATATATATATAATAGTAGCATTTTTCAATAAACGTTTTTATTCCACCGCAGATCTGATTAAAGGACGTCCAGCGGTTTTTTTCTTCATTTACTGATTGGTTAATGTTGTCTTTTTCTTGGCTTGTGCGTCGCCAAGTTCATTTGTGAACAGGATTAGCCAAAGAGACAAAGAAACATTTTAACTGCTAAATTTAACTGGACTTATAAAGGCTATCAATGTTTTTTTTTAAATTTATTAGCCCACTATGGTTGTACAGAACAATAACATTATCTGACGACCAACAGTCGTATTCAAGAGTATCATCGAGAATTTACGCTATTTCAGAATCGGCACTCACCATAGAGCCAGCCGGTAGGATTACCATCATTTATCAATTAAAGCAGTTTTAGCAACCAGATGTTTCCCAATACTGGAAGTATTTTCCTCTGTTTACTGTGAACCCCAAGATCTCGGTTTTTCAACACTAACTATTCGAGGTGACATTTGTTTATACGGGAATAACCACCAAATTATGCGTTCTCTCCCCCCCCCCCCCCCCCGCTTCCCCCATTAATCTTAATTGCTAGAGGATGGACTGGGGCCAATTTGGGAAATCCACCTGACATTTTGTATATTCAGGAACCATTGTAATTCCAAGAGATATCACAAAGATTAGGTAAACGTGATTGAGTGGCCACGTATGACAGAGAGAGTGAATGTTTTTACTTTGTTACAGGAAATTTTATCGACCTTGATTTTGCTTAAAATCGTTTACTTTACTGGGTAGCATTTTGTAGGAACTTTGGTTTTACTGTCTATTCTGTAACATAGTGCTAATCTTTGACCTTTGGGTTTTGTGGTGGGTTTTGATGTTACGAATTGTTGTTATGTATTATTATTGTATTAAATGAGATCAGCTATGAAGGTCCCTGAATTTAACAAATAGTATTTTATACTTTCCAGAATACCTTTCCGCTACCACCCTTTTGATCTCATTCAAAATTAATCTATATTATTATATAAAATGACTTCGTGTAGTGTCTAGGGTTATGAATGTGGAGTGAAATGTGCAATAACCAACAAACATACAAACAAATAGTTTATTATCCACAACCACCAACAGTACTACAACAATAACATACCAACGACACTTTAAAAGGCTATCTTATTTAAGACAGTGGTTGAAATTTGTGTAAATAAATTTTATACAATTTATTATCCTGATTCTAATTTATTTTGAACCAGGACTGACAATCAAAAGTGAAATCAAAAGAATCATTTACAACATTCCAATAACACAGTGGATCTTCTGTCCATACATACACTATTATTCTAATATAAGTGTGTGGTTATATTCTTCTACTTTGAGGTAATACTGGTATTACACCATAGGTTGTTGGTTATAATCACTCCCTTTAAGTTAAGTCTGTTTTCGTTTGTCACTTGTGGAAATATTAATATTAGGCACAGTTTTCTTTAATGTCACTTTCTAGTCTGTTAAGTTCTTTTAGTTGAGCTGCCAGGTGCCGAACAAGAACTTATCTTGGCAGGAGAATACAGGTAGAACGTTTCCTCTGCTCGCTTGACAATCTTTTCCACTTTTTGATGGGCAATGGCCACTAGCATGGGCTCGAAGTATACAGATAGAATCCTGAATCGAGCAGTTCTCAAGCGTTTGGTACTACATTAACGTCAGTACCCAGGACCCTGAAATGTGAAGGTTATGCATCCTTCTTTATACCTAGTATACTATACTATTCCACATTTAAGTACAGGTACATTACAAACAAACGAAAAGGGTCATAGCTTTATACAAACCTATGCCACCATTATCTTTTGATGTGACAATGTACACCAGTATTCCTCTCCCCTAATAGTTACAACGCCACTGCAATTCCAGCTGTCATCTTTCCATATAATAGGATAGGTGTTATGCTCCTTAATGACAATCATACATATTTTCTTGTAGTTTTACACCTCTCTGACAGTCTATCACATGGTGGATCAATCTCTAGGCTTTGCTTAAGTTTGCTACAGGCCTACTTACTTATTGTCGTACATTATTATCTCACATTCAATTTGTATTTCAAATACATATTAATAAAGTCAATCTTACCACATTTATTCAATGAAATACACAGTGAACGATGACTGGCACACTGTCGATCTGCCGTTCTGTCCAGGCTTTTGAGAAATATGGTTTTTACTGCACAAGCCTGATCTCATCGCTATGTGTCAAAATTTTGTTAGAAATGGCGTCCCCAACTAATGCTTTTTCCCCAATATCAACTACTCAGGCCAATGATTACCCTTATTTCACTTGTAAACAAAGTCATTCAAAAATACAATTCAATTTTCTACTACGTTACTCGGGTGATATATGTTTAGTACGAGGTCGGCCAATAATATTTCGTCTCACTTCAAATTCCACCCAATCCCCTTCCTCGTACCATCTTAGCCTAGCTTTCACCTAATTGTTTTCCAAAAAAATATGCGATCCAATCTAAGCAGATATGACTTGACCTGACAGTATCTCTGATCTCTATGTATTGTTTTATCAATATTTGATTATTTAATGGACTATTTAGATAACTAACAACATATTCTTGGTCAGCAAGTCTTCAGGTACACGAATATACGATTTTTATGGGGCTATGTGGCTTGGTTCAAAATTCTATCTTTTTCTCTATGTTAGTTTCAAGCTAAATACGAGAGCTTATGTCATTTGCAAAAAGAGCTAAGCGTGTTTCCATGACCGTAGTGTCCACATTTCTAACTTTTTCATCGTATTGGGGAAACCCGCCTAGGGCAAAGCGTGCAAGTCGGTTGTAGTGTTAGAACCAATTTGAGACGTGATTTGCGTGTTTTATCTAGCCTTGCCTCTCCTTTCCCCAAATGCAGTTAGGCAAATATTTCTTAGAAATAGGAAAAGTGGGGCGTTTATGTCAAGGACGAATTTGAAAAATAGGGTACTGTTTTGTTCGGCTTATGCGGTAGCAAATAATAAGCTGAAGGCGTAGGCGACAACCTACGATTCTCGCCGAAAATTTTTAGTACTATCTTATCTTTGACTTTATGCACATACTGTTATATTCTAATTTAGATATTGTATTTAGAAGCTCACCACAGGTTTATTAACTTGTTGGGTTCTTTTTTCCCAAAAGTTGGAAGCTACAGTTACTCTATTATTTCCTATCTTGGTAAATCTGATTTTATTTGATTTGTCTTTAGATATTCGATGTTTAATGATAATAAACAACAAAAGAAAATAACTTGGTGTGTTGGTCAGACCCATAGCCAATTAACCGTAGTTTTTCACGTTTGTGTGACTTGTTGTCACATAGCCGTGTGTGTGTGTAGTTAAACTCATATGTATATGTTTGGGGAGGGAAAGATTGTCTTGTACTAAATTATAGTCGTATAGATAGGCTGGACTAGAGAAACTACTCATTCCAGAGACAGATCTTCTCCTTAAGCTATTCACCCTTGAAATTTATTTCTCACACCTTTATTTCTCACGTACTTGTCACCATCCACTCTACTCAGACGGGACCATAAATAACTTTTAAACCTACCTGTAAGACAAGGGTGCAAAAATTGTGTGTGATACCCATACAATTCCAATGAACAATTCTACATCCATTCTTATCCATTGTTTATATTAACTAGTATCCCTTTTCTTCTCTGTTAGAACTATTATTTTGCTCTTAGTTGTTATTGGCCCTATCAGTTGCTTAAGGCATAAGGCCTACTCTTCGTGGTGATTCTTTCATGTAAAGACTTTTTTTCAATACTTGGGTTTGTGCTGATTCTTCTGTTCTTTCCTCTATCAAAACTCTCTCTATGTGCTTAATGGTTTTTGTTACCCATTCTTTCCATTTAGCTTCTTGCTTTTGTTTGCCACTTTCCTTTTCTAATGCTTCTCTGACTATGTTAATCTCCTGTCTCTGATTTTCTATCCTTTTTAGTGTAATTTCATTATCCTCTTTCAGTTCAGATAATTTAACTAGTATCATTTCATTTTCTTCTTTCAGTGCTGACAATTTATCTACATCCTGGGAATTTTGGTGCTGTATGGCTTTCATTTCTTGAAGCATTGCCTCTGAAATTTTCAGTGCATTCGTACCTTCCAAGGATGTAGTTGAACAATCTGACTGGTTTTTTGGTACTGTTTTGTTACTATCTACCTGGTTCTTACTTTCTTTAGCCAACTGTGTTTTAAACATTTTATCTTCCTCTTGTACACTCTTGATTTCTGTTATTACTTTAGTGCTCGTATATGTATTGTTTTCCTTTATATCTTTAATGAAAGTTTTGAAAGGGGTTTTGGTTGTTATTAATTCCTTCAGTGCTTTTTTGGTCTGCTGATACACTGGGCAGCCCTGGAACATGGCGCCGTGGTTCCCTTTGCAGCTAATGCATTTTCTCTTTTCATTAACCTTTTTATAGTCAGTATCTGACTTAGCCTTTTTGCACTGGGTAAAAGGGTGCGCCAGCACAAAACCTACATACTGTCTTCCCCCTGCAACTGTGTTGGCTATGGCCAAATTTCCCTCACTTCTGTCGTTATTACTACCATTGGGGTTACTACACTCCCTTTCACTGTTATTCATTCCACATGTACCAGCTTAAATCTGGGTTCTGCTTGGCCAGGTTGTTTAAAACATCCTCACCTGACAGGGTTGGGTTTATACCTTTTACAACACATCTTCTGATTTCTTTTGAAATACCTATTTGTATTTTGATGTTGTGGGCCAGGTGGATCAATTTTGGTTTTTACTGCAGTTCTTGTAATAACGTTTTGGTTTTTTCTGTTTCATTTAGTGTTACCATTATTCCACTGTTTTGTTTTTGTAATTTGGCAATGGCTTTTTTATCAATTACTTTTTTTCCAGGATGACCAGCATTTTGTCTTCCGGGAGAGATCGAAACGTGGCTTCTGTTCCAGGTATTTGTGTAATTTTAACTTTTTGGGGGGTTTCCTTTCGGCTGTAGTCTTCTCTGTTTTCTCCTCTGGTTTCCTGACTTCTTTTGGTTGTGATTTTCTGTCTTTCCTGATTGTAATCTTACCTGGGTCATATTTTTTTGTTTGCTGTCCTGGTTCCTGAGTTTTTGCCTTTATTATTTATGCTTATTGTTGTTTTTACTTCTGAGCCTCCTTCCAGTTTTTCCCTTATTGTCTCTACTCTGTCCTTTATTTCTGTGTTTCTGATTTCAGGGTTCGTGGTCCTGTTTGTTTCTGTCACGTTTAGTGTTTTGTCCTTTTCATGTGTCTGTGCCCTGGTTATCGGTGTCATTGTCCTCGTCTTTTAATTTGCCAATACTCTTTTTATTATGTGCTTGGTTTTGTATGAACTTTAGTTGTTATCCTTAGTCTCACTGCTTTAATCTGTAGTTGTGTTTATCCTTGCTTTCTCCTTTATTTTTTGTTTTAAATTTTATAATATTATTATTTAAGAAACACTTTAAAACCTGTCTAGTAGATGTTGTTGAACAGTTAAATCTAATTCGAATTTTGCCAGGTAACTTTTATATATTTGTTTATCTTAAATTATATTTTGATGGTTGATTATTATTGTTAGTAATTGGTGGTTTTTGGTGTATTTTATTTTATTCTTTTCCTCACTTCAATTCCTAAATTATACGAATATTTATAGCAATAGTTAAGTAGTCCCCTAACACTTAATATTAACTGAAATAATCTAATACTTACATCAAACTATAAAAGAAATCACCATTTAAATTATGTCTATCAAGATGGGTGCCAAATCTCACACAAGCAAGTGCCACGTGGCGATAGGATCTATTTAATTTCTGTTATGTTTTATTTATTTTTTTTTTTGGCCGTAAAATTCCTGAGTTATATTAATATTCCAAGCGATACTTAACTAGTCACCAATTACTTGATATTAAATGTAATAAGCTAAAACTTAAATCAAACTAAAAAGGAATCGCCACTTACATTTATTATGTCTATCAAGCGCATTTTAAAAGAATTCCTAAGTTATTATAATACTTCTAGCTACCAATTACCTATTTACCTAAAAGAAAGTAAGTTGCTTATCCTTTACAGGACGTGGCAATCAACCTCAGCTTTTATTGGCTGTTTTTGTGATTTTCTAGGCAATTTTTTCATTCAGTAGTTTGCCAAACTTCTGAACGGTACGGCACTTATACCATTGTTAAAAATCAACACAAAGCGATCTGCTACCAAACCGCCAGCAGCAGGTTTCGAACCTGATATATCTGGATTATGAAACTGCGTTCATATCCATTAGGCCACAGACGCCGACATTTACCTAAAACTAACTGCAATAAGCTAATACTAAAGATAGATAAAACATTTAAAAACTTACCTGAAAACTTGAGTAGTTTGATGAATTTCTCCACTGTGTCTCGTCCTGAAAAGGAAGTATCAGCCTTCTGTATTTTGAGTTTAGCAAAAATACGTTTGTCCGCATCAGAAGTCGGAAGTCGAATGGTGCAGACTTGAATAAAAAAGCACTCATTTATATACATATATATATACACACACACATATATATATACACACGCACACATATATATACGAGGAATATATATCCTACGAATGCAAAACAACAGAATACCACTACAGGCGCTCACTTGGGTTCCTGTGGGTAAGAGGAAAAAAGGAAGACCAAAAGAAACACTCAGAAGAACAATAATAAGAGAAGAAAGAACGTTGGGCCTAAATAATGTGCAAGAGCTAAGAGGAGTGGCGTCACAACGAACAACCTGGAGAGCACTGGTTTCTGCCTTATGCGCCGTGTTTGGCGCTTAAAGAATTTATTATTATTAGCACCCCGTAAGCTGTATTCAATTGCTATAGGACCCAAAAACGATAGATGCCCCCAGGATTCACCGAAAGGGGGGAGGATGATGAATCCACAGGCGCCTCAATGGAATCGACCAGACCCGTTACACGGACTTCGAGCTCTGAACAACGGCTGGAATTTCCATGTGCCTGTGGTAGGGAATTCTCTACTCAGAGAGGAATGAAAATCCACAGAACGAAAAAGGGGTGTGGGAGGTCATCAGGGGGAGATCAACAGCGCTCTGTCTCGACGGATAAGACGTTAGAAGAACGCAGCCAGGAGTCAATCCACAGTGCTGAGTACATTCAAGTTGATCTGCCAGATGATGATCTCACACACTTCTTGGACGGGAAGAGAGATGCAATAAAGTTTCCACCTGCCAGTGCAAAAGGGCTTTGGGAACAGCTGGACGAAGCCTTGGCAAAAGAGTTGGATAACAGCCTGAAGCAGCTAACTTTGGAGAAGAAGCTGGAAATCTTCGGCGACATAATATATCTGCACTGTCGCAAATTGTTCGAAGTGAGGGAGGCAAGGGAAAGTAACCCACCACGGAAAAGTAGAAGACAAATTAAAATAGATGAAATCAGGAAACAGAAGAAGCATGCCCGAAAACTGTTCAAGCACGCCGTTGCCACAGAGAAGGAAGGGTTACGGCAAGTTTGGGAGCACCTGAAAGGCCAACATAATGCCCTTTGTAGAGCGGAAAGGTTGTGCAGGAAGAGAAGGAAGACTCGAAGGGATAGGGAAAGATTCTTTAGGGAGCCCTTCAAGTTTGCCAAAGAACTGTTTGAGCAGCCACGGTCGGGTACGCTAAACATCAGGAAAGAAGACCTGGAAGAACATCTTAGAATGACATATTCAGAAGGTCGCAAAAATGAGCCGCTCAGCAGCATGGCAGGCCTTAAATGGCCGGGTAAGCCAGGAGCTGAATTTAACACCAAGCCCCCAACGGTGCAAGAGGTAGAAAGCATTGTCCAGAAAGCTCGGTGCAAGTCAGCTCCAGGTCCTAATGGTGTTCCATATGTGGTGTATAAAAGATGCCCTGAGGTTCTCAAACGACTGCTCCGTTTACTGAAGAATGCGTGGAAAACCCAACTCGTAAGCAAGGAATGGAGAAAGGCAAACGGAGTCTACATCCCGAAGGAACAAAATTCCACAGACATCAGTCAGTTCAGGCCAATCTCACTACTCAATGTGGAAGGGAAAATATTCTTCTCAGTAATGGCGAAAAGACTCACTACATACCTCCTGGCAAATGGGTACATTGACACTACCATTCAGAAAGGAGGTATCCCAGGTACACCAGGATGTCTAGAGCATGCCACAATGATCTAGGAAGCAATCCAAAAGGCAAAGTCTGACAGAACCAACCTCCATGTAATCTGGTTGGATCTAGCGAATGCTTATGGATCCGTTCCACACCAGATGTTGTGGCAGGCCCTAGAAATGTATCATGTTCCACAAGAGATTGCAGCAATGCTGAAGCTGTATTTCGCAGGGTTTTCTGTCAGATTTTCAACCAGAGAGTACACAACGAAGTGGATTGGCCTTGAAGTTGGAATTGCGATGGGATGTACCATCTCTCCGATACTATTCGTCATGGCTATGCAGGTAATCCTCAATGCGGCTGAAGGAATGGCTATAGGTCCAAAGCTCGGTGGAATGTGTAACATGCCACCGCTCAAAGCATTCATGGATGACACAACAATTCTGATATCAGATGAACATCAGGCCCGGAGGATGTTAGCACGCCTGGATGAACTAGTCAGCTGGTGCAGAATGAGCTTCAAACCCAAGAAGTCGAGAAGCCTATCAGTCAGGAAAGGGAAGATAGCAGAGGTCATATTCACGGTTTCCAGCCAAAGAATCCCTACTGTCATTGAGGAACCTGTTAAAAGTCTTGGCAGGGTGTACGATGCCTCTTTAAAAGACTCGAAGGCAGTGCAACAGACAATAGAAATGGCAGACAGAGGACTACAGATCATAGACCAAAGCAGACTCCTGGGAAAGTTCAAACTGTGGTGCCTCCAGTTCATGTTGATACCGAAGTTGCTGTGGCCACTGCTTATATATGAAGTAAGCACAAGTACAGTGGAAGCTATAGAGCAGAAGGTCAACAAGTTCATGAGAAAATGGCTAGGGGCACCACCAGGTCTGTCAGATGTAGCACTGTACTGCAAAAAGTCAAAACTTCTGCTTCCCTTCAAGTCAGTTGTTGAAAAGTACAAAGTTGGAAAAGCAAGGCTTGCAATGATGCTACGCGAGTCAGCTGATGACGTGGTTAAGTCCATTCAGCCCACACTGAAAACGGGAAGGAAGTGGAGAGTGGAAGAAGCTGTTGATGCTGCTGAAGAGTCACTCAAACTGAGAGAGGTAATCGGATACACACAAACGAATAGACGGGGATTTGGGCATGGTGACATCCGCTGGTGGTCCAAGGCATCAAGCAGGGAACGCAGAGACATGGTAGTTCAGGAGATACGAGGAGCTGAGAATGATAAGAGGTTGCTAAAAGCAGTGCAGCAGGTCCAACAAGGCCAATGGACTACATGGGAAGGAGCCCTGCAGAGATCCTTGACATGGAATGATATATGGCATATGGCACCTCTTAGGCTCAGCTTCGTGGTTAGATCAATGTATGACCTGCTGCCGTCGGCCACCAACCTTGTGAAATGGGGAAAGTCGGATGATGAGCAGTGCCCCCTGTGCCAGGGGAGGCAGACACTTGAACACGTGCTCTCAGCGTGTAAGGTGGCATTAGGGCAAGGACGATACACTTGGCGCCATAACAAAGTGCTAAATGAGCTTGCTGCGACAATAGATCAGGCAAGAATGAAAGCGAATAGCAAAGTTCGGCCAGAATCCACAAACACATACTTTCTGAGGGCAGGAAAGTCAGCACACCCCAAACCGAGTAAACCTGGTAGCAGTTTACCATCTCTTCTTGACTGTGCAAACGACTGGGAGATGGCGGTGGACCTACCTGGACGGGGGGCATATCCAGAGAGTATCAGAAAATCGCGGAGACGGCCGGATATAGTGCTTCATTCTTCAGCAACGCTTCAGGTCATACTGATTGAACTGACCGTGCCATTTGAATCCAGATTAGACGAGCAACATTCATTCAAAGCGGCCAAGTATAGCGATCTAGCCGCGGATCTGAGACACGATGGATTCAGTGCAAGGGTCATGGCGGTTGAAGTGGGCGCAAGAGGGCTTATGGCTGCATCAATGTATGATTTATTGAAACTGTTGGGGTTGAAGGGACAGTCTAGAACAAGGGCACTGAAGAGGCTTAGCGAAACTGCCGAAAAGGCATCAGGCTGGCTGTGGAACAACCGCAGTGGGCAATGGAGATCGTGACGGTAAACGCTGCGGTACAGAAAACACCAAAATTTTTCTAAGTCCACTGCGCTGAGTTTATATGGTGTACTAGTGAGGGGGCTGCGACTCTGGGGCAACAGGCAATGTATACTATAGGGAGTGTGTCAGGTACAGAATTTCAGTGGCGTGCGGCGCGCAGTGGCTAAGGTTCGTCGGCTGCGCGCTCGTGTCTCAGTGTGTGTCCTTAGTTGTGAAGGGCGACGGAACGAACGGAATAATTTGTCTTTTCTTTGTTACTTTCCCAATTGCCCCCACGGCTGGCGTTGTGGATTAAAAGTTGCTACCGTAAGTGAAATGAGTTCATTTTCGATACAAGACAACAGGAAGCTGAGATGCTTGGGAGTCATGACCCAAGTGGGCCCGCCCCCCTTAGAGTGTAAAGGAGTAATCGGGCCGAAACACTTGTCAGATGGGGGACTTCTTCTGATGATCAGGTTGCTTCCTGTTGTATCGCTCTGTAAAGAGTTTCCTATCATATATATATATATATATATATATATATATATATATATATATATATATATATATATATATATATATATATATATGTAGGCAGACGCAGGCAGATGCGCAAGGGAACCCGTTAATTGGCTCGCTGCATTTTAATCTTTATTTCGATTGCAGGGAAACCGCCGATTGGCCAGTGGCATTTCAGTACTTAACGTTTTTCAGAGTTCCGAACCGACATTGTCTTATGCATAATTTATTCTGTCTGCCGCCATCATGTGTGAATCCGTGACTAACCGTAATTTATTCTGTCTCAGGGTCTGCTGCATTCTTGCGTGAATCATTGAGCGTGGATTGTCTGTGCATATTTGTATATCGATTGCGATCTAACATAGTGTATTTAACTAAGCAGCGGGTTTATAAACAACTTTCAACAGTGGACACGAGCCATATTATGTGTCGTAGTGTAATCTTTACAACGATGGTAACTCGCTAGCGGTGAGGGGTTAGCCAGCTAGCACCTTGCTCCAACCATAACTAAATGGTGGTTGTGATATATATATATATATATATATATATATATATATATATATATATATATATATATATATATATATGAGTGTGTATGTGTATGTGCAAATGTAGTACTTCTTCTCGAAACATACAGTAACACAAATAAAATGGAGGCGTGGGAGGAGGTGGGGGGAGGTGGGGGGAGGGGACAAGAAGATGCATACAGGAGACTGCGATAATAGATCTGGCAAGGATTAAGGCAAATAGCAAACTCAGGCCGAACAGCGCAAATGCATAATTTCTGAGAGCAGGATAGTCAGCACACCCCAAACAGAGTAATTCGGATAGCAGTTTCCCATCTTTTCTTGACCGCGCAAATGACTGGGAGATGGCATTAGACCTACCTGGACGAGAGGCATATCCAGAGAGTATCAGAAAATCTCGAAGACGGCCGGATATAGGGCTGCATTCTTCATCGTCGCACTACGTTATATTGATTAAGCTGACCGTGCCATTTGAATCCAGATTGGACGAGCAAAACTCATTCAAAGCGGCAAAGTATAGTGATCTAGCCGCGGATTTGAGACAAGATGGGTTCACTGCAAGGGTCATGGCTGTTAAGGTGGGTGCAAGAGAGCTCGTGGCTGCATCAGTGTACGATTTATTGAAATTGCTGGCTGAGGGGACAGTCTAGAACAAGGGCACTGAAGAGGTTTAGTGAAATTGCTGAAAACTATCATGCTGGCTGTGGAACAACCGCAATGGGCTAAGGAACTCGAAATAGTAAACTCTAACCCCACCTGTGGTACAGGAAACACCATACAAATTTAAAGTCAGCAATACCTTGAGATGTTCGTTGATTTTGGTAAAAGGACTAGGTTTTACAGGTAACACGCGGTGTGTTATATGAGGTGTCGGGCGCAGGTAGATTTCAGTTGCAAGCGCGCAGTGGCTCGACGCCTTGTTGCCTTCGCGCAGGTATGTCAGGTCTGTTCCTAGTCGTGGTGTCTTGCGGAACGACCGCAATAGTTTGTCTTCATCATATGGGTGGTTTACTTTCACAATTGCCTCGCGCTGGCGGAATTGTGGATTTTAAAGGTGCAACCAAGGTGTAATGGGTTCCCTTTCTGCACAAGGCAACAGGAAGGTGGAGACACTTGGGAGTCATGACCCAGGTGGGCCCGCGCCCCCCCCCCCCTTTTAGAGTGTAAAGGGGAGTAATGAGCCGAAACACTTGATGAACGCAGGAACCACTTCTGATGATCAGATTGCCTCCTGTTGTATCGCTCTGTATGAAATTTCCTATCATAATCATCAACTTGAGCCAGCCTACGCCGCCATGCTTTCCCCTGCCTTCACCTGTCCACTACTGTTCTTCCTTTTTCTTCTCCGCCAATCAGAACCCCCTCTTACATTCTCACCTGACCTACTGACCACGCAGTTTTGTGTCGTCAAGTTCACAACACTCTATTGGCCAACTCCTATGACACGACTGACATTCCGTACCTGATCCCTGTGGAGCACATACAGTCCACAGCTGTTGACCATGCTGTGACAATCATCATTCTCTTTTGTGCTCCTCGTATAGCATGGGATACTATGGCAGCGGTGGTTCTTGAAGCAATTGGTTTTACGTGATGAAGTTACCATCCTCATTCACGACCTCGTATTAGTCGCTTCAACGACATCTCTGAATGTGCAGTGGTTTTATTATGTCTTTGTCTCTTCAAAGATCCCCGGGAACTTTACGACATGCTCTTCAGATTATTGCTAACAACGTATTTGTAACAAGACATGTGATTATATAGGGTAATTGTAAAGTCACTTGTTATGTTTAATATGTTAGTTCTTCATGTTATCCAATTACTTTATATGAAACAAACGTCACAATACAGCGATTTACCTGTTATATTATGACATAAAATGATGTGTCATATTATCACAACTGCGCAAGGGGAGATCACGTGACATCGTTGCGGGCAATCATTTTTGCTCTGTCTTGTAACTTTGAGTTTATTGGTCATTTTATAATTATTTTTTTGCTGTTTTTATTTATTTATTTATGTGAATAAAAAACACAACGTATTTGTCAAATTTCATATGGCAGTTATTACTCCTTGTTTGGACATGCATGTTATGTATATCCAGTAGGTGCAAGTGCTGATAATAACATTTTAAATAGAAGAAATTGACTTGTCAATCACTTTGTTGAAATAGTAAATCGTATGCTGTGATCATTTGATCGATCTTGACATTTTATGGCAGCGGTCGTGGCTCTCACGTGACATCCTTCTCTTGGCTATTCGGCCTCCGTTTTGAACTGAACCCATTTCGTTTAGGGGGCATCTCTAAAATGGCTATTTCCACAGCGTGTTGTAAGAGCCTGTTTTCGCATAATCGTAGGGAGCATCTCGACTTGCTGCGATCAGCATCTCTGTCCTCCCAGAATCCTGTATTTATCTATTCATGTCTCTCTTGCACACATCTTTCAGACTTCATCTGTGGTTGCCTTTTTTTATATATATATTGGAGTTGGAGGAGGGGTGGGGGGAGGGGGCGGCAAGGCGCACGCCTGGATTCAATATTAGTTTAATCCAGTTGTGAGATATTTAGCACTTTCTTGAAACGCATATAGGCTTTTATATTATAGCAGTTACATTAATGAATGTTAGTTGTCTCCGTTGGAGTGCTTGGCGGGTTACATAGACAAACTCGGCAAGTATTGATTCCATAAGCATTGGAGAAAAAGAAAGAAAGTTGGTGGGGGGGAGGCCGGAGAAGAAAAAAGGGGGGGGGGGGGGGGGGGGGGGAACAAAAGTCAGTTCCCTAACGTACAATAAGCACGTAAAGACATTGACTTTTAACTAACTTTCTGTATTCGCTACACAACCAGACATTGGCATTGGGAACTCTTATCAATGTTCCACTGCCATCGCATTGTTATTTCTCTCATACTTAAACGTTAAGATACATTTATCCGTTTTATCTAAGGGACGTAATTTTTTTTACAAGGGGAGTAATAGGCGGTAAAAGCTAATCATAACTTTAAAAAAATTCAACAGTTACTGTTTATAATTTTGTTTGTAGCACTATTGTATCAAAACAGAAAATTACAATACATTTTAAATACTGAAGAAAACATATCTGTCTTTTATTCCTGTCATAGAAATGTACAGCTATATTTTAAATGGGATAAATAAATGCACTTGATGCTTTATTTACGTCCGTAAATATGTATAATCCGTGTTTCTTTTACCGCACAATCGGTACTTCTTTGAGAATTTGCATTTTTGACCGGCACAAAGTGCTGCCTAAAGTAAAGTTAAGACGATGTGTTTGGCAAGTCCCCTTGTGAGCCTGAAAATGACCATAACTCCCTACCAACTTTCTCCACCGAATATTATAACACGAGCTCACAAGAGGAGCTTTTATTGCATAGTGACTTGAAAGGGCATTAAAATATATAGAGTCCACCTCATACATAATAGTCTCTCAACCTACACATTTGGTCTCATTGTATGGCCCTGAAACATAGAGAACAACGAAAACGTTATAATCTGCAGTTGTTGAATCACACGTAACAGGACGTTTCCATTGATAAGTCGTCTTTAGTGCGTCGCGTTATTCCTAACGCCTTTCATTTTTAAGGTAAAATTTGTGTAAATTTCAAATAAGCGTGTCCCCATTCTCTACAGTTCAAAGGAGAGCCTAGTCCACATTATATTAGGGCGCATGTCCAAAAATAAAAGATCGTTAAGTCTGATGACGTTATACAGTAAAATAGAACCAGACCCAAACAATTAAAGGCAGACAAAAAAGTATATAGGCAACCCCTCAAATAGAAACTGACCAAAAAATAGAGGCAGTCCAAAAAAAACAGAGGCAGAAACTAAAATAGAGGCAGATATAAAGAAACAGGCAGATACAAAGAAAAAGAGGCATATATAAAGAAACAGAGGCAGACACAAAAATAGAGACATATAAAGAAACAAACGCAGATATTAAGAAACAGAGACAGATATTAAGAAACAGAGGCAGATACAAAGGAAGAAACAGAGGCAGATATAAAGAAACAGAGGCAGATATAAAGAATAGAGGCAGACATAAAGAAACAGAGGCAGATATAAAAATAAAGGCAGATATAAAGAAACAGAAGTGTGGTAAAGTGGGATGATATTAATATTTATAGGGGACTTAGTGTACTGACTGAGATCAGCTGTGAAGGTATCTGTATCTAATAAGTGTGGTGTATTACAGATGACCTTACTTGCTACCACATTTATACCTCAGTCAGAATTATTCTGAAATATTGTTATGACTACGTTAAATGTCTAGGGTTATGAAAATGATGAAGTGTAAGTCACAACAACAACAGACAGATAAACAGTTTAATTTATTCCACAACACTTTACAACACTGTGACACTCACACACATATAACACTCTATAAGACTATCTTAAATGAGTCAAGAGTTTAAGTTTAAAAATATATGTATTAATTCTTTCAATAATAGGTATCCTGATTCAACTACACAGTAAACAAGGAATCACAATCGTGATGAAATTAACCGTGATACAACGTTAAAATATCTCCAAAGATAAAATGTAGGGATAAAAACTAATGCGTAAGCTACTAGCAGACATGATCGCCCACGCCGCGGGTAACCACCCGCCATGGAAATTAACTTGTTAGACGTGAAGGCAAAACATTTACCCTTGGAACGGGATGAGAACGGAGATCAAAAGAAAAAATATGACTGTACATGTGCTTGAAACTAGCAAGGCTAAAAAGACGCAATTGGGGGGAAAGGAAAAAAATTCACGTCCCCAAGTTGACACAAGGTAAAGAAATCGACAAAAGGGACCTTAGTTATTATACGCAACAGTCATTTCTTGGACGCTTTTGCGATATTTTGTCCTTTATTTGAATTCAGCGGCAAACGCCTTATAGAAGATGCTCGAACATATTTCAAAAAAAACCAACTAACCTTGAAAAGTAACTTTTTCTTAATAATAATGTTAGGAATATAAAACCTAGCTGGCCGGATGGCCCATCTGGAGCAGTGAAATAATATGCTTTCATTTATACAGACGGATAGATAATAATGAAGATATTGACAAAAGACTGTGTTGTTCATATCAGCGAGCGACTGCATTGAAACAAAAAATGTCACTAATTTTCAAAAATTGCGGCCTTGAGACTCAAGTGCTAAAATCTAGTTGGAAGGAAAGAGAAGGGGAATTAGTGGAAGCTGAGTCTAAAAATAACTTTAAAGGCAAAATTGTGTAGGGGACGGCAGAGTTGGTTCAAAAAACAAGTGTGTTTTTTTGTGAAACGCAAGTAGAGACAGACGGACCAACAGACAATAATACATACTTGACTGAGGTATGACTGAGTTGACTTTTTGGTAGGAGGTTTGAATTTGAAAAGGAAAAAAGGCGGTGATTGGCCATAGAAAAACATTATCGGCGCTCAGACGCGCATTTTTGCCATTCATCATAAGTTGTCCAGTAGTAGACACAGTAATTCTTCAGTGGTGTATTTCCCAAAAGCTAACTGAAATATTTAGAGGGACGCCATACTAGAGCCAGCAGCTCAGCTGAGTTTTGCTAGCATATAACTGTGTTCTCTATTCATAATTCTGAACTGTGAGTTTTTTATTTGGCACCAAAGTGGTGTCAAATGATGTGTTGAAGTATACAAGAGTGGACCCGTGCAGTCTTATATTTTGGCAGAGCTGCCTTAATTTGCCCCCAAGCACGGAGAGGTGGGGCCACCAGATTCCAGCACCAGAACTACTCAGTCAAGATACGTGAGCGTCTGGCCTGCTCAGCCTTCACCAACTTATTTTCTAACACACCAACTATAATCCCATCAATAAATAGACAATGTTTAGTAGCCATAGACAGGGAGTGATGAGGCCACCCCAACAGCACATCCATTAATCGTTCTCCCAGATAAAGTACAACTATAAACAGTAGTAATATTAACCAGTCTTGTAAAATACATATGTACACACCTTTCATTTATTATGCCATATATTCATGCATTTCATTCATAATTTCAAAACCTTTCATATGTTCTGACCAAAATAAAACCTTGGTTCAGAACAAATAAACTTAAAGAAAATTTAATATCAAAATTTTCAACAGCTTGAGTTAGTTCATTGTGTTATACAGTTTATTAATATTATTAGACTTATTAAATATCTGTGTGTGTGTATGTAATCTACCACAACACATTACATATCAGTACCCTAGATTGTTAACGTAGCCACATTCATTAGTAGAAAAAAAGATATGTGTGAGGTCGTAGTGGTAGCAAGAAGGGCCTTCTGTATATTCACAGCTACATTTATCTCAGGAGCCTTCACAGCTGACCTCATGCATCACACTAGGTAATATCACAATCATACAATACCATCAAATCCACTACATATATTGGGGTCTCTTGTCCAGGGATAATTAGCCTATCAATAATATTAGGATCTCCTGATGGGAGAATTAAATTAGGGGAACAAATTATAAAAATTAAAAGTGTCCCTTAAAATTAAAAGTATTATAGTCTGAAAGGTTGGCTGAAGAGAAGAGTTTAGAGGCTGAGACTAAGAGGCTGCAGATTGAGGCAGAAGAAAAACGACAGCAAAGGGAGGCAGAAGATAAAAAGGCCGAAAGGGAAGCAGAAGAAAAAAGATTGACTGCCGAAAGGGAGGCAGCAGATAAAAAGGCCGAAAGGGAGGCAGAAGATAGAAGGTTGCAAAGGGAGCACGAATTACGACTAAGGGAGCTGGAGCTACAAGGCCAGGCTCCTGAAAATGGTGCCAGCCCTTTTGCCTCAGATGCTACGCCCAGTCTGGGAGCCTCAACATCAGCTATGGGGTTTCATTTAGACCATTTTGTTGAGAAAGACGATGACATAGAGGGGTACCTCGGACGTTTTGAGTTATTAGCTACTACATATGGGTTAGAGAGAGAGAGAGGTGGAGTTTAAAGTTATCACAGGGACTGAGAGGTACTTCTTATGAAGTCTTCGCAAAAATGAACAGAGAAGACCAAGACAATTATGACATGTTAAAGCAGGCTTTATTATTAAGGTACGAAAAAAATGCTGAATTTTATCGTAAGAAATTTAGAAATGCCAAATTGTTGTCTGGGGAGACATACCACCAATTCTCTGCCAGACTGGAAACCTATTTGGAGAAATGGACGGCTCTGGGGAAGACCCAAGATCTTAAAGAGATGATCATGATAGAGCAATTGAGAGAGTCCATGGCTCCAGACATGAGAAAATTTCTCATGGAACAAGGTGCAGAGAAGTTGGGGGAGGTTTTAAATGTCGCTGAGAGGTATCAGGCAGCCCAGGCAGAGGTAAGTGGTGCTAAAAAGAAGCACATAGACAATTTTAAAGCTCCACAGCAATTTAATAAATTTGATAATAGAGAACAGGGAAATAAAGGTAGGACAAACTTTGAACGGCCAAGAAATGACTATCGAGACAGAAACTCACAGTTCAATGACCAAAAATCCAATGAAAGAAAACCGTTTAACCAAGGAAAAGATGGTGTAAATGGTGCAAGAAAGATAACCATAACACCGAATTTTGTAGAAGGAAACCTTCAAACATTGCTGCAATGAAGTCGGGGACTCAAAGATTAAAGGTTAATCCTAATGGACAGCAGGAACCTTATCACCCCCCAGTTTGTGAGGATGTTATTTGTAATGGGGTCACCATAAGGTGCCTTTATGATACAGGTTTGGATTATGATTCAGTTGTGAAGTCTAGCCTAGTGGACCCAAGTCAGTATACCACAGAAACAGTGGAAATACAAGGGGCAACTAAGGACATACCACTCATGACACTTCCCATCGCAAGGATAACGGTGAAAACTCGCTATGTGGAAGGAGAAATCAGAGCAGCAGTGATAGATGAACCAATCTACCCTCTGATATTGGGGTGTAGATACGTCTTCTTGGGGAATCCCGAGAAACCTGTGATCATGGCGACAGTGCAGACCAGGTCACAGAAGAAGGAGGAAGAAGGTGAACGTATAAATGCTCATCCAGAGGAGATGAGGAAGGCGCAGGCTGAGGATAGGACACTCAAGCCATGTTTTAAAAAATTGCCCAAATGCCACACACCTCCAAGCAAGGGGGAATATTTTATGAAGAACAAACTATTATACAGGAAGGCCGGAACTGGAACAAATGGTCACAACCAGCTGGTTCTTCCCACTTCATATAGGGATAAAGTGATGGAACTCGGGCATGCGATTCCCTTCAGTGGTCACAACGGGATCAGCGCCACAGGACAGCGTATAGCTTGTCATTACTTCTGGCCAGGTATAACGGAGGATATAAAAAGATATGTCAAATCCTGCCCAGAATGTCAAAGGGTAGCTCCAAAGCACTGGACTTCTCCTGCAACTCTAGGGGAAATGCCCATAGTGGGAACACCTTTTGAGAGGGTTGCAGTGGATATTGTGGGACCTCTCACTCGGACCAAGAGGAGGAACAGTTACATCCTTACTCTGGTGGACACTTGTTCTATGTGGGGAGAGGCGGTAGCCCTGCCATCAATTGATTCAAAACATGTAGCAGAGGCACTACTTACAATATTCACCCGATTAGGATTCCCGCATCAAATCTTGACGGATAATGGCTCTCAGTTCAAGGGGAAACTAACGGAAGAAGTTTTTAAGCTATTTCAAACCAGACACTTTCATTGTAGTCCGTACCATCCGCAAGGGAACGGCCAGGTAGAGAGGTTCAACGGGACTCTCATTTCTATCCTGAGAAAGCTGGCACACGAAAAACCGGATCTGTGGGATCAATTCCTGCCCGCCGCGTTGCTTGCGTATCGGGAGGTACCACATAGTTCAACCGGGATGGCTCCCGCAACTCTGCTATTTGGGCGGCCAATAAAAGGTCCATTAGAAGCCCTTTTAAGGACCTGGACAGATGAGAAGGCGGAAGAGACTGTTACCTCATCTTATCAATACGTGAACGAACTGACCACTCGTTTGAAAGCTGGATGGAAACTGGCAAATGATAATTTGAAACAAGCCAGGAAGAAACATGCAGCATATTTTAATAGGAAGGGAAAGGACAGAGAACTAGCTGTGGGAGAGAAGGTGCTGCTTCTACTACCCGGCAGCCAAAATAAATTACAAATTGGATGGCAAGGTCCATATACGGTTCTAGAGAAGGTGTCTAGAACAAACTATAAAATTGACAAAAAGGGGAAGGAGAAAGTTTATCATGTAAACCTGTTAAAGAAGTATCTGGACAGACCACTCCAGGAAAGCACCCCCTTACTGACCTTGGCTATCGCAACTCAAATGCAAAAGGAACCACTCACCTCACATGAATACCCATTACATCCTTGTGAAACAGCGGTACAAGTAAAAGTCAGTAAGCACCTGACTAAAAATCAGAGGGAGAGAGTTCAACAGGTTCTGGAGGAACATACAGATGTATTAACAGATAAACCAGGCCATACAAATTTGCTACAGTATGACATGAAACTGGTAGACTCAAACCCAATCTGTATGAGAGCCTATTCTATTCCGTTCGCGAAGGAGAAGGCATTGAAGGAAGAAATAGATTATTTATTGAAGGAGGGGATTATTTCATACAGTGAATCATCTTTCAGTTCCAGTGTAGTTTTGTTGAGGAAACCATCTGGGGAACACCGACTGTGCATAGATTACAGGAAACTGAATGCTGTCACAGAAGGACAAGTGGATCTATTACCAGACACAAAACAGTTATTTGCCAGATTAAACAAGGCAAAATACTTTTCAAAGGTGGATCTTAGTAAAGGCTATTACCAGATTCCAGTGAAGCCTGAAGTGAGACCTTATTTAGCATTTAGCACATCGGATGGACATTATGAATTGTTATGACTCTTTTCATAACATTATTTTCGGTCGCCCTCAAACTTTGTTTGTTGGGCTGATTTCCTATTTATTAATCTTTGTTACGACAACACAGGAAGGACGTCACGATTGTATGGGTATTTTCCGAGCGGACGTGGTTTTGTGGGCTATGACGGTTCTGAGGACCTCGTCACCGTGTCTCCATTGTGAGAATGCTGTGTATTCTGTGCTCCTGGGTATGTACTTGAAGTACTGGTTTTATAAGTGTATGTCAGCTAGGTAGTCTACGAGATAGAACCTAGTCTGATTGTATGTTATATGGACACGTCAGAGCTGAAGGAATGTGAAAGGGAAAGTATATGTTAATATTAACTATTTCAGCATGATGACGGACATTGTATACTAGTCTACAAGACGTTAGACCTACTTATAGACAGGCTGATGAGAGCTTATGTCTTGTACATTTGATGAATTTTAAAAGGAGCCAGTCATTGTAATTAAATTCTACATATGTGAAACGTTCACCAGGCATTATTCAGTTTTATACTGTTTCAACTGTCAAGTACGTTTCTTAGAACTCTGCTGAATGGACTGTAGTTCAATAACCCTAGACACCATGGACATCAGAGTCCAGTATCTCCTTCTACTCTGAAAAGGACCTGCTACATTTGGGGAGCCAAGCCGGTCGTTTCATTTTGGGAAAGTCAAGCCGTTGATTTGCAACTATTTTGAGCCTTAAACCGGCAGTATTAGGACATTTCTCCTTATTACAAGCTCAAAATGGCGTACCTATCATCTGCTAACAAGTCCAGAGTATGAGAAGGCCGGGAAAACATTTCCTACACTACAGTTCTTCATTATGCAAGTTCCAAAAGTTTGCAAGTTATCAAGTTTATCACAGCTGCATCATTAGACGCAAGTTTGCATCTATTTTCTGCCGAAGATGGCGAATTTTTCTGACGTCGAGCAATCAAGTGGATTTTGAATCGAGTCAGCTGTTTTCTGTTTCTAGGCCTAGTGAGAGGTCTTGATTCCTGTTCGCATCTGTGCTGCTAGGAACAGCCGTGGAACTAGGAGGATTTTGGGCCAGGCATAAGATAAGTAACGTTTATCAGACTCATACATATTGTGACATACAGTATCTTAATTGCCGCCAATTTTTTCAGCTTTATGTTTTATGTATTCAATGTCATGTTGTATCTAGTCTGTGGGTGGTAGGCGGGACTTATGCTTCCATTTATACCGTTTCGACTGGTCGATGGAATCATAAGCGTGTCCGTAGGGTTTGGTAGGTGATTGTTTCACATAGCGGGGCCGGTATTTCATCGCTGCGTGAATCTGCTGCTACTGAAATAATCATAGCCTATGTACGTTAGCAGTGATGTCTGGTTAACTGTTATTTTGTAATTGTACTCCAGTTTTGTAAAAATTTTCCTCAGTTTTGCTCAATTTTTGTTTGTAAAATCGTTTTCTTACCTTGCTATCTCTGATTTCATATATGTTATTCATGTTGTATGAAAAAAAGTCGTCATGTCTTGTGATATTTGTTTATAGGGCCATATTTTAATATTGTTCAATTTATGTCATTTCTGCCTTAGTTTTCCACATTTGTATTTGCTTCTTTTTGGCCCTGATTGCTGTAACGTTGTCTACTGTTTGTAACATTCTTTTTGCTCCATTACTTAACATTCTGCATCTTACCATTATTAATTCATCAAGTGATTGAATTTGAAGTGATGTTATAGATATTTAAATATTATTCAGAAAGCAATAATATATATATATATATATATATATATATATATATATATATATATATATATATATATATATATATATATATATATATATATATATATATATATACCTTATCTGTTGCTATTGAGAAAGCACATTAAGAGTAACCATGGCAACCTTGAAAGATATAGTAAAGGTTGGAAAAGATTGTGGTCTGGAGGGACCTGCCTTGCAAGAATATATTGACAAGGAAATCAAAAGACAAGAAGAGAAAGAAAGAAGACAAGAAGAATTAGAAGAAAAAAGAAGACAAGAAGAAAGAGAAAATAGACGGGAAGAATCAGAAAAAGAAAGGAGAGCTCAGGAGTTAGTTTTTGAAAAGGAAAAATTAGCCTATGCTCAGGCTGAGCTAAAACATGCTCAAGAAATCAAGTTAGATGAAATTGAACTTGAAAAATTAAGATTGCAACAACCTCAGGTAAATATCAGAAATATGGATGAGGATAGGAGAGGGCATAACAAATATGTTAAGGTAACTTTACCTAAATTTAACCCTGCCATTGATGATATCCAATGCTTTTTAAGTAGATTTGAGACCTTTTGTACTGAACATGAGATTGATAAAGCTACATGGCCTAGTAGGCTCATGAATTTGTTAGTGGGTGATGCTTTTACAGCTGTATGTACCATGGATGATGAATCCAGAAATAGCTATGATTCAGTTAGAATACTGTTACTAAAGAAATACCAACTAGATGAGGAAGGTTATAGACTAAAATTTAAGTCATTAATACCTGATTCTAGTAAGGATTTTATGGAGTTTATTTCCTCAATCAAAATGAATTTTTCGAGATGGATTGATCTCGCCAAAATAGAAAAGACTTTTGAAGGATTATCAGATTTAATCCTCAGAGATAAGGTGTTATCTTCTATCAGTGCAGAGTTTTTATCTTTCCTACAGGAGAGAAAACCAGATAAATTATCCGTTGCTGAAGCTTTAGGTAGACAGTATCAGGTCGCACACCCAAACAAAAAGCTCAGTAAAGATAATTTTAGAGATTCACTTCCAGCTGCTTCAGCTAAAGTTACAAATTTTAACAACGATAAGCAGAGGTCAAATAGTGTTGACAGGAACTGCAAAATTAATCCTAACTTTCAGTATGGGAATAATAGAGGCAAATATAACTTCAACAGAAAATCTCAACAGCCTCAGAGATTTACCACCTATAATAATAACAATGATTATTTTGATCCACAACAATCATTTAGACAAAATGATTAACGGAATAAGGGCAGTTATAGTCCCAGATCTAACAGGGGAAATATATCATTTCATAGGGGTAATGATAACAACCCTAATAATAGAGGTTCTTCCCATAACAATGGTTATAGACACTCAAGAAACCCAGAACGTGGTAATGCTGTCATGGATATTGATAACGATCACACAAATCACAATAACGGGCCTATTGCACATGCAAACTCCTGCAGTGTCGATTTGGCTAACAGTGCTAATTGTACTCAATGCAGATCATTGTTTCAGCCACAGAGTGTTCCGAGACTTTTGTGCGGACACCCTCTTCCAGTCATGTCATCTGTTGCTACCACAGGATCCTTAGTATTAAATACAGGATTTGTGAACAATAAGCTTGTGTCTTTGTTGCGGGACACAGGGGCTACCACCATTGGCATTCGTCGGTCGTTGGTGGACTCATCAGATTATACTGGAATGGAAATCAAATGTGTCACTTTTGGTGGAACAGTGGAGTTCTATCCCACTGCAGAGGTATTCCTCGATACACCTTATTGCACTGGTCGAGTGCTCGCTTGTCTGTTGAACAGTCCCATTGCTGGCATTCAACTTGGAAATATCCCTGGGATCCGTGAATGTTCTCAACAAGACATTGAGAAATGGGAAAGAGAGCACTTGATATCAGCTAATGCCGTTACCACGAGAGCTCAAGCTCGTGAAGAAAGACTAAATCATGTTGGTGAAGATTTGATTTTAGAAGATAGTACCAATGATGATGAACTTACAAATGATATCAGTGATGATGATGATAATATCAGTAATTTTGATCCAGGTAATGTTGATGATCAAAGTATTCACACTAATGAAGATGATGATTTGAATGTAGAATTGATTGAAAAAAATTCGTTCATTCAAAAACAAAGAGAAGATGACTCTTTAAAAAAATTCTTTGCCTTGGTTACGACAAGTAACGTAAGTAAATTGTACAAAACAAAACATTGGTATACTTTAAATAATAGTATTTTGGTAAGGAATTTTGAAGATGGTAACTCAGTGAAAAAACAGATCATGGTGCCACTATGTTTTAGACCACTAGTATTGCGACATGCCCATGATATTAACGCTGCGGGTCACTTGGGTATAGCAAGAACTAAGCAGAGAGTTATCTCTCATTTCTTTTGGCCGGGTGTGACAAAAGATGTAAAAGTCTTTTGCCGCACATGTTTAATCTGCCAGAGGGTGGCGACTAAAAGGCCTCATCACAATGCATCCATCCAGGCAGCGGAATCTCGTTGCGTCCTTTCGCAAAGATGTCAATAGACCTTATTGGTCCTATTAAAACTTCAGCTAGGGGACATAGATATGTCTTAACGTGTATAGACATGTTTACACGTTGGCCCGAGGCCATCCCACTGAATCATACCTCAAGCGATGACGTTGCGGACGCTCTATTTTTAGTTTTCACTAGATTGGGGTTTCCCGAAAACATTCATTCGGATAATGGCTCGCAGTTTGTTTCTGAAGCCATGGTGAAAGTGATGAAGATGTTCGGTATTGAACGATCACTTAGTAGTTTGTACCATCCCCAAGCGTCTGGTAAGATTGAGAGATTTAATAGGACACTCAAGCAGATGCTTGATAGAGTAACAGCTAGTTATCCGCAAGACTGGGACAGAGTTCTCCCAGCTGTCCTGTTTGCGTACCGTGAAATACCAAATTCCAGTACATGTTTTAGTCCGTTCGCGCTCGTTTATGGTGCAAGACCACGGGGACCAATGTCCATACTAAAACATTTACTAATAGGTACTAATATGGACGGGGAAGTTCAGTCGTCTTATGAATATGTCGTAAACCTAAGACGAAAAATAATTGACGCATGCAAAATAGCAGTGCAGTCTTCGGAAAAAGCAAAATCAAAGGCTCGACTGTTTTTCAATAAAAACAGAAAACTGCGCCAGCTGTGGCCAGGAGACGAAGCTTTTGTTTTGCTCCCGAATAAGGATAATAGACTGTTAATCTCATGGAGAGGCCCATATACTATTGTTAAGAAACTATCTGATGTAGATTATGTTGTTAACATAAAAGGTAAAGAAAAAATTTTCCACATAAACATGTTGCAACAATTCTACACTAGGCCTCCACATCTTCGTCCTATTTTCGATTCTCTCGACGAATCTGTTATTCGTCGTTCTTCGTTGGCAGTCATCCAAGAAGATATCTCTGAATTCGATAGTGAGGGTGAACCTATACTATCATTACCTGATATTCACTCACTAGCGACAGAATCATGGAAAGATGTTTCCATTGATCCGTCGCTCGATACTAATCAGAAAAATCAGATAACTGAACTACTTCAGTTATTTTCTGAAGTGCTGACAGATATTCCTGTGCACACTGATGTCATTGAACATGACATCATATTGACGGATTTCAGACCTATTAAACTGAAACCGTACCCAATTCCGATCCATCTGCATTCTCAAGTGCAAGATGAGATCAAACAGATGATTAGTCTAAATATTATCGAACCTTCCAATTCACCATATAGCTTTCCTATGGTGCTAATTAGGAAGAAAGACAAATCTATACGTGTTTGTATAGATTATAGAAAATTGGGAGCCGCGCTGGTGTAATGGCTTCGGCGTTGTACTGGCGACCAGGTGTTCATGGTTCAAACCCGGGCGTCGGCGTTTGAAGAAATGTTTACGGCCGGAAATTTGACTGAATAGCCTGAACGGCTCCTGTGATAAACCCTCTGTGGATGGGAAGGAGCGAAGCTCCTGACCGGGTTGGAAGGAAAGTCCTCAGGTT
The DNA here is from genome assembly GCA_024509875.1 of Oreohelix idahoensis. NCBI lineage: Eukaryota > Metazoa > Mollusca > Gastropoda > Stylommatophora > Oreohelicidae > Oreohelix > Oreohelix idahoensis. The sequence continues at coordinate 112,845 of JAMPIV010023060.1, read as the reverse complement.
CCCCAGCCTCGCAATGACATGTCATTGGGCCGAAGGGCTGAAAGCCCAAGTGCCGCTGGTTAAGAGAAAAAAAAAAAAAAAAAAAAAAAAAAAAAAAGATTATAGAAAACTTAACGCAGTGTCTGTCCGAGACGCGGAACCTCTTCCCGTGCTCGATTCTCTTCTTGAGAGACTCTCTACTGCTATTTTCTTTACAAAATTCGATCTCTCAAAGGGCTATTGGCAAGTTCCGATGTCTAGGAAATCTAAACCTTACACAGCTTTTGCTACTCCGTTGGGTTTATTTCAATTCAATTATATGGCTTTCGGACTTGTAAATGCCCCTGCGACATTTGTGCGCATGATGAGAAGATTATTCTCAGACCGTGACGACTTGATCACATACATTGATGACATATGTCTCTTTCATCAATCTTGGAGTGATCATGTTCACGGGATTCACACTCTTTTAGCTACTTTACGTAATCATAACATCACAGCTAGACCTTCTAAGACGAGAATAGGATTCTCTGAAATCACTTTTCTCGGCCATAAGGTTGGAGGTGGGGTCTTGCGCCCTGAGGATTCCACTGTTTCCAAGATCTTAAACTTAGACATTCCACGAACAAAGAAGCAGGTTAGGAGTTTGTTAGGCCTAATTAACTTCTACAGAATATTCGTGCCTAATTTCAGTGATGTTACCTCAGTGCTGTCCGCGTTGCTGAAAAAGGACGCGGCAAAGAAGGTAGTGTGGTCCCATGTCTGTAATGAGTCTCTAAACGTTATTAAAAATGCATTCTCAAAATTGCCTATACTACGTTTACCTGACATTCGCCTACCTTTTATCCTAAGGGTCGACGCCAGTGATATCGGAATAGGAGGCGTATTAATGCAGGACTATCAAGGCCAGTTGCACCCAATCATCTATGTTAGCAGAAAACTTACCAGTGCTGAACAAAGGTACCCTATAGTCGAACGTGAATTACTCGCAATTATGTTCTGCTTCAACAAATTACAGAGATACTTACTGGGTGCACACTTCACTCTTGAGACAGATCAGCGAGCCCTAGGTTATCTTCAAACTGCGCGTTTCACTAACCCAAAAGCGGCTAGGGCAAGCCTTGCTTTACAGCCCTACGACTACTCAATCAGGGCGATCACGGGTAACATTAACGTGGTTGCAGACGTATTGTCCCGATGTATTAAAGACAATCCGTCTCCCATGTAAATCACAGCTCCAATGTATCGACAGCATGCTGAACAGCCTTAGTTACACTCAGTTGACTTTTTGCTGATGACTTTTCATGTCAAGAAGCTGCGCTATAGGTTTTCAAAGAAAGTGCGTTTGTACGTGTCTTATCAGAACTACGCTACCCGCAAGGACACATGATGATGCTGTTTGAAATACTTTTTGGATGAGTAGGATATCGTTTGTCTCATATCATTGTATAGACTCACATTACACCGACATTTGAACTGTCTGCTCTACGTCAGGTGTAATAGGAAACTTTTCTACAAACAGTTCCAGAACATTCAATTCGAGATCGTTTTTACAAGTTGTCAAGATATAACTTGCTGTATCAATTAGGTTTCAAAAGGGACATAACTCATTATTTGAAACCCATACAAGATTTCCAAGGAGATAACCACACTGTGATATGCTGAGCTATTCTGTGTGAATTTGCGTCAGGATTCTCGAGTGTACATTTTTTCGGTTTACTAATGATTGTTTGGACTACAATCATAAACAAGATTGACTAATTGATTTTCCAGAAAACTTCATGCTTTACAGGACTTTGCACGTGAAATGGCTTCAAGCCTATGCGAAAGATCACCATTTCTCCTTACATGACGAAAATAAACTAATTAACTGTGCCTATTCAAAATGATCTATTGGCACATAAGATTCACTGCGTTTGACATTTAAGGTGTTAAGATATTTGAGCGCATTGCGCCTTACTATGATAATTATTTCTTAATTAATTGGTCATATTATTATATGGTACAAATTGACACAGCAGTCATTAAATACAAGATACATATATTGACATAATGTCGCAGTCATACACTTTGTATGTGCTAATTGTTTGCCTCATATATTTCTCTACTGATTAATATTGATTAATTCATAAACTTAGTATTAATGGTTATGTGATTAACATTATTTGACTAAGGGGACATGTACAGTAGGAGTTTATGACTTACTGGACGGTGAATGAATGTTGGTATATATGCATTGTTTGTGTTACATGTTGACTGACTACTGCTTATGACCTCTTTATTATGTTAAATTGTTTGGAGCTGGTTGGATAGACATTGGGTTAACAGTTATTCTGTTTCTCCACACTTTGTGTGTTAAATTGCCTCCCGGTCGGCACAAACATGGGTCTATGCATGGTCATAGCAGCAGTGACATAATATGTTACCTTTTTCTCAACTCAGTAGTAATTTCTCTCATACCCCAATAATGTCTACTCCGTTCGACATTATTGACCGGGGGGGGGGGGGGGGGAGTAGTTGTTATGACTCTTTTCATAACACCATTTTCGGTCGCCCTCAAACTTTGTTTGTTGGGCTGATTTCCTATTTATTAATCTTTGTTACGACAACACAGGAAGGACGTCACGATTGTATGGGTATTTTCCGAGCGGACGTGGTTTTGTGGGCTATGACGGTTCTGAGGACCTCGTCACCGTGTCTCTATTGTGAGAATGCTGTGTATTCTGTGCTCCTGGGTATGTACTTGAAGTACTGGTTTTATAAGTGTATGTCAGCTAGGTAGTCTACGAGATAGAACCTAGTCTGATTGTATGTTATATGGACACGTCAGAGCTGAAGGAATGTGAAAGGGAAAGTATATGTTAATATTAAATATTTCAGCATGATGACGGACATTGTATACTAGTCTACAAGACGTTAGACCTACTTATAGACAGGCTGATGAGAGCTTATGTCTTGTACATTTGATGCATTTTAAAAGGAGCCAGTCATTGTAATTAAATTCTACATATGTGAAACGTTCACCAGGCATTATTCAGTTTTATACTGTTTCAACTGTCAAGTACGTTTCTTAGAACTCTGCTGAATGGACTGTAGTTCAATAACCCTAGACACCATGGACATCAGAGTCCAGTATCTCCTTCTACTCTGAAAAGGACCCGCTACATGAATTCAACATGCTACCATTCGGACTGAAAAATGCTCCGAGTGTATTTTCAAGGATGATGCGCAAATTGTTGGATCCCCTGAGCAACCAATGTATCACGAATTTCATGGATGATATTCTCGTCGCCACAGAGACATTTGAAGAACACATTGACGCTCTAAAAATGTTATTTAAGAGGCTTAGGGAGGCGAACATAACTGCTAGGCCAACAAAATGTTGTATTGGATGCAAAGAGTTGGAATTCTTGGTACACACTGTATATCAGGGTAACATGACCCCTGACCCCAAGAACTTGGAAAAACTGCAAAGAGCACCTAGACCACAAACAAAAAAGGACGTGCGATCATTCGGGTCGTTATGCGGATTTTATCAAAAATACATCAAAGATTTTAACTCTTTTTGTGCTCCTCTGACTGATCTGACTCGCAAAGGACTTCCAGATAAAATTATTTGGACTGCGCAAAGTGAATTAGCGTTCCAAGACTTAAAGGAAAAACTCACTAGCAAGCCTATTCTCAAACTACCTGATTTGACACAGGACTTTGTCTTAAGAACAGATGCAAGTAATGTAGGACTCGGGGCGGCTTTGTTGCAAAGATCATCTTCACCTGATGGGGAACTGAACCCAGTCGCTTATGCAAGCCGCAAATTGAATAAGGCGGAACAAGGATATTCCACAAGCGAAAAAGAATGTTTAGCGTTAATCTGGGCAATAAAGAAGTTTCAAATCTATCTGTATGGTAGGACTTTTGTGGTCGAGACGGATCATCAGCCCCTCGTATTCTTATATCAGGCTAAGCATGAAAACGCAAGATTGCTGAGGTGGTCTTTATTGCTTCAACCTTATCAGTTCAGTATCCGATATATCCCAGGTAAATTGAATGTCGGTGCAGATTTCCTCCGTCGGCACCCCTGTGATCAAAATTAGAGTAGTGGCAGGCGTGAGGAGTAATTTTATCTATGTGTATCACTGGTTTTGGAACTTGCCGTAGGCATGTTTTCAAGTGGGGAGATGTGTGATGAAATTAACCGTGATACAACGTTAAAATATCTCCAAAGATAAAATGTAGGGATAAAAACTAATGCGTAAGCTAATAGCAGACATGATCGCCCACGCCGCGGGTCACCACCCGCCATGGAAATTAACTTGTTAGACGTGAAGGCAAAACATTTACCCTTGGAACGGGATGAGAACGGAGATCAAAAGAAAAAATATGACTGAACATGTGCTTGAAACTAGCAAGGCTAAAAAGACGCAATTGAAGGGGGGAGGGGGAAGGAAAAAAATTTACGTCCCCAAGTTGACACAAGGTAAAGAAATCGAGAAAAGGGACCTTACTTATTATACGCAACAGTCATTTCTTGGACGCTTTTGCGATATTTTGTCCTTTATTTGAATTCAGCGGCAAACGCCTTATAGAAGATGCTCGAACATATTTCAAAAAAAAAACCAACTAACCTTGAAAAGTAACTTTTTCTTAATAATAATGTTAGGAATATAAAACCAGCTGGCCGGATGGCCCATCTGGAGCAGTGAAATAATATGCTTTCATTTATACAGACGGATAGATAATAATGAAGATATTGACAAAAGACTGTGTTGTTCATATCAGCGAGCGACTGCATTGAAACAAAAAATGTCACTAATTTTCAAAAATTGCGGCCTTGAGACTCAAGTGCTAAAATCTAGTTGGAAGGAAAGAGAAGGGGAATTAGTGGAAGCTGTGGCTAAAAATAACTTTAAAGGCAAAATTGTGTAGGGGACGGCAGAGTTGGTTCAAAAAACAAGTGTGTTTTTTTGTGAAACGCAAGTAGAGACAGACGGACCAACAGACAATAATACATACTTGACTGAGGTATGACTGAATTGACTTTTTGGTAGGAGGTTTGAATTTGAAAAGGAAAAAAGGCGGTGATTGGCCATAGAAAAACATATTATCGGCGCTCAGACGCGCATTTTTGCCATTCATCATAAGTTGTCCAGTAGTAGACACAGTAATTCTTCAGTGGTGTATTTCCCAAAAGCTAACTGAAATATTTAGAGGGACGCCATACTAGAGCCAGCAGCTCAGCTGAGTTTTGCTAGCATATAACTGTGTTCTCTATTCATAATTCTGAACTGTGAGTTTTTTATTTGGCACCAAAGTGGTGTCAAATGATGTGTTGAAGAATACAAGAGTGGACCCGTGCAGTCTTATATTTTGGCAGAGCTGCCTTAATTTGCCCCCAAGCACGGAGAGGTGGGGCCACCAGATTCCAGCACCAGAACTACTCAGTCAAGATACGTGAGCGTCTGGCCTGCTGAGCCTTCACCAACTTATTTTCTAACACACCAACTATAATCCCATCAATAAAAGGACAATGTTTAGTAGCCATAGACAGGGAGTGATGAGGCCACCTTAACAGCACATCCATTAATCGTTCTCCCAGATAAAGTACAACTATAAACAGTAGTAATATTAACCAGTCTTGTAAAATACATATGTACACACCTTTCATTTATTATGCCATATATTCATGCATTTCATTCATAATTTCAAAACCTTTCATATGTTCTGACCAAAATAAAACCTTGGTTCAGAACAAATAAACTTAAAGAAAATTTAATATCAAAATTTTCAACAGCTTGAGTTAGTTCATTGTGTTATACAGTTTATTAATATTATTAGACTTATTAAATATCTGTGTGTGTGTATGTAATCTACCACAACACATTACATATCAGTACCCTAGATTGTTAAAGTAGCCACATTCATTAGTAGAAAAAAAGATATTTGTGAGGTCGTAGTGGTAGCAAGAAGGGCCTTATGTATATTCACAGCTACATTTATCTCAGGAGCCTTCACAGCTGACCTCATGCATCACACTAGGTAATATCACAATCATACAATACCATCAAATCCACTACAACAATCAAATGTAATTACAAGTAGTATGTACACAGTTTATATATATGAACTTTGTATTGACATATTTTATTATTATTATTCTATGTGTGTAATTTGTGAAGTAGTACTATGAAGTAATACTGGCTTGTTCAAGCTTGGTTGTTGTTTTTCATCATGACTTCAAGTGTTTGATTATCGTGGAAATAGTATAGGGAAAAGTTCACAGTTCCTGTCATTTGAAACAATTTATTGTCCCTCTGTGTTTAATATAATGTCAATTTTAGAGGGGAGCACATAATGTTGAGCTACTCTGGCCACAGAAGCTTATCTTTCGTGATGGCGGCAGGAAAAGACTCCTCTGCTCGATTGCTTCCTGTGTTCTGGAAACACCTCACTGGTCGCTATCTGGACCACGGAGTATGCTGTCAGCCTCTGGATTCAGCAAAACTCAGACCAGGTGCTGCTTCAATAACTTAGGACCACGGTCCCTGAAACAAGAAGGTTGTACCTCCTATTTCAGAACTAATTTATAATCTATTTCCACACTGAACACAATACATAACAAACACTGAGTTCAGAGCGGTAGGCCAACTGCTAGCTTCATCTGAAACAATTTACACCAGTATACTCCTCCCTAATGGTTACTACGCCTCTGCAATTCCAGCATTAGTTCTTTCTAGTCAGTAAGATAGGTGTCAGTGTACTGTTTGGCGATCCCATGCAGATATACTTCTCTCCGACAAGTCCTGTTCAGGTTGGAGCAGTATCTAGGCTTTGCCTCATGTTTGCTACTGAACCACACACATATACAGACATAAATTATCAATTTACATTCAATTTTCATTAAAAAGATATCAAATATGTCAAGCTTACCACAATTCATGGAAATAGTAACAAATACGTTGACTGGCGATGAATAATGGCACAAATTCCGATCTGCCTCTGTCCCAGACTTTTATTTAGAAAAATATGATCTGGTTCTCAACGCACTGTTTCTTAGTAAGTTTATTTTAAAATGTGGCACTGAACAGACGCTCCTAATTGACTATATTAGCGGGTCTAACCAATCGGGCCATGTTTACACAGCTTTTCAAAAAATTTTACCCTTCTCACGTTTCCCCTAACAAACAAATTAGTATTTGTAGTCTGACTAATCGTGTTTAGCCTTACATTTACTTCTATCCAATCAAATAGGATTTAACATGGTGGCCTATTTCCCGTAAAATGGTGGTTTCAAAACATGCCACTGTGCGATTATTATTTGGTGTTGTCTGACACCCTCACTATTTTCTTTTGGCTATAATTTGTTAAATATTAGACTAATTGCTTAGCACCTAACATATTCTTTGTCAGCAAGTCCTAAGGCACCCAAATATATAAGTTTTAAGGGAGCTAAGTGGCTGCGTTCAAAATATGTATTTTTTTCTAGGATAGTCGTGCTGTTGCCACCTCCTCACTTCCAAACTTTAGGGTGTCTGCTGTACTGTCAGGCTTTCAAACGTAAACCAGTATAATGTCATGTTTCCTAATAAGCATTTTACAGGTTTTTAAACCTAACTCTCGTATGGGTAGTGTTTTTTTTTCACTGTCGATTTGAAAAAAAGTTAGTGCTTCTGGCCTTACGCTTGGGGTGGCATTAATTTTATATCGCGAGACGCGTGTTAGTGTTGCATGCGTTCCTGCTTTCAGCCCTCCCTCTCTCTATCCTAAGTTCATCTGTCTTTTCATCACGCCTAGTATAAAATGAAATTAATGCTAGTATTAATCTAGGTCATTAATCAGCTTGCGTATCTCAAGGTTTTCTTAGAAATGCAGTACACGTTTTATTGTTTTGTGGAAACGCGTGTATGCTGCTATAGGCTTTACTATCAACGTGGAAACGTTACAATTTGCAGACGAAGTAGAAAACAAGGGGGATTTTTGTACGCCATTGTGACAGCACTGTACTTTACCATTCTTCTTTCCCTTTTATTGAATTTATGTGTTAGGCTTTACATTTTACTTTTTAATTAATATATGTGTATTTAGAATGTCTCACGACAAATTCTCCCCTCTTAAAACAGACGTTATATGTCAGTCTATAATTCTATATACACACAGAGAAACTTATTATTATTTCTGAGGCTTGCGGTGATTTTCATCACACGGATGGCTTCTTAAAAAATCCGCTCCCAGATTTGTCTTACCAGATATATACTCTATGCTAAACTCAAATGGCTGCATCAGTAATGACCATCTGAGTAACCTAGAATTGTCATGTCTAGCCTGCGCTAGAAACGACAAGGGTTTGTGATCCGTCTGCAACTTAAATGCCTTCCCATACAGATAAATATTGAATTTCTTTATCGCCCATATTACTGCAAGACATTCTTTTTCGCTAGTTGAGTAGTTGGTTTCAGCTTTATTCAACTTTCTGCTAGCATATGCCACTGGGCTTAATTCCCCATCCAATGCATCTGATTTCTGTAACAGGGTAGCACCTAACCCGATATTACTGGCATCCGTCCTTACAATGAATTCTTGACTTAAGTCAGGTAATTTCAAAATAGGTTTGCTTGTAAGCTTTTCCTTCAATTCCTGGTAAGCCAATTCACATTGTGGTGTCCATGTAATTCGATCTGGATTTCCTTTACGTGTCAAATCAGTTAACGGTGCACATATGGAATTAAAGTTTTTGATATACTTTTGGTAGAAACCACATAATGAGACAAAGGATCGCACATATTTCTTGGTTTGTGGTCTCGGGGCTTTCTTTAGTTTCTCTAAATTCTTGGGGTCAGGGGTCATGTTTCCCTGATGGACTGTGTGTCCCAAGAATTCTAACTCTTTACATCCAACGCAACATTTGGTTGGTCGGGCTGTTAAATTCGCTTCTCTAAGTCGATTAAACAGCATATTCAGAGAGTCAATGTGTTCCTCAAATGTTTCTGTTGCTATAAGGATATCATCCATGAAATTTGTGATGCATGGATTATTCAGAGGGTCCAATAATTTTCTCATCATTCTAGAGAAGACACTAGGTGCATTCTTCAATCCAAATGGCAATCTGTTAAACTCATAGTGTCCTTCTGAGGTACTAAAAGCTAGGTACGGTCTAACCTCAGGCTTTACTGGAATCTGATAGTATCCTTTACTCAGATCCACTTTTGAGAAATATTTAGCTTTATTTAGCCTGGCAAACAACTGGTTTGTATCCGGCAATGGATCCACCTGTCCTTCTGTGATAGCATTCAGTCTCCTGTAATCTATACAGAGTCTATGTTCTCCAGAGGGTTTCCTTAAGAGCACCACACAGGAACTATACGAAGATTCACTGTGTGAAATTATTCCTTCCTTCAACAAATATTCTATCTCTTCCTTCAAAGCTTTCTCCTTAGCAAAAGGAATCGAATAGGGTTTCATACAGACAGGTGTGGGGTCTATCAGTTTCATATCATATTCCAATAAGTTTGTATGCCCCGGTCGGTCTGTTAACACCTCTGTATGATTATCTAGAACCTGTTGTACTCCCTCTTTCTGATTTTTCGTTAAATGTGTACTGATTTTCACCTGTGCCGCTGTCTCACAGGGGTGTAATGGATATTCAAATGATGAAAGTGGTTCCTTTTTCATCTCCATTGCAATGGACAAGGTCAACAAGTGTGTCTCTTCCTGATGTTCTCTTTCCAAATATTTCTTCAGGAGATTCACATGATAGGTTTTTTCTTTCCCCTTCTTATCTATCTTATAATTGGTTCCAGACACCTTCTCTAGAACTGTATATGGACCTTGCCATCCAATTTGTAACTTATTCTGACTACCGGGTAGAAGAAGCAGTACCTTCTCTCCCACAGCCAAATCTCTGTCTTTAGCTTTCCTGTTATAATAGGCAGCATGTTTCTTCCTGGCTTGTCTCAAATTTTCATTTGCAAGTTTCCAGCCAGTTTTTAAAACGAGTGGTCAGCTCATTTACATATTGGTATGAGGATGTAATATTTTCCTCTGCCTTTTCATCAGTCCACGTTCTTAACAGCGTTACATATGGACCTTTAATTTTGTGGACCTATTTGTCCATGCACCGGTATGGTCTCTTCCACTCGAAGCGCTATAGTGATGATTTTTCTTCCCAGAATTATCATGCACAAAACGACCGCTACCAATTCTTTTCTTGGGGCTTTCTCCCCACTTAGAATTCTTGATGAGAGATTTCCTCTCTACATTCTCTTCCTCCAGTTTGTTTAAGTCCGATTGAGGGATTTTCGGCTTATCCTGGAGTAAGACATCTTTTTGCACTCTCTGCATAGTGGCCATTGTAAAACAGTTAATTGAAGCTTGTCCGTGAAAAGGGGCTTCCCATTCCATTTGGTCCACTTTATCAAATTTATTTTTCTTGTCAGCCCTAAGTTTGCCCCGTGGCGTGTCCAGGTCCTGATCAATGTTTCCACTTGTGGGTGTTCCCTCATGTGCTGTGCTACACCTTTCTACAAAATTCTCAATGTCCCATCTTGCCTTGGGCCAATAATAATTGTGAGCAACCTTTTGGATGATGGTACCTATTTTCTCATGGTCCCCATCTTGTTTCACATGTAGGCTCCGTATTAAGTCTGCCCTATATGCCTTTGGAAGAACCAACTGTCCGTGACCATTGGATCTAGTTCCGGCCTTCCTATACATCAACTTGTTTTTCATGTAAAAATCTCCCTTGCCTGGAGTTGTATGACAAGTTGACAATTTCCTGAAACAAGGCTTGAGGGTCTTATTCCCAGCCTGTGCCTTCCTCATCTCTTCTGGAGTGGTATCTATCAGGATATCCTCCTCCTGTCTTGAGGTCGACCTGACCTGAAGGGTGGCCATAACTATAGGGTTCCTTCTGCAACGGTCAGTGTCATGATTGTTCATCTTACAATTTTTACACCATCTCTTTCCTTGGTTGAAAGATTTTCTTTCATCATATTTTCTTTCATCGAATTGTGGTGTTTTATTTTTATTGTCATACCGTGGCCTATCAAACTGGTGCTTACCTTTGTTTTGATCTCTAGGATCAAATTTATTAAAGTTCTGTGGTGCCTTAAAATTATCTACCTGTTTCTTTTTATTACCTGATACCTCTGCCTGAGCTGCTTGATACCTTTCAGCCACATTTAGCAACTCACCCAGCCTCTCTGCACCTTGTTCCATGAGAAACTTTCTCAGGTCTGGAGCCATGGACTCTCTTAATTGTTCTATAAGGATCATTTCCTTAAGATCTTGGGTTTTCCCCCAGAGACGTCCATTTCTCCAAGTATGTCTCTAACCGTGCAGAGAACTGGTGATAGGTTTCACCTGACAGTAGTTTAGCATTCCTAAATTTTTTCCTATAAAATTCTGCGTTCTTTTCATATCTTAACAAAAGAGCCTGCTTTAGCATGTCATAATTTTCTTGATCACCTCTGCTCATTTTGGCAAAAACTTCATAAGCTGCCCCACGAAGACCTTGAGATAACTTTAAGCTCCACCTTTCTCTCTCTAACCCATACGTGGTAGCTAATAGTTCATATCTATTTAGATAGCTCTCAATATCATCGTCTTTCTCAACAAAATGATCTAAATGAAAATTCATAGCTGAGGTTGAGGCTCCCTGACTAGCATTATCATCGGAGGTAAAGGGACTGGCACCATTTTCAGGAGCATGGCCTTGAAACTCAAACTCCCTTAGTCGTAACTCATGTTACCTTTGTAATCTTTTATCTTCTGCTTCCCTTTCTGCAGCTAATCGCTTGTCTTCCCTTTCTGCAGCCTGTCTTCTTTCCTCGGCTTCCCTTTCTGCAGCCAATCTTTTTTCTTCTCTTTCTGCAGCCAATTTCTTCTCTTCTCTTTCTGCCTCCAATTTCTTAGCCTCAGCCTCAATCTGCAGCCTCTTAGTCTCAGCCTCAAATTGTAACTTCTTAATTTCCTTTTCAGCCTCTAATTTTCTTTCAGCTTCAAATTTTCTTTCCTCACGTTCAATATATTTGTCACATTCAGCAGTGACATAAGCAGTCATAATTTGCCCGTCCATTCCTAACTCTTTAGCAGTCTGCACAGCAGCAGATCGAAATTTGGCCACGTCCGCCATTTTCTAACAGGTAAATGTATATAATGTCTAACTAAACAATACAATCTGTAATTAATTATCCAAGGACAACCACAGGCACTGAGAGCCCAACCTTATTTAATTCCACCCAAGGATACCTTTTAAATTTTTATTATTCCCAATATATATAATAGGAGAAAGTTCAATATCCCGGGAGCGAGACCCCAATATATGTGGTAAAGTGGGATGATATTAATATTTATAGGGGACTTAGTGTACTGACTGAGATCAGCTGTGAAGGTATCTGTATCTAATAAGTGTGGTGTATTACAGATGACCTTACTTGCTACCACATTAATACCTCAGTCAGAATTATTCTGGAATATTGTGATGACTACGTTAAATGTCTAGGGTTATGAAAATGATGAAGTGTAAGTCACAACAACAACAGACAGATAAACAATTTAATTTATTCCACAACACTTTACAGCACTGTGACACTCACACACATATAACACTCTATAAGACTATCTTAAATGAGTCAAGTGTTTAAGTTTAAAAATATATGTATTAATTCTTTCAATAATAGGTATCCTGATTCAACTACACAGTGAACCAGGAATCACAATCAAATGTAATTATAAGTAGTATGTACACAGTTTACATATATGAACTTTGTATTGACATATTTTATTATTATTATTCTATGTGTGTAATTTGTGAAGTAGTACTATGAAGTAATACTGGCTTGTTCAAGCTTGGTTGTTGTTTTTCATCATGACTTCAAGTGTTTGATTATCGTGGAAATAGTATTGGGAAAAGTTCACAGTTCCTGTCATTTTAAATAATTTATTGTCCCTCTGTGTTTAATATAATGTCAATTTTAGAGGGGGGGGGGGCACATAATGTTGAGCTACTCTGGCCACAGAAGCTTATCTTTCGTGATGGCGGCAGGAAAAGACTCCTCTGCTCGATTGCTTCCTGTGTTCTGAGACACCTCACTGGTCGCTATCTGGACCAAGGAGTATGCTGTCAGTCTCTGGATTCAGCAAAACTCAGACCAGGTGCTGCTTCAATAACTTAGGACCACGTTCCCTGAAACAAGAAGGTTGTACCTCCTATTTCAGAACTAATTTATAATCTATTTCCACGCTGAACACAATACATAACAAACACTGAGTTCAGAGCGGTAGGCCAACTGCTAGCTTCATCTGAAACAATTTACACCAGTATACTCCTCCCTAATGGTTACTACGCCTCTGCAATTCCAGCATTATTTCTTTCTAGTCAATAAGATAGGTGTCAGTGTACTGTTTGGCGATCCCATGCAGATATACTTCTCTCCGACAAGTCCTGTTCAGGTTGGAGCAGTATCTAGGCTTTGCCTCATGTTTGCTACTGAACCACACACATATACAGACATAAATTATCAATTTACATTCAATTTTCATTAAAAAGATATCAAATATGTCAAGCTTACCACAATTCATGGAAATAGTAACAAATACGTTGACTGGCGATGAATAATGGCACAAATTCCGATCTGCCTCTGTCCCAGACTTTTATTTAGAAAAAATATGATCTGGTTCTCAACGCACTGTTTCTTAGTAAGTTTATTTTAAAATGTGGCACTGAACAGACGCTCCTAATTGACTATATTAGCGGGTCTAACCAATCGGGCCATGTTTACACAGCTTTCAAAAAATTTTACCCTTCTCACGTTTCCCCTAACAACAAAATTAGTATTTGTAGTCCGACTAATCGTGTTTAGCCTTACATTTACTTCTATCCAATCAAATAGGATTTAACATGGTGGCCTATTTCCCGTAAAATGGTGGTTTCAAAACATGCCACTGTGCGATTATTATTTGGTGTTGTCTGACACCCTCACTATTTTTTTTGGCTATAATTTGTTAAATATTAGACTAATTGCTTAGCACCTAACATATTCTTTGTCAGCAAGTCCTAAGGCACCCAAATATATAAGTTTTAAGGGAGCTAAGTGGCTGCTTTCAAAATATGTATTTTCTTCTAGGATAGTCGTGCTGTTGCCACCTCCTCACTTCCAAACTTTAGGGTGTCTGCTGTACTGTCAGGCTTTCAAACGTAAACCAGTATAATGTCATGTTTCCTAATAAACATTTTACAGGTTTTTAAACCTAACTCTTGTATGGGTAGTGTTTTTTTTTTCACTGTCGATTTGAAAAAAAGTTAGTGCTTCTGGCCTTACGCTTGGGGTGGCATTAATTTTATATCGCGAGACGCGTGTTAGTGTTGCATGCGTTCCTGCTTTCAGCCCTCCCTCTCTCTATCCTAAGTTCATCTGTCTTTTCATCACGCCGTGTATAAAATGAAATTAATGCTAGTATTAATCTAGGTCATTAATCAGCTTGCGTATCTCAAGGTTTTCTTAGAAATGCAGTACACGTTTTATTGTTTTGTGGAAACGCGTGTATGCTGCTATAGGCTTTACTATCAACGTGGAAACGTTACAATTTGCAGACGAAGTAGAAAACAAGGGGGATTTTTGTACGCCATTGTGACAGCACTGTACTTTACCATTCTTTTTTCCCTTTTATTGAATTTATGTGTTAGGCTTTACATTTTACTTTTTAATTTATATATGTGTATTTAAAATGTCTCACGACAAATTCTCCCCTCTTAAAACAGACGTTATATGTCAGTCTATAATTATATATACACATAGAGAAATTTATTATTATTTCTGGGGCTTACGGTGATTTTCATCACACGGATGGCGGCTTAAAAAATCCGCTCCCAGATTTGTCTTACCAGATATATACTCTATGCTAAACTCAAATGGCTGCATCAGTAATGACCATCTGAGTAACCTAGAATTTTCATGTCTAGCCTGCGCTAGAAACGACAAGGGTTTGTAATCCGTCTGCAACTTAAATGCCTTCCCATACAGATAAATATTGAATTTCTTTATCGCCCATATTACTGCAAGACATTCTTTTTCGCTAGTTGAGTAGTTGGTTTCAGCTTTATTCAACTTTCTGCTAGCATATTCCACTGGGCTTAATTCCCCATCCAATGCATCTGATTTCTGTAACAGGGTAGCACCTAACCCGATATTACTGGCATCCGTCCTTACAATGAATTCTTGACTTAAGTCAGGTAATTTCAAAATAGGTTTGCTTGTAAGCTTTTCCTTCAATTCCTGGTAAGCCAATTCACATTGTGGTGTCCATGTAATTCGATCTGGATTTCCTTTACGTGTCAAATCAGTTAACGGTGCACATATGGAATTAAAGTTTTTGATATACTTTTGGTAGAAACCACATAATGAGACAAAGGATCTCACGTCCTTCTTGGTTTGTGGTCTCGGGGCTTTCTTTAGTTTCTCTAAATTCTTGGGGTCAGGGGTCATGTTTCCCTGATGGACTGTGTGTCCCAAGAATTATAATTCTTTACATCCAACGCAACATTTGGTTGGTCGGGCTGTTAAATTCGCTTCTCTAAGTCGATTAAACAGCATATTCAGAGAGTCAATGTGTTCCTCAAATGTTTCTGTTGCTATAAGGATATCATCCATGAAATTTGTGATGCATGGATTATTCAGAGGGTCCAATAATTTTCTCATCATTCTAGAGAAGACACTAGGTGCATTCTTCAATCCAAATGGCAATCTGTTAAACTCATAGTGTCCCTCTGAGGTACTAAAAGCTAGGTACGGTCTAACCTCAGGCTTTACTGGAATCTGATAGTATCCTTTACTCAGATCCACTTTTGAGAAATATTTAGCTTTATTTAGCCTGGCAAACAACTGGTTTGTATCCGGCAATGGATCCACCTGTCCTTCTGTGATAGCATTCAGTCTCCTGTAATCTATACAGAGTCTATGTTCTCCAGAGGGCTTCCGTAAGAGCACCACACTGGAACTATACGAAGATTCACTGTGTGAAATTATTCCTTCCTTCAACAAATAGTCTATCTCTTCCTTCAAAGCTTTCTCCTTAGCAAAAGGAATCGAATAGGGTTTCATACAGACAGGTGTGGGGTCTATCAGTTTCATATCATATTCCAATACGTTTGTATGCCCCGGTCGGTCTGTTAACACCTCTGTATGATTATCTAGAACCTGTTGTACTCTCTCTTTCTGATTTTTCGTTAAATGTGTACTGATTTTCACCTGTGCCGCTGTCTCACAGGGGTGTAATGGATATTCAAATGATGAAAGTTGTTCCTTTTTCATCTCCATTGCAATGGACAAGGTCAACAAGTGTGTCTCTTCCTGATGTTCTCTTTCCAAATATTTCTTCAGGAGATTCACATGATAGATTTTTTCTTTCCCCTTCTTATCTATCTTATAATTGGTTCTAGACACCTTCTCTAGAACTGTATATGGACCTTGCCATCCAATTTGTAACTTATTCTGACTACCGGGTAGAAGAAGCAGTACCTTCTCTCCCACAGCCAAATCTCAGTCTTTAGCTTTCCTGTTATAATAGGCAGCATGTTTCTTCCTGGCTTGTCTCAAATATAATCTCAGTATAATGTCATGTTTCCTAATAAGCATTTTACAGGTTTTTAAACCTAACTCTCGTATGGGTAGTGTTTTTTTTTCACTGTCGATTTGAAAAAAAGTTAGTGCTTCTGGCCTTATGCTTGGGGTGGCATTAATTTTAAATCGCGAGACGCGTGTTAGTGTTGCATGCGTTCCTGCTTTCAGCCCTCCCTCTCTCTATCCTAAGTTCATCTGTCTTTTCATCACGCCGTGTATAAAATGAAATTAATGCTAGTATTAATCTAGGTCATTAATCAGCTTGCGTATCTCAAGGTTTTCTTAGAAATGCAGTACACGTTTTATTGTTTTGTGGAAACGCGTGTATGCTGCTATAGGCTTTACTATCAACGTGGAAACGTTACAATTTGGAGACGAAGTAGAAAACAAGAGGGATTTTTGTACGCCATTGTGACAGCACTGTACTTTACCATTCTTCTTTCCCTTTTATTGAATTTATGTGTTAGGCTTTACATTTTACTTTTTAATTTATATATGTGTATTTAGAATGTCTCACGACAAGAAGCAGACAAAAATAGAGACTGAAGCAAATAAATAGAGACAGTCCCAATAAATAGAGGCAACCCCTAAAATAGACACTGGCCCACAAATAGAGGCAGACTAAAAAATTGGTAGATCCAAAAAAATAGATGGAGACAAAAAAAAAACAGAGGGAGACATAAAGAAACAGAGGCAGATATAAAGAAACAGAGGCTGATATAACAAAATAGAGGCAGATATAAAGAAACAGAGGCAGATATAAAGAAATAGGGGCAGAAATAAAGAAACAAAAGCAGATATAACGAAATAGTGGCAGATATAAAGAAACAGAGACAGACACAAAACAAGAGACACATATAAAGAAACATAAGTGTTGCGCACATATTCTTTGACGCACGGATTACGCATACATATGGAAAATGTATTTATTTGTCTGATAAAAATATATTTATCTTTGAATGCACGTTTTTGGGTCTTAAGGGACAGAACTCAGATTAGGCGATGGGTATTCATTCTGTGAGTTATCGCTTTTTGTATCGTTCCTGAAAGTCGAACTCGGCGGAGGAATTTAGACTTACTTTAATCTATTCTGTGTTTGGTTAGGAATAGATTGTTCTTGCTTCAGAATGTCTATGGCCCGAATCTATGTGTAGTTCTTGTCTATGTAGGACGAGTATGTCTTATATCTTGATATCTTAGTAAGTTTAAGTGGAACTATTTTTCTTGTACTGCACTTTAGGGGTCAGGTGCTTTTCGGCGGATGAAGATACGTTAGAGAGTTCTTCGGTGATGAAGCCTATGGCGGAAAGTCATGTCTTAGCCCTGCCCAAGAGTTTGTGATCTCTTTTGATGATGGTAACGAAGCTATTTTCTTCTGAGATGGTTAAATCCATGAGTTCCCTAGTGTTCAATCCATAACGCGAGGAGAAGAGCGTTTTTGTGCTTGCTAGTGTATTCTTATGTCAAGGTAAACGTACTTTTGCTGACTTCGTTCATTCCTAGGCTTAACACATTAACTACCGATTTGAAAAACACACTGTGGCCGAATTAAATTTTTTTTTCTATTTTCATCCTGTAGGTGTTTGCACAAAGTAAGCTGTAGTTTTCGTAATTGTTTACAAATTTTTATGAATTACACGTCAATTTAAAGATAAATGAATGTACTATTACAATAAACACCGGTTGTAACTCTAATAGAGGTTGTTGCTATTTAATGGCCCTCCGGTGGACGAGGACTTGCAATATTTTTACAATTATAACTGCTTGCGCCCCATCTCTATCAAAATCACAATTTCAATCAACATGAACACCATTTTCACTCTTGTCCTCGTCGCTAGATCTATCAGTCAATTGTTGAAACACGTTTCTATCCTATTCAGCCATTAGACGAGATGTACACGCATTTTTTGTAGTCCTATCACTAGTTGCCACAGTAAACAGTTTTACACGATTTGGTAAGTAACCCAAAACGCTGAAAAATATGAACATAATATTAGTTTTCCAGTGTTCTACAACAACCATGCTTTGGGAATTTGTTTTCCGGTGGCAACTTAAAATCTCGAACCAGATCAGAGAGTGTTTCAGTACATTTTTCATTCGTTTTATTACTGAAATTAGATTGGCGCTCTGAGCGGCTTGCGGTCCAAATGTGATTATTTTGTAAGCCGCTGACAGCGGCTTGCGGTAGTTAATGTGTTAAGATGGGCAGACGTTTACATGAATCTACCTATGTCAGTATGTCAGAACGACATATTATCTAGCAGCACTGATTATGTTTCTATACAGCAATTTTGAGGACAGATTATGCTGATGCTTGTGGAAACTTTGATATTCAAGAAGTGAATCTTTATTGGAGCTTTGTCGTACATCGTTATGGTGAGCGATGTTTACAAGACTAGAAGCCATTTTGGAATGCTATCTATTGTCGTGGAATATTCTAATCCACATATATAAATTAAAAGGTAAATGTAAAGCCTAACAAATAAATTTAATAAAAGAAAAGAGAAATGGTAAAAGAACAGTGCTGTCACAATGACTGTACTCGAAATCCCCTTGTTTTCTACTTCGTCGGCAAATTGTAACGCTTTCACGTTGATAGTAAAAGCCTACTGTGTCGCTGCACGCTTTCTTCAATGAAACGTGTACTGTATTTCTTGGAAAAACCTTGAGATACGCAAGCTGATCAATGACCTAGATTTAATATTTCATTCATTCCATACACGGCGTAACTAAAAGACAGATAAAGCAGGAGAGAGAGAGGGGCGAATGAAGGCAGGAAGCATGCAATACTAAACACGCGTCGCGCGATACACAATTGCTGCCATCACGCGTGTAAGGCTACTAGCACTAACCTTTTCAAATCGACAGTGATAAAATTCACTACCCATACCAGAGTTAGGTTTTAAAATCCTGAAAAACGCTTATTGGGAATTATGACATTATACCGGTTTACGTTTGAAAACATGACAGTACCCAGACACCATCAAGTTTGGAAGTGAGAAGGTAGTAACAGCACGACTATCCTAGAAGAAAATGCATATTGGCTCCATTAAATTCGTATATTTGGGTTCCTTAGGGTTTGCTGACAAAGAATATGTAAAACGTTACGCAAATAGTCTAGGAATTACCAAATTATGGCCAAAATAAAATAGTGGGGGTGCCTGACAGCATGAAATCATTTCTGCTCATAAAATTTTTTTTATAACGTGTTTGAAAAAACATTACGTTACGGAAATAGCCTACCATGTTAACTCCTATTTGATTGGAGCGCAACAAATGTAAGACTAAACACGATTGGTCGGGCTATAAATACTATCTTGTGTTGTCAGGGGAAACGTGAAAAGGGGTACTTTTTTGAAAAGATGTGTAGACATGGTTTGATTGGGTAGAGCTGCGAATATACTCAATTCAGAGCGTCTGTTCCTTGCCACATCTTGTAATAAACCTACTAAGAAGCAGTGCGTTGAGCACCAGTGTATATTTTTTATAAAATAAAGCCTGGGACATCGGTAGATCGGAGTTGTGCTATATTCATTGCCAGTCAACGAAACTGTTTATTATTTCCATGAATTGTGGTAAGCTTGAAATATTCAATATCTTTTAATGAAAATTGAATGTAAATTGATACTTATGTCTGTATATATGTGTGGTTCAGTATCGAACATGATGTACAGCCTATAGGGTTCCAGCCTGAACAGAAGGTGTCGGAGGAAAGTAAAACTGCATGGAATGGTCAAACTGTACACTGACACCTAGATTATTGACTAGAAAGAAATAATGCTGGAATTGCAGAGGCGTAGTAACCATTAGGGAGGAAAATACTGGTATAAAGTATTTCAGATGAAGCTGACAGTTGGCCTAACGCTCTGAACTCAATGTTTGTGATGTATTGTGCTCAGTGTAGAAATAGAGTATAAATTAGTTCTAACGTAGAAGGTACAACCTTCTTGTTTCAGGGACCGTGGTCTTAAAGTTATTGAGCAGCACCTGGTCAGAGCTTTGCTGAAGCCAGAGGTGGACAGCATACTCCTTGGTCCATATAGCAACCAGTGGGGTGGCTCCAGAACTCATTAAAGTAATCGAGCAGAGGAGTCTTTTACTGCAGTCATCACGAAAGATAAGAGAGTGTGGACATGGAGCTCAACATTATGTACCCCCATCTTTAAATGACATTGTAAAATAAAATTAAGAGGGGAATTTAATTGTTTCAATACCAGGAACTGAGAACATCTCCAATACTAGTTCCAATAGAAACAAACTATTGAAGTCATGATGACAAATACCAACAGAGCTTGAACAAAACAAAACCAGTATTACCTCATATTACTACTACACAACTGACACACATAGGATACTATTAATAATATATGTCACTACAAGATTCATATTAATAAATTCTGTACATATAACTTGTAATTAAAATTGATTGTGATTCCTGGTTCCTTTTGTATTTGAATCAGGACACATATACATTCATAACAGCACTGAATACACATTGATATTTGAAAAGTTATCAGTGACTCCTTTAAGATATCCTCGTAGAGTGTTTTATGTATGTGAGTGTCACAGTGTTGTCAAGTGTGGTGGAATAAATTAAATTGTTTATCTGTCTGTTGTTGTTATGACTTACACTTCATCATACACATACCCTAGACATATAACGTAGTCATCACACTATTCCAGAATAATTCTGACTGAGGTATACATATGTGGCAGCAAGTAAGGTTATCTATAATACACTACTCTTATTAGATATAGATACCTTCACAGCTGATCTCAGTCAGTACACTAAGTCCCCTATAAATATTTATAACATCCCACTTCACCACATCTATTGTTGATCATTTACCAGAGAACAGGGACGCCCTTATTATCAGGTGATGATAAAGAGATCATACTTATGAAAGGAAAATCTCTTATGGGTAATTTAACATTCGCTCAGAAGATATTTGCTGAATGCTATTTAAAGAAATCTCCGTTAGGGTGCAAGCTACACTTATGCTAAAGGAGGTTCTGTCTAGGAGTCAACGTAAACATTATTGATGAACTGACATGATTAGTCAGTAAGGCCTGATGAAGATTTGTTAAACATTATATATTAACTGACATGATCAGTCAGTAAGGCCTGATGAATATTTGTATAAGATATGGAACTCTGAACGCTTGTATACTGAGGTTCCATTGTGATTTCCCTCAACATGAATGCCAATTTGTTATTGTACACCGTGGGTCAACAATATGCTATTGATGTCGACCTGTGTTGCTGTAATTGTACCCGTTCTGTCAAGTGTGTGCGTCAAATTAAACTATTGAAACGTCTACAGTGGTCTGCATCAGTAACTTCTAGATACGCATGAATGAGTGTTTGAACCTTCAGTCAACTCCACAGAAAAGTCTACACATTCAAGTATTGACATTCATTGCAACACTCATTGTCAACACTGTATTCTTGTCAGGGCCTCATTGTGTCCCAGGACAGGGTGACATATATATCTGACACTGTGCCCGGTTATTAGAGTTGACCAGTTACACCAATACACCTTTACAACGTGCACTGATGTATACCCAATTACGAGCAAGAAGAAAAAGCCTTTATCAATAAGCATATAACGAAATACATGTAGTTATAAAGAAACAGAGGCAGATATAAAGAAACAGAGGCAGATATAAAGAAACGGAGGCAGATATAAAGAAACAGAGGCATATATAAAGAAATAGAGGAAGATTTAAAGAAACAGAAGCAGACAAGAAATAGAGACTGATAGTCACAACAAATAGAGGCAACCTCTAAAATAGAAACTGACCCAAAATAGAGGCAGACTAAACAAAATAGAGGCAGTCATAAAAATAGAGGCAGATATAAAAAATAGAAGCAGATATACAGAAACAAAGGCAGACACACAAAAATAGATACAGACGCAAACAACATTTGAAAGGAGCAAACACTAAATATAGACTCGTACGTCTAAGGTGAGAACACTATAAATGGTACGTGCTTCATCTTTGGACACCTTAAAGTTATAACAAACTCGAGTAATATTCCAATCTCTGTCTAATGTCTTCAGAAAACTATGAACACGAAGTTACAATAATATACAGTCAGTGAAGTGCAGATTTGAAATATATATACAAAAGTATGAAGAAAACTTGATACGAGTTGTAACAGCTGGGGCATAAGGTTGTAAGGCAGAGAAGAAGATAAATGAATGTGGAATTCTAAACTTCATGGTTTATATTTTTGATGAGGTCATCATTCAAATACCGTCTCTCACATGATATATCCCAAGTGTTTTATGATCTCCAGCCTTTACCTTCTGTGATCAATCAGCTCTGGTGATCTGAAAACTGTTACACGTTTATGACACCTGATACAGGGTGTTCCCATCCCCCAAATCTTCTCCTATTCATCAAATACTACAGATCACAACTGCAAATAAATGTAAATTAAATGTAGAATAAACGTAAATGTGGAGCAGAAAATGAAAATATTAAAATTAATGTACATTGTCAGTTTATCCTTGAACTAAAAGGAAACCAGTATTGCTTATAAATAAACATAATCAACGGTTATTGTCAAACTCGCCACATTTAGCAACATATGTAAATAACGTTTGAGCTTTGTCAATTTTTTGTTTTATTATAATAATATAATGATAGTAATAGCCCATTCAGTCATAACTGACCATGGGAATGCGTCCCTTAGGTGACATCCCTCGATGATCTTGCCCTCGTGTCACGAAATTGGACTGTTCAATTTTTCTTCCATTTTGCTCTCCCCCCCCCCTTCCCCCGCCCTTACCTTTCTATTATTTCTCATTTTCGCCGCACAGAACTCCGTACTAGAGTGTTTGTTTCCATTTGTCACACTTCACTTCGTATGTCAAGGCCAGTGTATTGCCCATCCCTGAGAGATTAATTGAATCACTAAACGTGTTAATACCACATTGGCTCCAGGTAGATGAGAGCATGAAGTGTTTGCTTAAGATTGCATAATCACTTCCGATTCGACTGTTTGGGACAGGTGATTATAGATAAACGCAATCTTGGAAGATATTTTAAAGAGTGAGCAGTAAGTGTGATATAAGTCAACTTTCTCAACATTTTACGGATATGCAGGCCGCCCTCCTCCTTTTTCAGCCGGACTTGGACCGGACTAGGCGGAGTTCGTCCTCGAGACCTGAAGCATAAACACCACACTGTTGCTCGTCTTTTATATTATAACTGTCACTATCGAGTAACAGAATGGTTACTATGGCCAAGATAACTGCTAGGGTAGAACAAGTAGACACCGCAAACAGCCAATATCGATCTGAAACAATTGGGCCACAAAAGACGAAGTGGACGAATTACACAATGTTTATTCACGATTAACGCTGCTCCAAATGCATAATAATAAAAGCCAACATACCAAATGGAATAACATATGCAGTCGTCGATATAACACTAAGCCGTCAGTTCATGTCTTGGACACTGTCCTTTTCAATTTCCGCATTTTTATTATATCTGTCACACTCGACATTAGGAATCCATTTTCCCTTTAAACGAAGATAACTAGATACACCTCACAAAAGATCTTGATGTACTAGTGATGGAACAACATTAGGGCTGTAGAATAATTCTGTATTATTCATGAGCTCAAACACTTGTGTCCACTGGCCATGACACACAAAGGTAGAATAACCTGCAGACGATCTCTGCACTTCTGCCTTCTTAGTTTCTCGTCTGCCAAAATCACCATAGAGGCAATGACGTCACTTCCTGTATTAACAAATGACTCCGTATAAAATAAACAAACAAGGAGCCCTGTCGAGCTACCTTATGATATCGACACAATCGTTGTGAAGTTTAATCATAACACACATTATAGATCGTTCCGATTTCTTTAATGAGTTACTTTCTTGTAGCATTATAACATACATGAAACTTTTGGATAGTGACTGTGTTAAATACATCATCTCTGTCACTTAGGTCTTTATGTCATTAAATTACCTACATCTTCTTCCTATTCTCTCACCCTAATCCTTTCATTTATATTCTTTCCATACTTGTTTTTCCTGTATTTTTCGCATCACCCGGTTGCGAAAAATATTTTCTTCAGTATTTTTAAACATTACCTGTTTCTTTCTCAACACTGAGAATCGTGCTAGGACGATATTACGTAGATGTCAGGGCTGCAGGGCGTCAGAAGGCGTGATAAGTCGGTTCGCTGAACATAGGACGTAGACAACCGTCTACATTCTCACCGAGCGCGCGAGCTTCTTCTCGGCATAAGTCCCGGTGAGGTGTGATACTTTACATCTAGTATTCAGACATTTGTCTGAAAAATCCCAAACTGACACGGCGCTCACTGTGGGCCATGGTCAGCTGTAGTGTGAAAACTGCCCTGCATTGGAGACAGGTTGTCTGAAATTTGAAACTGACACGCGTACATCTTGGTCAGTGGTGGCAGTTACGACATGTTAGGTGTGAAACGTATCGTTTAAGCCGGAAAGGGGAGAGCATTTCGTTCTACGAAATAATAGTTCATCCTTTGTCTGGTTTAAAATATTAACCCACGTTTGAAACTATTTCATTTCACTCAGTAACTTTGCAGTTAGACTAGAACAACCTTCGTTCGATTTCTAAAAATCTCTGTAAATAGAGATGGCCTTAGTTTGGTCGAAGTGGTTTAACGTTCTTAGTAATTCTGTGTTTGAGGTATATAAATATTATATATAATAGATATCTAGTTTTGTGAAGTGATTTAGTGTTAAAATCGCCGATTCCATTTTAAACTAGTTCTGTGTGCAGAGTGAATATTTTGATAGTTTGTTATTTCGTTAATCGTCGAGTTGCAGTGGAAATACAAAATAAATTATATTTTTAGCTTACTAAACAAGTAGCTGAAATAAGTTTAATTTAACTGCTAAATACTCAGTCGAAACTGTTTTAATAACTAACTTATAACGCTAGATACATCATTGAGTGTTGACGAAATACGTATGTATTTTCTAATTCATGATGTTTGATTTTATTTATATATAACTTATTTCACCGGAATGTTTAAATAATAAGTCAAGCTGTAGGCTTGCTGTTTTAAATGTAGGTTATATTGGGTACATAATATGAAAATGATTTATATGTGCTTTTCTTTTTATACAGTGAAATACTGGGGGTGACCCGAACTTTACCAGCATTTAATAAGAGTTCATAATTGTGAAGAAATAGACAGTCCTTATTTTGAACCACGTGGGTAGCTCAAGTAACACTGATCTGACGGTGCAAGTTAGACAGAAATACCATATCCCATTAAAGGGCTTTTTCAAAGACTGTAATGATCAATACTGGGCCTGTGAACCAGATCTAAATTTCTTCCATAAACTCTACGTAAATTTTCTGCCTGGCGGCGAGAATAATTCAATCTATGACATAAACTTTCCGACATTGTTGACAAGTGAGTGGGGAACCAAGAATTTCTGTTTTGAGAGAGGTTGTCCACCGGTCATCTTCCTAATTAAGGGAAACTTCGTGTTCTGACATTTTGTGCTCGTTTAAGCCTAATTCTTACCTCGTGAGTCAAGTGACATTAACTTTAGTCTGAAAATAACTATCGCCTGAAGCAGACGCTCCCCAGACCCATATTTTAATGAAACCAACAAACAAATCTGCAGAGCTGGGATCTGTTTCAGTAAACGACAGTAACAGATAAAAAGTACTGAGTGTCCAAAATTTGCGCACCGCGAAACCCCAACCTTAAGTATTTTGGAGAAAGTCTGGATGATTAAGAGTAAGGGCAAAATGCAAGACGGGCCTATACTCACGATTCTCATCTATCAGTCAATACCCTTTACCTCCCTAAGGAGCATAGGTCATAAAGCTGGATCTTGTATGGTGGAGGCGTCAACAAATCACTCTCTGTGGCAGTATCTGCTTGGGACTCAAAGCTGCTCACCTGTGGGAACATTTTCCGCATGCGCTGACAACACATGAAGTCCCAGGTCATTCAGCAGCAGATTTCCAATATGTCTTACTTACTTACTTAGTCGTTCCCCTTCTACCGTGAGTTACCAATATGTCACGAGTTCTTATTATATGCCACCATAATCTGATTACGTTTCAAATTATGTCTAATTTACTGTATGAATGGTTTAGATTTTGTTTGTTTGTATGATTTTTTATTAATTTTTAAAATTTATTTTAATTAATTTCTCTCTTTCTCTCGCTTTCTCTGTCTGTCTGTCTGTCTGTCTCCCTCTCTCTCTCTCTCTCTCTCTCTCTCTCTCTCTCTCTCTCTCTCTTTAAATTTATTTTTCAACATACTTAAATTTGATTATGACTGGATGTTACAAATGTATGTTATTATTTTACCTTGATAATGTTGTTTGCTTAAATAATGCTCAAAATACATGTGCGATTGAAAGGATACGGTATGTAAGGTGATAGATTGAGGAAGGGCAAAATGTAAGACAGGCCTGCTTGCCCAATTCTTAACCCTTCAAAAATAAAGTTCGTTCGTTCACACTAGTGGCGTAGGAACTTCAGTACTTAAGTCTGATGTCTTGTAACCACGAACTATGACAAATAGAAAGAAACGAATGCCTTCTGCTGAGTACATTTGTTCTCCGCACTCTAACAGGCCCATTTTCAAGCGCTCCATCCACCAATGTTAACCTCTCAGAAGAATTAAATTCCCGTGCACACAATGTAACTCGGGAAATATGATGAAAATTCACCAATATCCTTCTGGGTGTCAACTAGGACATTGCGTCTGGAGTGCATGAATAATGATTTGCCTGAATTACACTTAAAAAGGTACATAATTCTCACAAGATAATATGTTGCCCTTTAGGCACATGTGATGTAATTATTACTCATTAATCGTCGCTACTCCCATCGAGGTCTGGGGTCGCTCTGCTGTCAGGTTTCCCGCACGACTCGTCAGAAACAATCACCAGCTCTTGCAGTAGTGGTTCATGCAAATACTATTTCCGTACGGTGAGGTTGCCAGCCTCAAATATAACCACTTAGCAAGAAACCTGTAGAAGTTACATTAGTAAATGAATTGTTTACACTTACCCCAAAATTTTGGGAATATACACTTCTCCTGGCACAGATTTAGAATGGACACACAACCCTTTAGTTAGATGCTGTTCGAATCACTTAGGTCTGGAAATATGAGTTAATTCCTCTGACTGCTGGTGTTCTGCAAATTACTGGCCTGGGAAAACTGTTTGAATAATTCCTCCTATGACTTGGTCTGGGAAATATGAGTTAATTCCTCTGACGGCTGGTGTTCTTTGAAATCTGCCTGGGAAAACATTTGTTAAAATTCCTCTCTGGCTCCTTGTGATAAAATTCTCAAGTTTCCAGTCTTGAATTAAAATTGCGGGTTTACCTTGTAAATTCCAAATTGCCCAATACTCGATATGGTACTTATAGTTGTGGAATGATAAGTCCTATCCTCTTTCCCCTGGCTTGTAGGAGGTGTTTAGTTGACGCTGCGATCTGATTTCTGCAGTATATCTCACACTCCTTAGTCTCTTCTTCTTCTTCTTCTTCGTTCGTCCTGAAAAGAACGGTGGTTGCGTTGTGTCTGTTTACGCCTAAGCTGTGATATCTGCACCTTTCGGTCGATACATCCGGCTTCTGCACGGCATTTTTAGGACCGAGTTTGCCTTCCCATTTCGATCCACACTCGCTCAGCCAGACTGCACAGCTGCAGACTGTTTCCAGGACCACCACGTGGAGGTGGAGTGCGGTCGTGACCAGCTCTGGTTCGCTGGTCCTGACGCAGGCAGTCAAGCTATGAGTCGCTTACTGCGGTCTCTATTGCTGCGTCT
Organism: Oreohelix idahoensis; assembly: GCA_024509875.1. Lineage (NCBI taxonomy): Eukaryota > Metazoa > Mollusca > Gastropoda > Stylommatophora > Oreohelicidae > Oreohelix > Oreohelix idahoensis. The sequence continues at coordinate 84,434 of JAMPIV010023060.1, read as the reverse complement.
TGAGGTCCCCCTTAGTTTCAAATCCCAGCTGTGTTTCCGCCGAATGTTCCAATCAATTCATTATAGATTCTGGCGAACCAATCAAATCTATCTATCACTGTTTGGGTGGGGAAGTTTATCATTACTCATCCCACGCGTATTTAAAATATTAATTTTAATATCCACGCGTGACCTCTTACAACAGTGATGTCAAATCGGTACATAAGACTTCCGGCGCACCTCTGCCTATCATAATATTGTTACCATGTGTTTTCTGGCGTAATGACTTCTTCCCAGATATCAATCCCGACAGATTATATAATTATCCCCTTTATCTGCGTGCCTCCGCCAGACATATGTCTGGCCAGACCGTGTGGTCTTCTTTCATACATGCGTGTGTCAACACGATCAGCCGCTTTCCAATGGGGTCAAATGTTTGACGGACACATTTCCACAGGTAGTCGGACGGATTCAAAGAGATAAACGGGTGACCGGACTTACGTCTAGGTATTATTATGATAATACCACAGTTCAGCTGGCGGAAAGTAAACACGTCTGAGGATTGGTAAACCAGATAAAGACAGTCTTATAGCAAATACTTCCATAGCAAATACTGTCATAGGGGAGTGACGTGTTAGAGACTTTCCCTATACAATGTCCAGCATAAAGCAAAATAGTGAAAATAACGAATGAAAAGGCATGATTTATGCCAAATAAAAGCGATGAGTGAGAAAAATGAAGAAAAAGAGAGGATACTGCCGGAGGGCTGAAGGTGTGAGAGATCACACAAAAGAGCATGTTCAGACGTTTTGTCACAGTCCTGTCTACGTCTATCATCACCTCACCTTTTGTTTCACTGCTATGTCCTATCCATATGATAAGGGATAGGGACTAGGCGTTATGATTTATGGTTAGTCAATCTTTATGATTTATGGATGTGGTGAAGTGGGATGTTATAAATATTTATAGAGGACTTAGTGTACTGACTGAGATCAGCTGTGAAGGTATCTATATCTATTAAAAGTAGTGTATTATAGATAACCTTACTTGCTACCACATATCTCTTTATCTCAGTCAGAATTATTCTGGAATAGTGTGATGCTACGTTATGTGTCTAGGGTATGTGTATGAAGAAGTGTAAGTCACAACAACAGACAGATAAACAATTTAATTTAATCCACTACTCTTGACAACACTGTGACACTCACATACATATAACACTCTACAAAGATATCTTAAAAGAGTCACTGATAAACTTTCGAATAACAATATGTATTCATTACTGGCATGAATGAATATGTGTCCTGATTCAACTACAAGGGAACCAGGAATCACAATCAATTTAAATTACAAGTTATGTACAGAATGTATTTAATATGAATATTGTAGTGACATATATTATTACAAATGTTCTATGTGTGTCAGTTGTGTAGTAGTAAAATGAGGTAATACTGGGTTTGTTTTGTTCAAGCTCTGTTGGTATTTGTCATCATGACTTCAATAGTTTGTCTTTAGGGACTATTATTGGAGATGTTCACAGTTCCTGATTTTAAGACAAGTAAATTCCCCTCTGAATGGTATTTTTATAAAGTTATTTCAAGATGAGGGGACATAATGTTGAGCTCAGCTGGCCAATTCGCTTATCTGGCGTGATGGCGGCAGGAAAGGACTCCTCTGCTCGAATTCTCCTCGGGCTCAGGAGACACCTCACTGATAGCTAAAAAGACCAAGGAGTATGCTGTCCGACTCTGGATTCAGCAAATCTCTGACCAGATGCTGCTCACTACCATCAAGACCACTGTCCCTGAAATCAAGAAGGATGTACCTTCTACTTCATAACTAATTTATATTCTCTTTTACACTGATCACAATACAGCACAAACATTGCGTTCAGAGCGTTAGGCCAACAGTCAGCTTCATTTGAAATACTTTATTCCAGTATTACCCTTCTTAATGGTTACTACGCCTCTGCACTTCCAGCATTATTTCTTTCTAGTCCATCATCCAGGTGTCAGTGTACTATTTGGCCATTCCATGCCGTTTTACTTCTCTCCGACACCCTCTGTTCAGGCTGGAGCATTATAGGCTTTACCTCACGTTTGCCACTGAACTACACATATATATACAGGCATAAATCAACAATTCACATTCAATTTTTCATTAAAAGATACTGAATGGTTCAAGCTTACCACAATTTCATGGAAATAAACACAGATACGTTGATTAGCAATGAATTCTGGCACAAACTGGCACAAATTCCGTTCTGCCTATGTTCCAGGCTTTTATTTTAGCAAAAATGTGAGCTGGCTTCAACGTACTGTCGCTTTATCAAGCTTATTTGAATTAGTGGTCTCGAACTAACGCTCCCAAGTGTGTATATCAGCGAGACTGGCCAATGAGCCACGTTTCGACAAGTGTTTGAAAAAATGTTACCTTTTCCCGTTTCCCCTAACAACCAAGATAGTATTTATAGCCCGACCAATCGTGGTTAGGCTTTCATTTGTTGCGCTCCAATCAATTTGGAGTTTACATGGTAGGCTATTTATGTAACGTAAGGTTTTTTCAAACACGTTATAAAAAAAATTTTATGAGCAGAAATGATTTTATGCTGTCAGGCACCCCCAATATTTTATTTGGTATAATTTATTAATTCCTGGACTATTTGCGTAACGTTTTACATATTATTTGTCAGCAAGCCCTAAGGAACCCAAAAATACTAATTTAAAGGAGCTACGTGGCTGCGTTCAAAATATGCAATTTCTTCTATCTCCTGTTTAGAAGATGTGCTGTCTGGGTACTGTTATGTGTTCAAACGTAAAACCCATATAATGTTGTCTTTTCTAATAAGAGTCTGTTATGAATTATAAACCTAACTCTGGGAAAGGGTAGTGTATTTTATCACTGTCCGTCTGAAAAAAAATTAGTGCATGTAGACTTACACGCGTGATGGTAGTAATTGTGTATCGCGCGAAGCGGGTTTAGTGTTCGGCTTTCTGCCTCTCCCTTCTCTTTTTATCCCTTTAGTCCATCTGTTCGTTCGTTTTGGTAACGCAGTATAATTAATGTTAGGGTTAATTTAGGTCATTACGCAGTACGTCTCAATGCTTTTCCAAGAATTACAGCACACGTTTCATTGAAGAAGGCGGGTAATAATACAGTAAGCTTTACTATCAACGTGAAAGCGTTACAATTTGCAGACGAAGCAGAAAACAAGGGGGATTTCGAGTACATTCTTTGTGACAGCACTGTCATTTTCCCATTGCTCTTCTCTTTATTAATTTTATTTGTTAGGCTTTATATTTACCTAATAATTTATATATGTGGATTAGGATATTCCATGACAATGGAAACGTATGATTACATGTGATTCAACCACTGCGGACTATAACGTCTTCGTTGTTTTCTATGTTTCAGAGCCATACAATGAGACTAAAGGTGTGGGTTGAGACACTGTTATATTATGAGGTGGACTCGATATATTTTAATGCCCATTCAAGCCACTATGCAATGAAAGCTCCTCTTGTCACCTCATGTTATAGTGTGTGGTGGTAAAAGTTGGTAGGGACTTATGGTCATTTTCGCGCTCACGAGGGGACTTGTCAAACACATCGTCTCAACTTTAGTTTAGGCAGCACTGTGTGCCGGTCAAAAATACAATGATATTTCGGGTTTTAAACTGTTCGTTATGAGACACTCGTGTTATAAATATTTACTGACGTGTATTGAGCCTAGCGTGCATTAATTCATCACATATAAAATGTAACTGCATATTTCTATAATAGCAACAAACGAAAGAAACATTTTTTTTCAGAATTTGAAATACATTGTAAAAGTGTTTGAAACAAAATTATATAAAATAACTGTTTAATTTTTGTAAAGTTATGATTAGCTTTCCCGGACATATTATTCCCCTTGTGTTAAAAATTACGTCCCTTAGATAAAACGCATAAATGTATCTTAACGTTTAAGTATGAGTGAAATAACAATGGGATGGTAGTGGAACATTGATAAGAGTTCTCAATGTCAATGTTTGGTTCTGTAGCGAATAGAGAAAGTTAGTTAAAGGTTAATGTCTTGACATGCTTGTTGTGTATGTGAGAACTGACTTTTGTTCCTCCTCCCCCAATGCGTATTTAATCAATACTTGCCGAGTTTGTATATGTAACCCGCCAAGCACTCCAAGTGAGGTAACTAACAATCATTAATGTGACTGCCATAATAAAAAATCCTATATATGTTGAACGAACGTGCTAAATGTCTCTCAACTGGGACCCAAAGATGCAGCATTAGAGAATGCAGTCAGCGACCCATAGCTTGACTGCTTGTGTCAGGTTCAGCGAACCAGAGCTGACCAATACCCTACTCCACCTCCACGTGGTGGTCCTGGAAACAGGCTGCATCACTGCAGTCTTGCTGAGGAGTAGGGATCGAAGAGGGGAGGCAAACCCGGTCCCCAAAAAATGCCGTGCTGAAGTCGGCTGTGTCGGCCGATAGGCTCAGATATCGCAGCTCCGCTGTAAACAGACACAACGCAACCAACGTCCTTTTCAGGACGAACGAGGAAGAAGAAGAACCCAAGCTTGCGTCGTCCCCCCCCCCCCCCCTTTCCTCCCTCCTCCAACCCCAATATTTAAAAAAAAACAAAAGACAACCACAGATAAGAAGTTTGAAAGATGTGTACAAGAGAGACATGAATAGATAAATACAGGATTCTGGGAGGACGGAGAATTGCTGATCGCAGCAAGTCGAGATGCTCCCTACCATTATGCGAAAAGAGGCTCTTATTCGGACACTGGGGAAGTACGGGCAGCGTTGGCGTATCTGGCTAGTCCTTTTTAGCGCAAGTCCTTTTCAGGGCTTCAGGCTAGCAGATGTAAAATCTTAGTCCTTTTCAGGACTTGGTATCTATCAACGCTGACCTGGCTAGTAGTCCTTTTCATTGCTTTTTCATGCTAGGTGATAGATGCTAGTAGTCCTTTTCAGGGCTTAGAATTTATCCACACATCGCTTCAGTTAACCAATCAAACAAACAAACAAGACAGAAACGCTGACAGCAGCAAGTCGAGATGCGCCGTACGATTATGCAAAAAGAACCTCTTACAACACCCTGTGGAAATATCCATTTTAGATATGCCCCTTAAACGAAAGAACCATAAGAATAAAACCAAGAAGAAAAACCAGAAAGGAAACATGGTGATATTTTTCAACAAGAGAGCTAGGGATAGAAAAATCGCTGTTGGAGAGAAGGTTGCTTCTTCTTTTTACCCAGCAGTAATAACAAAGTGCAAATCGGATGGTAGGGCCCATATAACTGTTCTAGAGAAACTATATGGAACCTTACTTACTTTCTTAGTCGTTCCCCTTCTACCGTGAGGTGTAGAGGTTTGGAAGAGAGAGCGCCAGACTATCCTATCGGCTGTCTTCCTCCTGGCCTGGTTCCATTCTAGTCCTCGGTCCTTCAAAGATTGTCTAATGTTGTCCTTCCAGCGGACTCTGGGTCGTCTTCGGGGTCTGGATCCTTGGCTCTTTGTTTCCCATACTTGTCGTGGTAGCCGATCTTCTCCCATTCTGCAGACATGGCCAAACCATCTTAGTTGGGACTGTTCTACTTGGGTCTGCAGGGGGGGGGATTTAAGGCCTTGACGTATCGTCTGGTTGCGTACCATGTCTCTTCTTGTTACTTCAACCACCTTCCTCAGATACCTCATTTCTGAGGTTTGGATCTGGCTTTTATGGGTTGTAGTCAATGCCCATGACTCGCATCCATATGTCAAGACTGGGACATAGGTGGAGCGGTATACAGCCATCTTCGTTTTCGTACCAACCTCTCTCTTGCTGAGGAATCCTCGATTTATGGCCTGAAAAAGACTCCCAGCTGCTGCTTTTCGAGTGGCCAACTCTTCTTTGATGCTTCCCTGTCGGTCTATAATAGCTCAGAGGTATTTAAAGTGGTCGACCTGCTCCAGAACCTGTTCTCCCAGCTTAATCTGATGTCTTCTTTCTTCTCGTGATATCACCATGGATTTTGTTTTAGAGCTGCTTGTGACCATCCCTCTCTTCTCCAGCTCTTCCTTCCAGACTTGCAGGTTTAATTGGAGATGTGCCTCTGATTTAGCAATCAGGGCAACATCATCAGCAAATGCCAGCTCTGAAATACAGACCTGTCTCATCTTCCAGTACCCCACTGAATACTTTCTTGTCTTCTCCTTACATGACTTGATAACATCGTCCATGAGGAGTATGAAAAGATAAGGTGACACAAGGGACAGGATATCACCTTGTCTTACACCATTGGTGGTCCTGAACTCTTCTGATTTATGGTTTGGCGTCCTCATAATTTCTGCAAGACTTGTAGAAGCACTGTATGGCATGACTCAAAGGTGCTGGAATATTCTTCCTTGCCAAACAGTCCCAAAGTTTGCTCCAGGGGACCCTGTCAACCTCCTTTTCCAGATCTAAGAAACAAAGATGGATCTCACTCTTATACTCAAGGGCCTTTTCACTCAGCTGTCTGAGTGTGAAGATTAGGTCTTGAGTACTTCGGTTTGCTCGGAATCCGCACTGGACCTCATCCAATTGTGGCTCAGCTAGGCGGCGGAGTCTCTGCTCTAGGATTCTAGAGTAGATTTTACCAGGGACACTGAGAAGGGATATGCCTCTATGGTTTCCACACTGTCGATTGTCACCCTTTTTGAAAATTGGTGTTATGATGGCAATCTCCCAATCCTTTGGCATGGTCTTGTTGTACCACGCTGCCTGTAAAACCCTTAAGAGTAATAGGTCGCCTGATGCTCCCATGAACTTAACCATTTCTGGTGTTATACCATCATGCCCTGCTGCTTTGCCCATCTTGATTTTCTCCAGTGCTGCCTTCAGTTCTTCCATCTTTATGTCATCTTCACCAGCATTGGTTTTCTCTTCTGTGCTAGTGGTTATCATTTCTGATGCTTCACCATGCTCACCATCCAGGAGTTCTGAGAAATATTCTTTCCATTACTTCCTTCGGGGCAGTAAGCAATTTGCCTTGCTTGTCCTTTATAAATTTGAGAGGGCATTGTTTTTCCTTCCTCATGTTCTTTAGGGTCTTATAGAACAATTTCTGGTTTTCTTGTGCATCTTTTTCTAGCTTTTCTCCAAATTCTTCCCAGGACTTCTGTTTCGCTGCTAGCACTTTGTTCTTTGCTTCTGTTCTGAGTGTCACATATTCTCTATATTTTTCCATTCGTCCCGTTGTGTTTTTAGCTCCTAAGTATTGTTTCCATGCCATTTTCTTCTCTCTTATTTTCTCTTTGACTTCCTCTGTCCACCAATGTGTCCTCTTTCTTTTGTTCCCAAGTCGGACTTCACAGCATGCTTCTGCAGCAGCTGTCTTTATGATATCCTTGAATTTAATCCAGAGGGTTTCCAAGTTATCAGGTCGTTCTTCTGTGTTGCTCACCGCTGCAGCAATAAGCCCCTGATATCTGGTCTTAATTTCTGGCTCTCTCAGCTTGTAGGTCCTAATGCTCATTTCTCCTGCTCGTTTACTTGGTTTCTTGCGTGATGTTGGGCAGTTCCTAGGCTGAGCAACTCTTTCAGTTGTTCTTTTGATTGTTAGCAGGTAGTGATCACTTCCAATCTCTGGTCCCCTCCAGACTCTAGCATCTCGGACATATTTGAATGAGCTTCTCCGAACAATGGCATAGTCGATCACTGACTTCTCATTCTTTGTTGGTTCACATCTAGTATATGCATGTATGCGCTTATGGGGGAACTTTGTGTTTGTAATGATCAGATTCTGCTCACTGCAGAATCTAAGGAGTCGCTTTCCATTGTCATTGAGAGTATCTTCTCCATATCTTCCGATAACTCCACCCCATCTAGCATGGTCATTTCCAACTTTGGCATTAAAATCTCCGAGCATGATAACTTCATCTAGGCAGTCATCCACTGTCCTTTGAAGCAGCTCGAAGAATTCCTCCTTGACCTCTGCTCTCTCATCCTCATTTGGCCCATACACTATGACCAGGTTGACTATGGTTTCTCCTTCTTTTAGTTTTACAACCATAATGCGCTCCGAGACCAAGTTCCATCCCTTGATACTATCTTTTTGATTTTGGGCCACAATGCAACCCACGCCCCCTTTAGCTCTTTCAGATATGGGTACACCACTGTAGAGCAGCGTGTTGCCATCGAGATCCATGACTCCTTGTCCTTTTTTTCTTTGTTTCCGTTATAGCCAGGATTTCTAGTTTTGCTTTCCTCATCTCTTCCACCAGCTCCTCTTCCTTCCCATTTATACTTCTTAGTGTTCCAAGTTCCATAAGTCGTAGTCCGTAGTCCGTTCCAGTTCGTCGTCTTTAGAATCAGTCCAGTTTTCTCTCTTGTATTGCTCGTAATCGTGATTTAAAGCAAACAGGTGATTGGCCTGTTGTGCCTTTGCATGGTGGAGGGGCTGCCTCCTTACGGCCTCCATGCAGGCCGCCCTCCTCCTCCTTTTTCATCCGGGCTTGGGACCGGCATAGGCGGACTATATGGAAACCAACTACAAAATAGACAAGAAAGGGAAGGAGAAGGTCTATCATATTAACCTAACTCAAGAAGTATTATGATAGAGCTGCATCTGAAAGTGCCAACCTTATGACACTGGTCATTGCCACCGAAATGAAGAGCGAACCTATTACCTCATACGAGTATCCTTTAAGACCCACTGAACCATTCGAGCAGTTGAAAGTATCTACTCATCTGACGAAAAGGGCAGAAGGAGCAAGTTCTAACAGTACTAGAAACACACGCAGACGTGCTAAATACGAGTACTACTCGTCAAAAGTCAAGGGCCACTTAGAAAAACCTTGGTTGAAACCAAAAAACAAATCTGATATATACGTAATTGGTATAATGCAAAACGGCATTTATTGAATACTAAATTGACATGTCACGTAAAGAAATGGAAACACACATCCACACGCAATGAAGCTGTGAAGTGTGTCACCCACCTTTTCAAAAGTCACACAATAGATATTGGACAAATAGACATTTCAAAATCGGGTATGACCACCGTTTGAAGCAAGGCAGTCAAAACAGCGTAGACGCATCGAGTCCACAAGGGTCCGAAGAGTATCCTGAGGAACAGCTTGCTATTCCTGAAGCAGAAATGCAGTCAGCTGTGCAACATCCATTGGCAGGGGGTGATTTGTTGACAATCTTCGACCAAGGACATCCCATAGGTGCTCAATCGGAGAAAGGTCAGGTGAATAAGCTGGGAGGACAACATTAGACAATCTTTGAAGGACCGAGGACTAGAATGGAACCAGGCCAGGAGGAAGACAGCCAATAGGATAGTCTGGCGCTCTCTCTTCCAAACCTCTACACCTCACGGTAGAAGGGGAACGACTAAGTAAGTAAGTAAGTAAGAATAAGCTGGCCACGCCATCCTAATGATCCCATGTTGCTGAATAAACTCATTCACCACACGAGCTCGATGGAGTCGAGCGTTATCATCTTGGAGGATGGCATTACCACCTATGGCCTCCAGAGCAGGCTGAACATATGGTCTCAAGATTTCGTTCTGGTATCTTGGGCCGGTCAAGTTGCCTTGGATGATGTAGAGTGGGGTCCTGCCGTGTCTGTAGAAGCCTCCCCAGACATGACAGAACCCCTACCATAACGATCCACCTCTCGAATTGTTTCATCAATAAATTGCTCTCCTGGTCGTCTCCAAACTCGAATCCTGCCATCATTGAATGACACAGTTAAGCGAGAATCATCAGTGAAGAGAACTTGACTCCATTGTTGCCTTGTCCATCGGATGTGCTCGCGACACCAAGCAACACGGGCTCTGCGATGAACAGAAGTAAGAGGGATTCTCACTGCAGAACGTCGAGCAGCCAGTCAAAATTCATGTAAACTTCTGCGAATGGTGCTTTGACTGACATTAACGTTTACAGTTTGTCTCAGCTGACATCTTAGAGTAGAATACGTCACTGTTCGATGGCGCAGGGCTGACAACAAGAGGTACCGGTCATCATGTCTATTAGTGCATCTAGGGCGACCTGGCCGGTGGCGATCCTCCACACTTCCTGTGGCCTGAAATCTCTCCAACATGCTTTGGATAGTGGAGTGTGACACTGCAAGCCGTCTAGCAAACTCACGGACATATATTTCACTTTCAACCCACGCTATAGCCCTCATTCTTTGTAAGGTGTCAAGACTTCTTCTCGGTTTCATGGTTTTTGCAAGTGATGAAACTACCCTAAGTCTGCTGATTGTAAAACAAATTAAGAGTGAACTCTGTTCACGAAAAGTCGCCAATGCAAGTGGAATGTCAATCAGCACGATTACCTCATCTATTTGGTTGTACGGAAGTTTGAAAAAACAGATTGAAAATGTGAATTTATGGTCAGCAAACCAAATCGCACGTGATCACAATGGTTGTCGGTGAGTTGTTTTTATGCTTACTTGCATAGAGGACTGGCAGAGAAAGATATTGCACCCATTTTTACTAAAAACTTCCTTCATTTAATCATTCTATGCGCTTATATAAAAGTGTATTGAAAATAATAGGGTCTCCCTTGACTTTTGACGAGTAGTATATAATAACAACTAGTACATGCCATATTTATGAGGTACTCAAAAAGCACAAGAAATTACCAGTCTATCTCGACAACCTTCCAGTATTCAAATAATACTAATATCACTTCTGGGACTACGATAACTTCCAAGATCATATATAACATCGATCCTTGCAAAAACTAAAACCACACAATAAACACCAGCTCTTCTACACAAGAGCAACAACGGGACACGTCCGTTCCCTACTACAACGTCTGTCAACTCCCCTTGGACAACCTTGTAACCTTTTCACCTTCAATACCGCAGGCGAACTCTAGCCAATAATAAACTACTACTTTAGTCACATGTCATAACAATCAAAGTTCAGCTGCTCGTGCAAACATCACATGCAACTCACAAACGTTTAACTCGACTTACATTACAACCCCGTTTGACACAACAATGTACGTAATAAACCTTGCTCACCCAGGAGCATACAACAATAGCAACTTCTCAAAATTGCATCTTGATATTCATCCTCCCATTCAAGAGAAAAACGCAGTTTTTCACTCGGTGGGTAAAGGACATCAGATTTCAGGCAAACTCAAAACATTACCATTGCAGGCTCACAAAAAAACAAAACAATGTTCTAGTTGAAAAATTACAATACTGATCTCAATAATCAAAACAAATACTTTAGGACATGATGGCACTTTTGGACACCTCCGCCAAGCCACTCCCACAGCCTATGTAGTGAGGGACTCACAACGCACTACCAACACAACACCGATCAGACCGATGGTTCATTACCCAGAACCAAAGCTGAACAGACTAGTCATAATACCGGGACATCGACAGTTCACACAGAACTGACACTGACTAGTTTCATTATTATATCTACTTCCCAGAGTGATAGTTCATTACCCAGAACCACGATCTTTGCATAGACTATAATACCTGGCGCTATCACAGAGAGCTTTACTCTAGCGCCTCAACCACCTCTGGGCCCGAAACAACAGAGTAGAACTTTCCTCACTCTTCTTCTACTAATATATGACTAGGCATTGTCCCTCGAGTCTATCAAATATATAGGCTACGTTGTGATCTCAAATCACAACAACAACAAGCGGCACCCAGAGTACGAGAATGTGGATCCCACCACATTCCCAGACTGTGTTCTTGGCGAGGTCCAATAACCAACTTTTTACAAATTTGTCTAAGGCAAAAGCCATATCAGCCTTTAATTAATGCCAATTTGATCTCACGCTAACCATGCTAGCTTATACACAGTAAAATGTCTAACTATAAAAAAAATTACAACATGTGATCTCTCAAAAACAAAAAGAGTAACAATATATGTCAATTGGATCTGCACTAACATGTACTGTGGCTACAATGCTAAAGTGCAAAAGCCAAAAGATAAACTAACAAAAATCAAACTGTAGGTGTCATTGATGTTGTCAAACTGTAGCTACCACTAAACAATATAGGTCTGTCTCACAATTCCTGGTCCAACTACTGACAATAAAGTTACCTCAAAATATGGACAACAACAATGTCAGTGATGAAAATGTAGAGTACAAATCACAAAACTAATAACCACCAACAGGTTGGGGACAAAGATGACAGAAAAAAGAAGAGTAGAAAGAGATGCGTTTATACAAAACCAGAACCTGGTTAACGAACAAACACACGAGATTGACAAAAATAACATATTATAACATGTTATAGTGCGTTTCACAATGTTTGCCGCTGTTTAATATTCAATATCTCTGCAACCACTTGTTCGTAATTGTTGCAACTTTGCATTTGACCTAATGATCGCTATATCCTGAGGGGGACATTTTTGTCCTCGTTAACAAACTTATGGTTTTAAATTTTCTTTATTTTAAATTATACAAAATCGACCACCTCCTAGTCCATCCGTGAATTGAGAGGGCTTACCCCTTTATATTTGTGTGCTATTTCGATTTAGCATCTTGAACGCATTTCACGTGGTTTTGTCCGTGTTTCAGCTCACTATCGCACTGTTTTGAACATTACATTGATCCTTCCGGTGCGTTCTGTTACCGTTCTACTGATTGTGTATGTCATTGCATAGGCGTATCTTGCGGTATTCTTGGTTTGTACTACAATGGGTATGAAAGTCAAGTTCATTACACTGCATACAATGGCAGTGAAGATGTATAACTATTTCAGCAGAGAAGCTAAGCGTGGTAAACTGTATCGGAGTCTCTCAAATCCTGAAAAGAGAACTATTCACGCTTTGGGTTTAAGTAAACGCTCATTTCATCAATTACTCAAAGCTAATGGAATTTTCAGTTCAGTCAATACCAGGACGCAAGGAAGAAAGGAAGTAGTAGATAGTTTTGACAGGGATGTGATTAGAAGAGAGATTTGTAGAATGTTCAATTCCAAAGAAACTGTGACAATAAGAAAACTGAAAATTCGGCTGAGAACACACAATGACATTGATGTGTCGAAATCAACATTATGGAGAACTGTTAGAAGCATTGGCTTTACGTTTAGGAAGTACGCTAGTGGAAGAAACGTCATCTGCGAGAAGCCGCACTTAGTATCAATGAGAAGTAAATATTTACGTGAAGTGCGGGAAATGCGTAATCAAGATTATGATATTGTGTATGTGGATGAAACTTGGATCAATGCACACCACACAAGTGAAAAGGAATGGCAGTTATCAGATGGAACGATTAAAAGATGTGTACCCAGTGGAAAAGGACAACGTCTGATAATGGCACATGCAGGCAGCAGACATAATGGGTTAGTGAAAAATGCTGAACTTATTTTCACTTCCAATTATACGGACAACCGGGACTATCATTCCGAGATGAACGGTAACATATTTAGAGAGTGGATTGAAAATACTCTTCTTCCGGCCTTAGACAGACCATCCTGTCTGATAATGGACAACGCATCACACCACAACGCTGTGGCAGAAGAAGACAAAATCCCGACATCTTCGAGTACAAAAGATGCTATAAAGATCTGACTCAGAAAAGAAGACATTCCATTTAACGAGGGGTTTCTGAAACCTGAATTACTGTTCCTTGTTAAGAAATCACAAAAGACCAAGATATTCCATATAGTCAAGTTGATTCAACAGCATGGTCATATGTGTTTGAGACTGCCACCTTATCATTCACATTTAAACCCAATTGAACTCGTTTGGGCAAAAGTTAAAGGACAGGTGGCAGCTGAAAATAAAACTTTCAAACTATGCAATATGAAAGAACTAACATATGCCGCCCTCTCGCAGATAGACAAAGATTAATGGTGTAAATGTGAAGACCATGTCTTAAAAGTTTAAAATGACTATTGGAAAAAAGATGGACTGTCGTTCGTTCAGCCGAGAATAGTCATCAATATTGTGGTGGGTTTGATGTTAATACAGTTTGTTGTTAAGAAATCTTAGTGTACTGAATGAGGTCAGCTGTGAAGGTCCCTGAATATAATAAATATTATAGTAAATTTCCAGGGCACCTTTCTGCTACCACCCCTATGATCTCATTCAGACTTATTCTAGATAGAATGTAAGATTACTACGTTTGGTGTCTAGGGTTATGAAATGTTAGTGTAAGGTTGCATTAACCAACTAAACATATAAACAATTACACAATTATTTTAATATCTAATACAACACAACAGTACCACGACAATCACATACGAACTACACTTTAAAAGACTATATTTAGTATAGGAATCTTCCTGCACTTCGCTGAACGACAACCTTCAGCTCCCACTTCTTCAAGAATGATGGTGGTCTACAATTATCTCCGCAAAAGGCAAGACTGTGGCATGAACATAACGGCCCACTGTAGTCTGGCACCAGTCATTGACAGCAACCAAAAACCTCTGAAATCAGAAGGATATGCCTCCTTCGTAATCAACAGCCTACAATAATATTCTACAACCATTACAGGCACATTACAAACAAACATGTAAGATCAGCTCTTTACGACAATCCATTGCACCAATTGCTTTTGATTTGACCAGGTATACCAGTATTCCTCTCCCCTAATAGTTACAACGCCTCTGCAATTCCAACAATAATCTGTTTTCCATACAATAGGATAGGCGTTATGCTACTGATGATAATCATATATAATTTTGTTGGTCTACACCTCTCTGATAGTCTTTCATATGCTGGACCAATCTATAGACTCTGTTTTGAGTCTGCCATAGACTCACTTACTTACAGTCGTATGTTAGTATCTCACATTCAAATTTTCTTTTAAATAAAATGTTAATAAAGTCAATCTTACCACAGATGCAAGGAAATATACACAAGTAAACGATGACTAGGCAATTGAATATGGCACATTTTCGATCTGCCCTATGTCCAGGCTTTTCCTATGTTAGACAATTTCTGCCTGCTCTCATCGATCTTGCTTTACACAAAATTTTCTTGAAATGGCAGTGAACAGTCCCCGTTTTGTGCCAATATCTACTGCGTTGCCCAATGGGACCATGTTTACATTTATTTTTGAATCAATTTTTCAAATAACAACTTCCACTATGTTTCCAAGGCAAATATATTTTTAGTTTTAGGTCAACCAATCATACTTCGCCTTCCTTTAAAATCCACCCAATCAAATATCCCGTACCTTTTAACCTCATTTACCTAAAGTCGTTTTTTTCAAAACATGCCATAAAAAATTAAGCAGGCATGATCTTTCCTGACAGTCTGGTCGGATCCTCTATAGTATTATGGCTATAATTAGTTAATTAATGGACTATTGGCGTAACTATTACCATATTCTTTGTCAGCAAGTCCTAAGGTACACGAATATATAATTTATATGGGACTAGTTGGCTTGGTTCAGAAGTACATTTTTTTTCTATGTTAGTTTTTTTATTTTTAGGCTACTACCCGTTCAATTCTTTCCCATGTGCTGTCTTCTCTACTTACGTGATAATTACGTCATTCGCAATAAGAGAAAAAGTTGTTTTTTGTGACACCAGTTGTCTACATGTTCTAACTTGTCCTCGTATTTTTGGGAATCGCCCTAGGCAAGGCTTTTGTGCGTTAGTTTTATTTTTAGAAACGATGTTAGACGCGATTATCATTTGGGGCCATTTATCACCCTCTCTCTCCCCCTTTTACTATATATTCTATCACCGAGGCGATTATTGCTTGAACCTTGGGAAAAAGTGTTAGGTTTTATCTAAGGTCAAATTTGAAAAATACAGTACCCTCCATTCGGCTATAAGGCTTAGCAAAACCCGCATATTAACTGGCGTGGGCGAACAAGACGCTGGACTCAATTTGTATTTTCTATCTTATTTTGACTTTACGCACTATCTTGTTATATTATAATTTAGGTATTGTATTTAGAATTCCGTCACACATCTCCCCACTTTAGAACAGACTACCTAATGTCAGTTCATAATTCGAAATACACATAGATAAATTTATTCAGTATCCCTAGTGACTATTCTGATTTTCATCGTACGGGTGTCTACTTAAAAAATCTGCACCGACGTTCTCTGAGCCGGGGATATATTCTATGGTAAACTGGTATGGCTGTAATAGCAACGACCATCTTAATAATCTAGCATTTTCATGCTTAGCTTGTGACAGAAATACGAGTGGTTTATGATCTGTCTGGATCTTAAATGATTTTCCATAGAGATAAATCTGGAACTTTTTTATACCCCAGATGACAGCGAGACATTCTTTTTCACTTGTTGAATATTTTTGTTCTGCTGTATTCAACTTACGGCTAGCATAAGCAACTGGGGTTAATTCCCCATCAAGTGAATTTGACCTTTGTAATAGAGCTGCCCACAATCCGACGTTACTCGCATCCGTTCTCAAAACAAACTCTTGACTTAAGTCAGGCAATTTCAAGATAGGCATGCTTGTGAGCTTTTCCTTCAATTCTTGGTATGCTAATTCACACTGCGCCGACCAAGTAATTCTATCAGAATTTCCTTTGCGCGTTAAATCAGTCAACGGAGCACATATGAAGTTAAAGTTTTTAATATACTTTTGGTAGAAACCACACAATGAGACGAAAGATCGCACATCTTTTTTGTCTGTGGTCTCGGAGCTTTTTTCAATTTCTCCAAGTTCTTGGGGTCAGGGGTCATGTTTCTCCGAGATACTGTGTGTCCCAAGATTTCAAGCTCTTTACATCCAACACAACATTTTGTCGGTCTGGCGGTCAAATTTGCCTCTCTAAGTCGATCAAACAACATATTCAGAGAGTTAATATGTTCCTCAAATGTTTCAGTAGCTATGAGGATATCATCCATGAAATTTGTGATGCATGGATTATTCAGGGGATCCAACAATTTTCTCATCATTCTAGAGAACACACTCGGAGCATTTTTCAATCCAAATGGCAACATATTAAATTCATAATGTCCGTCCGAGGTGCTAAAGGCTAAATAAGGTCTAACCTCAGGCCTTACTGGAATCTGATAGTAGCCTTTGCTCAGATCCACTTTAGAGAAATATTTAGCTTTATTCAGCCTGGCAAACAGCTGATTTGTATCAGGTAAGGGATCCACCTGACCTTCTGTGACAGCATTCAGTTTCCTGTAATCTATACACAGCCTATGTTCTCCAGAGGGTTTTCTTAACAGAACTACACTGGAGCTGTAAGGAGACTCACTGTGCGAGATAATCCCTTCTCTCAACAGATAATCTATCTCCTCCTTCAAAGATTTCTCTTTAGCGAAAGGAATCGAATAGGCTCTCATACAGATTGGTGTTGGGTCTATAAGTTTCATATCATATTCTAATAAGTTTGTATGCCCCGGTCTGTCCGTTAGCACATATGTATGATTATCTAGAACCTGTTGAACTCTCTCCCTCTAATTTTTCGTCAAGTGGTTACTGACTTTTACCTGCGCAGTGGTCTCACAGGGATGTAAGGGATATTCATGAGAGGTGAGTGGTTCCTTTTTCATTTCCATTGCAACAGACAAGGTCAATAAGTGTGTCTCTTCCTGGTTTTCTCTTTCCAAATATTTCTTCAGGAGATTCACATGATAGATTTTCTCTTTCCCCTTCTTATCTATCTTATAATTTGTTGTAGACACCTTTTCTAGAACTGTATATAGACCTTGCCATCCAATTTGCAACTTGTTACTGCTGCTGGGTAAAAGAAGAAGCACCTTCTCTCCCACAGCTAATTCTCTATCCTTAGCTTTCTTATTATAATAGGCAGCATGCTTTTTCATGGCTTGTCTCAAATTTTCATTGGCAAGTTTCCAGCCAGTTTTAAGACGAGTGGTCAGCTCGTTCACATATTGATATGATGAAGTAATATTTTCTTCTGCCTTTTCATCGGTCCATGTCCTTAACAAGGCTTCTAATGGACCTTTTATTGGCCTCCCAAATAACAGGGTTGCGGGTGCCATCCCGGTTGAACTATGGGGTACCTCCCGATAAGCAAAGAGGGCGGCGTGAAGGTACTGGTCCCATGTATCTGGTTTTTCATGTGCCAACTTCCTCAGGATCGAAATGAGTTTCCCGTTGAACCTTTCCACTTGGCCATTTCCTTGGGGATGGTACGGGCTACAATGAAAGTGTTTGGCTTGAAAGATCCTGAAAACTCCTTCTGTTAGTTTCCCCTTGAACTGTGAGCCATTATCAGTCAAGATTTGGTTGGGAAAGCCTAACCTTGTGAAGATTGTGAGTAATGCCTCCGCCACATGTTTTGAATCGATTGATGACAGGGCTACCGCCTCTCCCCACATAGAACAAGTGTCCACCAGAGTCAGAATATAACTGTTCCTCCTCTTGGTCCGAGTGAGAGGTCCCACGATGTCCACTGCAACTCTCTCAAAAGGTGTTCCCACTATGGGCATTTCCCCTAGAGTTGCTGGAGCAGTCCAATGCTTTGGAGCTACCCGTTGGCATTCTGGACATGATTTTACATATCTCTTTATATCTTCAGTTATTCCTGGCCAGAAATAATGACAAGCTATACGCTGTCCTGTTGCGCTGATCCCCATATGACCACTGAAGGGAATCGCATGCCCTAGTTCCAACATTTTAGTCCTATATGAAATTGGAAGGACCAGCTGTCCGAGACCATTGGATCCAGTTCCAGTCTTCCTATAAATCAATTTGTTTTTCATATAGAAATCTCCCTTGCCTGGAGGTGTATGACATTTGGGCAATTTCTTAAAACAAGGCTTGAGGGTCTTATCCTCCGCCTGTGCCGTCCTCATCTCATCTGGATGAGTATTTATCGGATTATCCTCCTCCTTTTTTGACTGTGATCTGGTCTGCACTGTTGCCATGATCACAGGTCTCTTGGGATTCCCCAAGAAGACGTATCTACACCCCAATATCAGAGGTTAGATTGGTTCATTTATCACTGCTGCTTTTATGATTCCTTCCACATATCGCGTTTTCACATTTATCCTGGCGATGGGGAAGTGTCATGGTCGCTACGTCCTTGGTTGCAGCTTGAATCTCCACTGTTTCTGTGGTGTATTGATCTGCCTGCACCAGGTGAGAACTCACAACGGAATCATAATCCAATCCAGTATCATACAAACATCTTATGGTGACCCAATTACATATTACATCTTCACACATTGGGGGGTGATAAGGTTCCTGCTGTTCAGTAGGGTTGGCCTTGGTTCCCTTCTTCCCAGATTTCATTGCAGCAAAATTAGGAGGTTTCCTTTTACAACTTTCTGTGTTATGGTTATCCATCCTACAGTATCTACAATATAATCTACCTTTATGAAAAGGTTTTCTATCATCATATTTCCTTTCATTGAATTGTGAGGTTTTATTTTTAAAATCATGGCGTGGCCTGTCAAACTGTTGCTTACCTTTGTTCTGTTCTCTATTATCAAACCTATTAAAGTTTTGTGGTGCCTTAAAATTTTCCCCTTATTTCTTTTTGTTACCAGCTACCTCTAGATGGGCTGCCTGATACCTCTCAGCGACATTGAGTAACTCACCCAGCCTCTCTGCACCTTGTTCCATGAGAAACTTTCTCAGATCTGGAGCCATGGACTCTCTTAGTTGCTCAATAAGGATCATTTCCTTAAGATCTTGGGTTTTACCCAGAGCAGTCCATTTCTCCAAGTAGGTCTCTAACCGTGCAGAGAACTGGTGATAGGTCTCACCCGACAGTAGTTGGCATTCCTAAATTTTTTTCTATAAAATTCCCCATTCTTTTCATGTCTTAACAAAAGAGCCTGCTTTAACATGTCATAATTGTCCTGATCATCCCTGCTCATCTTGGCAAAAACTTCATAAGCTGTACCTCGAAGACCTTGTGATAACTTTAGGCTCCACCTTTCTCTCTCTAAACGATACGTGGTAGCCAAAAGTTCATATCTATTTAGGTAACTTTCTATGTCATCGTCTTTCTCCACAAAATGGTTTAAATGAAAACCCATAGCTGAGGTTGAGGTTCCCTGACTAGCAGTAGCATCGGAGGTAAAGGGACTGGCACCATTTTCAGGAGCATGGCTTTGAAACTCAAACTCCCTTAGTCGTAGTTCATGTTCCCTTTGTAATCTCTTCTCCTCCTTTTCTGCTTCCCTTTCTGCAGCCTGTTTCCTTTCCTCAGCTTCTCTGTCTGCAGCCAACTTTTTGGCTTCAGCCTCCAGTTTCTTTTCTTCAAACTGGAGCCGCTTAATCTCCGCCTCACGATCCGCCTCCAATGCCCTAGCCTCTTTGTCAGCCTCAATCTGCAGCCTCTTAATTTCTTTATCTGCCTCTAACTTTCTTTCAGCTTCGAATTTTCTTTCTTCACGTTCAATAAATTTGTCACATTCAGTTGTGACATAAGCAATCATAATTTGCCCCTCCATTCCCAGTTCTTTAGCAGCCTGCAAAGCAGCAGATCGAAGCTTTGCCAGATCAGCCATTTTGTACTATGCAAACCTTTAAAATTTCTAGCTGTGATTAATAAATTCTAATTATAACTAACAATTTCTAATTATAACTAAGAACAACTTCAGGCACTGATAGCGCAACCACTATTTAATTTCTACAAAAGGAATAGTTTTAGTTTTATACTATTGGTAATTACAAATCTCTGGAAGCTAGATACCCAATATGTATTGTGAGAAGTTCAAATCCCAGACGAGCCTACCAATATATGTGGTGGGTTTGATGTTAATACAGTTTGTTGTTAAGAAATCTTAGTGTACTGAATGAGGTCAGCTGTGAAGGTCCCTGAATATAATAAATATTATAGTAAATTTTCAGGGCACCTTTCTGCTACCACCCCTATTATCTCATTCAGACTTATTCTAGATAGAATGTAAGATGACTACGTTTGGTGTCTAGGGTTATGAAATGTTAGTGTAAGGTTGCATTAACCAACTAAACATATAAACAATTACACAATTATTTTATTATCCAATACAACACAACAGTACCACGACAATCACATACGAACTACACTTTAAAAGACTATCTTTAGTAAGTCAGTGATTGAAAGTTTGGTAAAGTAAATTTTTTACAATTTATTGTCCTGAATCTAATTTATTTTGATTCAGGACTGACAATCAAAAGTGAAATCAGAGAAATTAATTACATCAATCAATTTACACAATGGATCTTCTGACCATAATACACATATTATTATTATATAAGGGTGTAGTTGCATTTTCAACTCCGCCAATGCCGGTCCCAAGCCCGGATGAAAAAGGAGGAGGGCGGCCTGCATGGAGGCCGTAAGGAGGCAGCCGCTTCACCATGCAAAGGCACAACACGCCAATCACCTGTTTGCTTTAAATTACGATTACTAGCAACACAAGAGAGAAAACTGGACTGATTCTAAAGGCGACGAACTGGAATGGACTACGACTTATGGAACTTGGAACACAAGAAGTATAAATGGGAAGGAAGAGGAGCTGGTGGAAGAGATGAGGAAAGCAAAACTAGAAATCCTGGCTATAACGGAAACAAAGAAAAAAGGACAAGGAGTCATGGATCTCGATGGCAACACGCTGCTCTACAGTGGTGTACCCATATCTGAAAGAGCTAAAGGGGGCGTGGGTTGCATTGTGGCCCAAAATCAAAAAGATAGTATCAAGGGATGGAACTTTGTCTCGGAGCGCATTATGGTTGTTAAACTAAAAGAAGGAGAAACCATAGTCAACCTGGTCATAGTGTATGGGCCAAATGAGGATGAGAGAGCAGAGGTCAAGGAGGAATTCTTCGAGCTGCTTCAAAGGACAGTGGATGACTGCCTAGATGAAGTTATCATGCTCGGAGATTTTTAATGCCAGAGTTGGAAATGACCATGCTAGATGGGGTGGAGTTATCGGAAGATATGGAGAAGATACTCTCAATGACAATGGAAAGCGACTCCTTAGATTCTGCAGTGAGCAGAATCTGATCATTACAAACACAAAGTTCCCCCACAAGCGCATACATGCATACACCAGATGTGAACCAACAAAGAATGAGAAGTCAGTGATCGACCATGCCATTGTTCGGAGAAGCTCATTCAAATATGTCCGAGATGCTAGAGTCTGGAGGGGGCCAGAGACTGGAAGTGATCACTACCTGCTAGCAATCAAAAGAACAACCGAAAGAGTTGCTCAGCCTAGGAACTGTCCAACATCACGCAAGAAACCAAGTAAACGAGCAGGAGAAATGAGCATTAGGACCTACAAGCTGAGAGAGCCAGAAATTAAGACCAGATATCAGGGGCTTATTGCTGCAGCGGTGAGCAACACAGAAGAACGACCTGATGACTTGGAAACCCTCTGGATTAAATTCAAGGATATCATAAAGACAGCTGCTGCAGAAGCATGCGGTGAAGTCCGACTTGGGAACAAGAGAAAGAGGACACCTTGGTGGACAGAGGAAGTCAAAGAGAAAATAAGAGAGAAGAAAATGGCATGGAAACAATACTTAGGAGCTAAAAACACAACAGGACAAATGGAAAAATATAGAGAATATGTGACACTCAGAACAGAAGCAAAGAACAAAGTGCTAGCAGCAAAACAGAAGTCCTGGCAAGAATTTGGAGAAAAGCTAGAAAAAGATGCACAAGAAAACCAGAAATTGTTCTATAAGACCCTAAAGAACACGAGGAAGGAAAAACAATGCCCTCTCAAATTTATAAAGGACAAGCAAGGCAAATTGCTTACTGCCCCGAATGAAGTAATGGGAAGATGGAAAGAATATTTCTCAGAACTCGTGGATGGTGAGCATGGTGAAGCATCAGAAATGATAAACACTAGCACAGAAGAGAAAACCAATGATGGTGAAGATGACATAAAGATGGAAGAACTGAAGGCAGCACTGGAGAAAATCAAGATGGGCAAAGCAGCAAGGCGAGATGGTATAACACCAGAAATGGTTAAGTTCATGGGAGCATCAGGCGACCTATTACTCTTAAGGGTTTTACAGGCAGCGTGGTACAACAAGACCATACCAAAGGATTGGGAGATTGCCATCATAACACCAATTTTCAAAAAAGGTGACAATCGACAGTGTGGAAACCATAGAGGCATATCCCTTCTCAGTGTCCCTGGTAAAATCTACTCTAGAATCCTAGAGCAGAGACTCCGACGCCTAGCTGAGCCACAATTGGATAAGGTCCAGTGCGGATTCCGAGCAAACCGAAGTATTCAAGACCTAATCTTCACACTCAGACAGCTGAGTGAAAAGGCCCTTGAGTATAAGAGTGAGATGCATCTTTGTTTCATAGATCTGGAAAAGGCGTTTGACAGGGTTCCCTGGAGCAAACTTTGGGACTGTTTGGCAAGGAAAAATATTCCAGCACCTCTGATTCATGCTATACAGAGCTTCTACACGTCTTGCAGAAATTATGTGAGGACAGCAAACCATAAGTCGGAAGAGTTCAGGACCACCACTGGTGTAAGACAAGGTGATATCCTATCACCTTACCTCTTCATACTCCTTATGAACGATGTCATCAAGGCATGTAAGGAGAGAACAAGAAAGTATTCAGTGGGGTACTGGAAGATGAGACAGGTCTATATTTCGGAGCTGGCATTTGCTGATGATGTTGCTATGATTGCTAAATCAGAGGCACATCTCCAATCCAACCTGCAAGTCTGGAAGGAAGAGCTGGAGAAGAGAGGGATGGTCATAAGCAGTTCTAAAACAAAATCCATGGTGATATCACGAGAAGAAAGAAAATATCAGATTAAGCTGGAAGAACAGGTCCTGGAGCAGGTCGACCACTTTAAATACCTCGGAGCTATTATAGACCGAAAGGGAGGCATCAAAGAAGAGTTGGCCACTCGAAAAGCAGCAACTGGGAGACTTTTTCAGGCCATAAATCGAGGATTCCTCAGCAAGAGAGAGGTTGGTAAGAAAACGAAGATGGCTGTATACCGCTCCACCTATGTCCCAGTCTTGACATACGGATGCGAGTCATGGGCAATGACTACAACCCATAAAAGCCAGATCCAAACCTCAGAAATGAGGTATCTGAAGACGGTGGTTGAAGTAACAAGAAGAGACATGGTACGCAACCAGACGATACGTCAAGGCCTTAAATCCTACCCCCTGCAGACCCAAGTAGAACAGTCCCAATTAAGATGGTTTGGCCATGTCTGCAGAATGGGAGAAGATCGCATACCACGACAAGCATGGGAAACAAAGAGCCAAGGATCCAGACCCCGAGGACGACCCAGAGTCCGCTGGGAGGACAACATTAGACACTCTTTGAAGGATCGAGGACTAGAATGGAACCAGGCCAGGAGGAAGACAGCCGATAGGATAGTCTGGCGCTCTCTCTTCCAAACCTCTACACCTCACGGTAGAAGGGGAACGACTAAGTAAGTAAGTAAGTAGTTGTATTTTCTAACTGAGGTGGCTTCTAGTATACAATGGTAGATTGTTTATGCTCATCACTTCTAAATGTTGTTTGTAAGTCTCTGTGGACACTGATGGAGTGTTTATGTCACTATTCCCAGTCCCTTATTTTTAATAAAATTCTAGTTGAGCGATCAGGTGCCAAAACATGCACCTATCTTTTTAATATGATGTAGGAATCTTCTTGCACTTCGCTGAACGACAACCTTCAGCTCCCACTTCTTCAAGAATGATGGTGGTCTACAATTGTCTCCGCAAAAGGCAAGACTGTGGCATGAACATAACGGCCCACTGTAGTCTGGCACCAGTCATTGACAGCAACCAAAAACCTCTGAAATCAGAAGGATATGCCTCCTTCGTAATCAACAGCCTACAATAATATTCTACAACCAGTACAGGCACATTACAAACAAACATGTAAGATCAGCTCTTTACGACAATCCATTTCACCAGTTGCTTTTGATGTGACCAGGTATACCAGTATTCCTCTCCCCTAATAGTTACAACGCCTCTGCAATTCCAACAATAATCTGTTTTGCATACAATAGGATAGGCGTTATGCTACTGATGATAATCATATATAATTTGGTGGGTCTACACCTCTCTGATAGTCTTTCATATGCTGGATCAATCTATAGACTCTGTTTTGAGTCTGCCATAGACTCACTTACTTACAGTCGTATGTTAGTATCTCACATTCAAATTTTCTTTTAAATAAAATGTTAATAAAGTCAATCTTACCACAGATGCAAGGAAATATACACAAGTAAACGATGACTAGGCAATTGAATATGGCACATTTTCGATCTGCCCTATGTCCAGGCTTTTCCTATGTTAGACAATTTCTGCCTGCTCTCATCGATCTTGCTTTACACAAAATTTTCTTGAAATGGCAGTGAACAGTCCCCGTTTCGTGCCAATATCTACTGCGTTGCCCAATGGGACCATGTTTACATTTATTTTTGAATCAATTTTTCAAATAACAACTTCCACTATGTTTCCAAGGCAAATACATTTTTAGTTTTAGGTCAACCAATCATACTTCGCCTTCCTTTAAAATCCACCCAATCAATTATCCCGTACCTTTTAACCTCATTTACCCAAAGTCGTTTTTTTAAAACATGCCATAAAAAAATTAAGCAGGCATGATCTTTTCTGACAGTCTGGTCGGATCCTCTATAGTATTATGGCTATAATTAGTTAATTAATGGACTATTTGCGTAACTATTACCATATTCTTTGTCAGCAAGTCCTAAGGTACACGAATATATAATTTATATGGGACTAGTTGGCTTGGTTCAGAAGTACATTTTTTTCTATGTTAGTTTTTTTATTTTTAGTCTACTACCCGTTCAATTCTTTCCCATGTGCTGTCTTCTCTACTTACGTGATAATTACGTCATTCGCAATAAGAGAAAAAGTTGTTTTTTGTGACACGAGTTGTCTACATGTTCTAACTTTTCCTCGTATTTTTGGGAATCGCCCTAGGCAAGGCTTTTGTGCGTTAGTTTTATTTTTAGAAACGATGTTAGACGCGATTAGCATTTGGGGCCATTTATCACCCTCTCTCTCCCCCTTTTACTATATATTCTATCACCGAGGCGATTATTGTTTGAACCTTGGGAAAAAATGTTAGGTTTTATCCAAGGTCAAATTTGAAAAATACAGTACCCTCCATTCGGCTATAAGGCTTAGCAAAACCCGCATATTAACTATCGTGGGCGAACAAGACGCTGGACTCAATTTTTATTTTCTATCTTATTTTGACTTTACGCACTATCTTGTTATATTATAATTTAGGTATTGTATTTAGAATTCCGTCACAAATATGTTAGACTCGTCTGACTCAGAATAAGTGTGTTGTGATAAACGAGCGCAAAGGCCTTATTGCTCTATCTTTTCTTACATCTTTCGTATTGTATTTTCTCCGACATGTGTTCTTTCACCCCGCATTTGCTATCCCATATTTGCTATTTCATCGTTGTGATTACTCGCGACCGGTATCTTGAGAACCACATTTGTTCTTTCATCGGGGGAAATAAAGTCTTTTGATTGAGTCCCCATACCTGACATTATCGTTTGAAGCCCACATTGCATCGTGATAAAACTGGTGAAAACACATCTTGTCATCCCAATCAGACATCTGGGCATTATACAATTAGAAAACACTGTCTAGTGGAAAGCATTCGCATTCCTGTCTTCTTGTCCCTATCTCGAATAGGTCTTTATTCTTTCTTAACGAGCCAATTTCTAGAGACCTTATAAGTAGTATACAATGTTGGACTTAGGTATCATTCAGGCAGCGGCGTGTGACTTTTATATAGCAAAATACTCGATCGATTTCAGGCGGCGGCGTTTCAGGCGGCGGCGCATGACTTTTTATATGGCGATATATTTTAGCGGCGGGGCTTCCTCTGACGATCAGACGTATGACTTTTTATATAGTAATATTCGGCAATGGCGGGCGTGTTGTTTATACATGTATACAATATATATAAAAAATATAAAAAATCGATAATGACGGAAAATTTAAAAAATCGATAATGTTGGGTTACTAAGAGGGTTTTTGAAGTGCCTTTTTTGGGCTGGCGTGGGTGACGATGTAACTGGCGGGGTGGGTTAGGTTACTAAGGGGTTTTTAAGGGAACGGGTATTGCATTTTGGCTGGCGGTGATGCCTCATGGGTGTGTGCTGGGGTGTAGCTGGTGGTTGTATGTATGACGCAGGAGTGAAGTGTTAGATAGAAGTATATAGTTAATGATCTCTTTTAAAAGAATACTTGAGTTAAAGAGGAAAATATAAAAATCGATAACGGGGACTTAGGTTACTAATGGATTTTTTAAGGAAGCGGGTATTGTTTTTGTGCGAGGGGGAGGATGACGATGTATAGTGGGGTGTGTTGGGGTATGGGTTATTGTGTGCGTGTATTTTAATTGTTGTATATATATATATATATATATATATATATATATATATATATATATATATATATATATATATATATATATATATATATATGGAAGTGAAGTGTTAGAGACCTGCACTAGGTCTACCATCGAAAGTGCGTCACGGTATTGTTGTGTATTGTTTATTTTACATATAGACATGTTTTACAACAGTTATACGAACAGTTGAAAGATATATACATATAATAGGGAGATATATTTAGACAATAGGAAGACGATAGTTAGACGATATATTCAGATAAGAAGAAAACTTTTAGACAATAGGAAGACGATATATTTAGATATATATTTTACAACAGTTAGACATATATATTTTACAACAGTTATACAAACAGTTATACAAACAGTTAGACGATATATTGAGACATACAACGGACGAGATAGGTAACAAAAAGGCGTTTTAGTTAATATAGTTTTTATTTTATATTCAATAGTGTTTTTGTAATTCCAAACAGGAGTATATATGTACAGTATTTTTTACAAATTGTACATTATACAGTAATTTTTTATCAAATGAATATACAATTATATGGTGTATTTTTTAACATTATCAAACATTGATATTTTTACATAGTGATATGTACAATTGAAAAATAATTACATTATTTACATTATCACAGATTTTTTATACATTATCACAGGGGTACAGGCCAGACCTTGAGGGGAGTCGTCACATTGTCGTCACATTGTCGTCACGTCGTAAGAAATAGAGGTGTTGTGTGTACAGACAGTTTAAATGTTGAGGGGTGAGGTGCTGACGTTGTCGGGATGCACCTGTCGTTTTATGTAAAAGTAAGAAAGGGCGTTGCGGTGTTGTTCATATGTGTAGATGTAGGATTTGTATGCTCTGAACCCGATATTTTTCCCACCCTGTGCCTGTTGTGTGTTGAGGACGTCTAGGAATGTGTGTTTGTCTACTTTGGTGTGGTGTTTGTTCAAGCGATTGAGTGGTCTTGAATATGATATAGATAGAAGGATGTGGCCGGGATTGCTTCAACATAATATTTTGTATTGGGTCTGTTTAATTGTGCATTTGTGATAACATCGCTGTCGTGTAAGTTTGAGACAAAAGATTTGAAATCTGTAAGATTTTTGACTAAGTGGGGTTGATCTAACACACAACTATTATTATTTGAGGCATGAAATAATCTTAATTCGTTTGTTTCTCTGTTTCTCAAAACTACGTGGTGACTGAAGTTAATCTTGAAGCGTTTTGTCTGTTGTGTAAAGACAGGAAGCAAAAGACTTTCCCATTCAATTCTTTGGCTATTATGGAAAAAAGTGAAAGTCGATAAATATTTATGGATGTTTGCGTGTGTTTTAATCGCGTCCCAGTTATCAGTGTAGATTTCTTTAATGTCAGCTGGTAAGTCACCTAAACTGTCTTCTTCAGACGTCAAGCGGGTTTTTTTTTATATGGGACTGGGTACTGGTCATGGGGCGTTTCTTGGTCTGACCTGTTTTTGGTGGGTGAGATGGGGTGGGACTTGTTGAATAGGGAGCTCTTGGTAGTGTGGAAGTTGTTGTGGTGGTAGAGGCCGCCATAGATACTGAGTCTGTTATGGCACCGGTTGGTGGTGTCTGTTGGTGCGTTGAGTCTGTTGTTGTGACACCTGATGATAGGGCGCGGTCATTATGGTGCGGTGGTATTGGTGGGTTCTGTGGTGTTGCTGCGGTGTCTGCTGCTGTTGAAGAGGTGTGTTGGTATTTTCTGTGGATGCGTAAATTGTCAAGGCGGGTAAAGTTTTTATTGCAGACCTCACATACTAGTAGAGTCAGCGAGTGCCTGCTCTTGCTGTGTCGTAATAGGTCGGCACGGAGGGTGAAAGTCTCCCCACATCTGCTACATATTATGTTGGTTTGTGCCACTGGTGTGTCTGTTTGTGCTGAGCCGGACCCGTGTTTATTCTCTATGTGACGTTTCAGCGTATCGGGTCTGGTAAATACTAAACCACAGAAAGCGCACTCATGATTGTGGCGGTCGTGTGCTGTGGCCATATGCCGAGTGAGATCATGACCTCGCTTGAAAACAGACTGGCAGTGTAAACAGGCATAGCCCCGTCTTTTTGTTCATCTTTTCACAGATGGAGTCAATTCAACGACGGGGCTATGCCTGTTTACACTGCCAGTCTGTTTTCAAGCGAGGTCATGATCTCATTCGGCATATGGCCACAGCACACGACCGCCACAATCATGAGTGCGCTTTCTGGGGTTTAGTATTTACCAGACCCGATACGCTGAAACGTCACATAGAGAATAAACACGGGTCCGGCTCAGCACAAACAGACACACCAGTGGCACAAACCAACATAATATGTAGCAGATGTGGGGAGACTTTCACCCGCCGTGCCGACCTATTACGACACAGCAAGAGCAGGCACTCGCTGACTCTACTAGTATGTGAGGTCTGCAATAAAAACTTTACCCGCATTGACAATTTACGCATCCACAGAAAATACCAACACACCTCTTCAACAGCAGCAGACACCGCAGCAACACCACAGAACCCACCAATACCACCGCACCAATATAACCGCGCCCTATCATCAGGTGTCACAACAACAGACTCAACGCACCAACAGACACCACCAACCGATGCCATAACAGACTCAGTATCTATGGCGGCCTCTACCACCACAACAACTTCCACACTACCAAGAGCTCCCTATTCAACAAGTCCCACCCCATCTCACCCACCAAAAACAGGTCAGACCAAGAAACGCCCCATGACCAGTACCCAGTCCCATATAAAAAAAAACCCGCTTGACGTCTGAAGAAGACAGTTTAGGTGACTTACCAGCTGACATTAAAGAAATCTACACTGATAACTGGGACGCGATTAAAACACACGCAAACATCCATAAATATTTATCGACTTTCACTTTTTTCCATAATAGCCAAAGAATTGAATGGGAAAGTCTTTTGCTTCCTGTCTTTACACAACAGACAAAACGCTTCAAGATTAACTTCAGTCACCACGTAGTTTTGAGAAACAGAGAAACAAACGAATTAAGATTATTTCATGCCTCAAATAATAATAGTTGTGTGTTAGATCAACCCCACTTAGTCAAAAATCTTACAGATTTCAAATCTTTTGTCTCAAACTTACACGACAGCGATGTTATCACAAATGCACAATTAAACAGACCCAATACAAAATATTATGTTGAAGCAATCCCGGCCACATCCTTCTATCTATATCATATTCAAGACCATTCAATCGCTTGAACAAAGCCACACCAAAGTAGACAAACACACATTCCTAGACGTCCTCAACACACAACAGGCACAGGGTGGGAAAAATATCGGGTTCAGAGCATACAAATCCTACATCTACACATATGAACAACACCGCAACGCCCTTTCTTACTTTTACATAAAACGACAGGTGCATCCCGACAACGTCAGCACCTCACCCCTCAACATTTAAACTGTCTGTACACACAACACCTCTATTTCTTACGACGTGACGACAATGTGACGACAATGTGACGACTCCCCTCAAGGTCTGGCCTGTACCCCTGTGATAATGTATAAAAAATCTGTGATAATGTAAATAATGTAATTATTTTTCAATTGTACATATCACTATGTGAAAATATCAATGTTTGATAATGTTAAAAAATACACCATATAATTGTATATTCATTTGATAAAAAATTACTGTATAATGTACATTTTGTAAAAAATACTATACATATATACTCCTGTTTGGAATTACAAAAACACTATTGAATATAAAATAAAAACTATATTAACTAAAACGCCTTTTTGTTACCTATCTCATCCGTTGTATGTCTCAATATATCGTCTAACTGTTTGTATAACTGTTTGTATAACTGTTGTAAAATATATATGTCTAACTGTTGTAAAATATATATCTAAATATATCGTCTTCCTATTGTCTAAAAGTCTTCTTCTTATCTAAATATATCGCCTAACTATCGTCTTCCTATTGTCTAAATATATCTCCCTATTATATGTATATATCGTCTAACTGTTCGCATAACTGTTGTAAAATATGTCTATATGTAAAATAAACAATACACAACAATACCGTGACGCACTTTCGATGGTAGACCTAGTGCAGGTCTCTAACACTTCACTTCCATATATATATATATATATATATATATATATATATATATATATATATATATACAACAATTAAAATACACGCACACAATAACCCATACCCCAACACACCCCACAATACATCGTCATCCTCCCCCTCGCACAAAAACAATACCCGCTTCCTTAAAAAATCCATTAGTAACCTAAGTCCCCGTTATCGATTTTTATATTTTCCTCTTTAACTCAAGTATTCTTTTAAAAGAGATCATTAACTATATACTTCTATCTAACACTTCACTCCTGCGTCATACATACAACCACCAGCTACACCCCAGCACACACCTATGAGGCATCACTGCCAGCCAAAAAGCAATACCCGTTCCCTTAAAAACCCCTTAGTAACCTAACCCACCCCGCCAGTTACATCGTCACCCACGCCAGCCCAAAAAAGGCACTTCAAAAACCCTCTTAGTAACCCAACATTATCGATTTTTTAAATTTTCCGTCATTATCGATTTTTTATATTTTTTATATATATTGTATACATGTATAAACAACACGCCCGCCATTGCCGAATATTACTATATAAAAAGTCATACGTCTGATCGTCAGAGGAAGCCCCGCCGCTAAAATATATCGCCATATAAAAAGTCATGCGCCGCCGCCTGAAACGCCGCCGCCTGAAATCGATCGAGTATTTTGCTATATAAAAGTCACACGCCGCCGCCTGAATGATACCCAAGTCCAACATTGTATAGTACTCTTATATCTAATATCTCATAGACTATTCCTGGCAAAAACTACTGTCGTAGTTGCCTCAGTACTCACCACACGACAATAAATACCTTATATGTTTTATATGTTTTCTCCTCCATCTATGTGTATATGTGAACCAATTCATTTCCTTCTCATCTCCACGATTTCACTACTATTTTTAACATACACAGTACTTCCACCTCTTCATGCATCCATTCACGTTTTAGTATAAAAAGAAACATTTACAACGAATAGGCGTTATTATTCTCTCAAATATTTCGAAGAAATAAAGAAGGACCTCACGTAGTAATCAGTTAACAAACCCCTCTAACATTCGAATTGTATAGACGCCTATGCCGAAAATATGCAACTTCCGTCATTTACGGTAAATTATTTTCTTCCAGGACAAAATAATTACTTCGTTAAAATAGATCAAAGGAATTAGCCGTTGCAAGAAAAGAACACTACCTGCAACATTGAATTTTATAAAAACTTTGGGACATTGAAAATATAAGACCACATGCAAAAAATCAAGTTTATAAGTGCAAGGAATATGGAGATATTTGAAGTCAATCGTCGACCGGTCTATTTAAAACGCACTATAGCAAGATGCTGACTGGAGGATACAACAGTAAAAACGTGACTTAAGGAAAGCTTAATACACAACTCAATGTATAACAAACACGACCAACACAGCTAATACACAATTATGCGCAACTAATTATGCAGGTGTAGCCTCGCTTTTACTGGGGTGTGAACCGCTGTCTAAAGGATGTTGATGGTGTCGTAGTGACAACGGTCCAACACGGGCGATGCTATTTGGACTTGACAATAATAACGCGAATGTTTCTTTCTTGGAACGTGAAGGAAGGACTTCAATAACAAGCAGGCACGTCAACGAGTGCCAATGTGTATAGGGACGAACTCGTTAGGTTTACTGACATCATAATTTATTTAGGACGAAAATACGTTGACGACAACAGGTTACAGTACTCCAACATGGATTCCACAGTAAACGTACATGTAGCATATATATAGGCATGGTACAGGCATAATAACTTCCTCACATAAGATCAGGGTTTGACCTTGCGTCAATGTCATGACCGTTAGGACTATTCAACCATAAAGATCTTGGAATAAATATATTAATTCTGTCCTACAATTCTGGTCGGGTACTTTAGTAGCTTGGTACCCCTGACATGGCAAATCCATACATACTTGCATATAATATAAACAACGAAGGTTATGTCCTAGTGCTTGGCTAACCTCTCTTCGTCGCCGTGACTCGTACGACGGCAATCCATATATTATTACAATCCAATAAACCGTAAAGGATGAAGCCTTGAATCCTTTATAATATTAAAATACTTTCAGTGAAATTCCCCGTTGATCCATTATAACACCCCTTTGCAGAAAGGTGCTAGCTAGATGCCAACAAAGGATGGTGACACGAAAGTTCAAGTAAACAATTCACTTCTTACCAAAACTGGTTCGGACTTACGTGTAGTGTAATCCGACAATGACTTCTACCAAGAAGACATTGTACCAGAAGAATAACTAACCCAACACACTGGGTATATATAGGAATATAGGCAACAGACTCAATGTCTGGCTTGAGATGCTGGCTTTCATTCTTTAACCTCTCACGTCATCTGCCTTGCTTGGACACAAGCGCGCACCAATCCCCCTACACCAAATTGTGCATATACGTGCGTGACAGAAGACATTTATAAAAACTAGCATCAACGTAAGTTGGTGCGTACTCACTCAAACGAAATAGAACCTGATGACTACCCGTGAGTGTTTAGAATACATTAAAGGAGGCATCATCTTCCTTCACACCGTCCGCAAAAAATTTAATTCTATTAAATTTTTTTTTTTTTCTTTCATTTAATTACCGCGGAGAGGTGAAACAAGCTTACAAATATGTATTATATACTAATAATACTAAGAATGCAAGAGAGGCATATTAATCAAAAAGAGGAGAGTGAACGAACAAAATCAAATTCAACTCAACTCAAAAACAAATATGCATAAAAGCATATCATCACAATTGACCAACTTTGGAACAATGTGGAAGATATGAAAGAAAATCAAAGCATAAAAGGATGATTAATTGAACCCAAATGCAATAAGTAATAAAGAGATATGGAAATACATGAATTTAAAGGAAAAGATGAAAATGTATAAAAATTAAAAAATGAGAAGTGGCAAAAATCAAAGAATATGAATACAACACTTGAAGTCATCAACACACCTAACCGTGTCTAAGGATGAGTAGTATCATTGAATAACTACCAATGACGTATCACTATCTAAAATGAGTGATAGTTACTCGATGTAATCATTAGGATTAAAATATTTATAGTTAATTATATTAAACTAATTAAATATGTTCATTAATCACAATGTACTGAATAATGTTTCAGTTTATTACACTGCTAAAAGTTCAATTAGTTCTTGAAGATTCAAAGTTAACTTCAAAACCAGTTCATAAACACGAAGATCCTTAAAAGTTTTAGTATGTTGAAATACCAAAGATTCCACAAAATATTGTTAAATAGTTCACGATATACTATTGTTTATCTAAATACACAATGTATCTTTACGCAGATAATGTCATAAATACTAAAAGTTATGTGATCATCACTGTTATATATAATTCACTGTTTTTTTGTGTTTTTTTTATTCTTCTTTCCGCTTCAATTAATTCAACGGAATGTTACGACTTTATTCACTTGACTAAGTATGTACAAAAAAAAATTGTCACTGATGCACAAAGTAAAGTTCAAAGAACGTCATGTTTACAAATGTGATGTAGTATGTGTAGAGGCATCCACATTTGTAGGGCGTACCAAGACGCATGATTCAGTCTCTACAAAGAAATTTGATCCCAGAAGATAACGCTGGAGTTTTGTTATAGACCACACGAGAGACAAAAGTTCCTTATCGAGAACGGAGTACTTTTGTTCAGCCGACGTATGTTTCCTTGAGGCGAACAGTACTGTGTGCAAGGTGCCCGCATACTCCTGTAGTAACACGCTTCTAATACCGTAGGCAGAGGCGTCACTGCGCAAGATGAAAGGGAGGTTTGCATTAGGCAATTGTAACATAGGAGGTTTAGAAAAGAATGCCTTAATGGTGTCCAACGCGATTTGGTGTTCCTCCGACCACCGAATCACGTTAGCCGCGCCCTTTTTAATAACGAAGAGAGAGGTGCAGTAATAGTGGACAGATGAGGTATGAACTTAGCGTAGAACTGAACAAGACCCAATAATGATCTAACTTGTTTCTTAGTTTTGGGAGTAGAAATGTTGAGGATTTTAGAGACATTACTGTCCTCAGTGTATAACCGACCGTGCCCAACGCGGTGACCTAAAAATGAACTTTCGTGAAAACCCACGAAAGTTTTAGAAGGCTTAGCCGTTAAATTACATGACCGTAAAGTGGACAGTAATGTTTTCAATCCAGTAATGTGTTCATCCCATGTGTCATTAAAGAGACAAATGTCGTCAATATATGTAATGACATCGGGACGATGAGACAGTACGCGACGCATCATGCGTACAAATGTAGCCGGTGCATTTACTAAACCGAATGGCATGAAATTATATTAAAATAACCCCCGTGGAGTCGAGAAAGAAATGATCTCTAGAAAAGAAAAGAAACAATGATTAGTAAAGAAAAGAAATGATGACTGCATAGGCTGAGTCGTCAAAGAATATGACATCAAAATTCAATATCAGTAGGTTAGTATCTGCGTGACGCAGAATCAGGAACCAATTGTAATCGGAGAGAATGGTGGTGAAAATACACACCATTGTCCAGCTCGATAGCCATGCGAGCATCTTTATTGGTTCTAAATGTAACCACGGCGTCACCATACCTGTTCTTGGTATGTGGTAATAGACGTACGAGCTTAACGTCTGCCGTGTGATTGAGAAAATCTCCCAGTGCCTGCCAAGTGGTTCGTTGTGGCAGATTTTGCACAAGGATGGTGCGAGAAGATGCACCTCTACCAATATAAGTGGTAGCGTTGTCACAAGAATGTGAATAATGTTGATGGGTAATCTTAGCCCTCTTAGGTAAGTTATAGTCTTTATTATTTACATGTATAGAATTATTGTTCTTAAATGAAACAGACTTTTGTACCTGAGTCTGATAACTTACACTAGGCAAAGGTGGTTGTTGCAAGTGGCGTGTTGCAAGGCGTGGTTTGGTTAGCTCTGAACAATGTTCCATGTGATATTAATAAAACAGTTATAAATGTCTGGCCATTGTTTTATCTTCTTGATATTCTTGAGTGATCGTGTATCGTGCCTTCTATGTAAGATTACGCGAATGCAGGGGTGGAAGATTCTGAACAATAATTGAACCTGGGAATACGATTGATGTGACAAGTCGGTTCATAGAGTCCACAAATATTTAATACAGTTTACGCGTCAAGACGATTCATGCATGTTGATCACAAAGGTACATATTATAACTTGAAAATATATGGCATAGATATCTAGATATCCTATCAGTCCTTGTCCAATAATCAATTTACTGTATGCAGATTGTCATAGCTGTATGCACGCGCGGTTGGGGTTTTCCAACGGCCGACAGTGAGTCTATGAGTCTGGTAAAATCAAATACTATGGACTGTAATTCATCCTTCCTTAATTTTCACTTTCGTACTGACCTTTAATCATTTCAAATCTTCGTAATAGCAATGGACTGACCCATGTCCGTACTTGCATAAAATATATATGTATGGCAATACCATGCTCAACATTGGAAGGAAAGTCAGACGCGTCTTAACAGCTTGACGGTCAATGTAAAAAGGGTATGGTTTCTTAGTTACCGACTGTGTCCTAAACAACGCTATACACGTCATAATCGATCGTGTATGAAGCGTTCAGTAATTGAAACATCTATCGCAATATATTAAATGTCTTAACCTTTACAATTGCACGTCTGGTAACCTTTAGCAGACGGCGTTAATATCATATACCGTAACAATTCCCTGTACACCGGGGAAAAAAAAAATCGATAGATATTCTTTCAATATCTATCCGACTTAACAATTTTTCAAAAAAATTTAACACAATTGTGACATATGGCCGACGATGTTCTGAGTAGAACCGTGTTGCGGTCGTGTCAACTAACTATTTGTCATAGTCATCTAATCATAAATCACATTATATATCAATATTATACATATTATTATATCAACTAAATAAATGTCCAATGTTAATAGTGAATGAGAAAATTAAATTAAAGTAAGGTCTGTCGTATTAGTATGTCATATAGGAATTAATTTGACTAATTAAAATTAAATTAATTAATTAAATTAAGAGTTAAATTATTAAGGTTCTAATGTAACGCGATGTTATGAGAGAAGAAAAGACAAACAAAAGAAGAAATAGAAAGTTAACTAATTAATTAGTATAGGATATGATGATCCATCCGTAGTCTTGATCCTGATGAATTCTTTTAGGCAAAAATGTTCAAACGTTTACGTTGGAAAGAAATGTCATTTATCCTAGCATCCAAGAATTAAGTATACACAGGAACATCAGTTCGGTTTGTCGTCAGACATAAATCCATGATTGTTCAAAGAGTATTCATATCTCGTGTATGGACGTTAGACGAAGTTTGAATGTCTATATATACCTTGATTGTCTTTTAATTCAATTCTGTGATGCATATAGTGTTTATACAGTTTAAATTAAAGGCAAGGTTAGTTCCTTTATAGTTGATACTTCGTTCAATCCAATGTAGTTCTGATTAAAATAGGTTAAGAGTGTCAATATTGATTATTCGTCGTCAATAGGATTACGTGACAATGCATCTGCCACACAATTTTCAGTGCCAGGAATATGTTCAATGGAGAACTCGAATGGCTGTAGGATGATTGAATATCTGGCAAGTTTCTGGCTCTTATGATTAGATCGACGCAAAG
Source organism: Oreohelix idahoensis (assembly GCA_024509875.1). NCBI lineage: Eukaryota > Metazoa > Mollusca > Gastropoda > Stylommatophora > Oreohelicidae > Oreohelix > Oreohelix idahoensis. The sequence goes on along the minus strand of JAMPIV010023060.1, from coordinate 46,369 downwards.
AGGCCACAGCACGTTGGTCCGTCTGTATGGTGAAGGGAGCACCGAGGAGGAACTTCTCAAGCTTCGTTATTGCCCAGATCACGGACAAAAGTTCCTTGTCGACTGTTGAATACTTGGTTTCTGCCGGCTTCAGTTTTCTTGATATATATAAGGTGGGGTGTAGAATGCCATCGTGGTTCTGGAGCAGGCATGCACCAATGCCGTAGTTACTAGCATCTGTTCGTAAGAAAAATCTTTTGGAAGCATCGGGAAGTCTTAAAATTGGTTCATGTGAGAACAAATTTATAATTTTGTTGAAAGTTTCATTGCATGTACCAGTCCATGTCACCTTCACCGGCATATCTTTTTTTAACAATGAAGACAATACAGCCGTGATGGATGACAAGTTTGGTATGAATCTACTGTAATATTGAACAAGTCCTAACAAACTCCTGACCTGTTTCTTCGTCTGAGGAACTGCTATGTTTAGAATTTTGGAGACTGTACTAGGTAACGTTCGGATATATCCCGATCCAATGATATGTCCCAAAAAGGTTATCTCATTACACGCGATTTGCACCTTTGTAGGTTTAGCAGTTAGATGATAATTCCTTAGAGTGTCAAAAACATATCTAAGTCCCGAAACATGTTCCTCAAACGACGAACTAAACAAGCATATGTCGTCAATATATGTAATAACGTCTGGTCTACCTGATAAAATTTGTCGCATCAGGCGAATGAAGGTAGCTGGCGCATTAACAAGCCCAAAAGGCATCACATTCCACTGGTATAGACCTTGTGGCGTGGAAAATGCGGTGTAGTACTTAGCCTTTTCGGTCAGTGGTATCTGCCAATAACCTTTAGTTAAGTCTATCTTACTAAATATAGTTGCGTTGGATAGACGTGGTCGTAAGTCGTCAATAAGTGGATGTGGTTCGCTGTCAACTATAGTCTTAGCATTTAATTTTCTATAATCAACACATAGTCTAATGTTATTGTCCTTCTTCCGGACAATCACTAATGGAGAAGAGAATGGCGAATTACTAGTCTCAATGATTCCCAGAGACAACATCTGTTCAAGTTCCTCAGTAGTTTTAGCAAGGAAATGTAAAGGAACAGAATAGGGATGTACACGAATAGGTGTATCATCATTGAGAGTAATGTCATGACTGATAGCCGATGTGCGACCCGGGACGTCGGTCAACACATCTGGATAAGATTGTAATAGATTAGCAATCTGTAGACGCTGTTGCGGTGTAACCGTTGAAGAGATGGTTACATCCCGCCAAGATTCAGTAGGTTGAACTACTGGTACAGGTAACGGTAACTGTACCTCAGGAAAAGAAGATTCTTCTTCCTGGATGACAGATAAGTTAGTATAATGACAAGTGGATACTGTGTTGTCATTTAGTTCATGAAAAATTGACTGTAAGTGTTCAGGACGTGTATGAAATTGCTTGAGCATGTTAATATGAAATATCTTTTTGTGTCCCTTGATATCTAAGACGTAATCAACGTCGGAAATTTTATCAATGACTTTGTAAGGACCATTCCAAGATATCAATAATTTATTGTTATTGTGAGGAAGTAATACATAAGCTTCGTCGCCTGGGAATAATTGGCGTAATCGTCGAGACTTATTTTGTAGAGATCGAGCCTTAGCTTTTGCAGCCTCAGAAGAAGCTGTTGCCAACTGGCAAGACTCAATAATGTTCTTCCGAAGATTAATCACATATTCGTAAGATGACTGAGTGTCCTGAGTCATCTCGTCGTCAATTAATAAGTCTTTTATTAGTCCCATAGGACCTCTTGGGGGAGCACCAAAAACTAATTCAAAGGGAGAGAAGCCAGTTTGTTCATGCGGTACCTCCCGATAAGCAAATAGAACAGCTGGGAGTGCTCTGTCCCAGTCATGAGGGTGCTTAGCAGTAACCTTATGTAGTAGTTGTTTAAGTGTACGGTTAAGTATTTCAACCGCACCATTACTCATCGGATGATAAATACTACTTAAATTCCTATCAATGTCCCAAGTTTTCATGACTTCCTTCATGGTGTCAGATATAAACTGTGACCCATGGTCTGATAAAAAATTTCTAGGAAACCCTATTCTAGAAAAGATGAGATGTAGTGCATCAGCTACATCTGTGGTAGTGGTGGTCTTTAATGGGATAGCTTCTGGCCATCGTGTGCACAAATCAATGCACGTAAGGACGAATCTATGTCCTCTGGCCGATGGTAGCAATGGACCAATAATGTCTATTGCCATCTTGTCAAAAGGTCTCACTGAGATATCGCAAGCCTGAATAGGCGCCGTGTGAAAAGCTCCACGTGCTTTCACTTCTTGGCATGTAGTACAGGAACGTACATACTGCGAAATATCTCTTGACACCCCTGGCCAAAAGAATGAAGACAGTACTCGAGATCGTGTTCGAGTATATCCCATATGTCCAGCACAATGTGAGTCATGTGCATGTTGAAGAATGTACCGTCTAAAAGTATATGGGACCATAACTTGTTGTTTCATTTGTGATTTGTCATTAAAACATCTAATCAATATGTCATTTTTAATAACAAAACAATGTTTGTTATTATTACCTGAGGATAGATTGTCAACTTTATCGACCAACTTAAAAAATTTTTTTTAAAGATTTATCCTCTTTTTGTTTGGTTGCAAATGTTTCCCTGTCAATAGGTGAATTGACTACAAATTCCTCTTGGTTGTCTGCATCCATTTTATTATCATCAACTTTCTCCATGAGTTGAGTCTGCGCTCTAGTCGTCACGGCGTTTCCAGTGCATAGGTTACGTTTCTCCCATTCTATAATCTCATATGGAGTACAATCTTTACTGCCGTGTATACGACCGACCATCAAATCAGCTATAGGCTTTTTTAGCATACATACTTTCACGTTCCCTGTGAAAAAAGGAGTGTTAACATGAATAATAGCTGTGGGGTAAAACTCTATTGTTCCACCAAAAGTCATGCAACGGACATATTCCCCCGTTGCACAGCTGGGATGTACCAGCGACTGTCGTACACCAATCGTTGTGGATCCCGAATCCCTCAACACTGAGACGACGGATCCATTAACTAATCCTCTGTTAAAAATTAATAGGCCTGTTCCATCGTTGACTGCAAGACCTACCTGTGGTATAATATGTCCGCAGTTAAGCACTGTTTCTTTCGCCTTCTGAAAAATAAGATTGCATTGCTGGCAACTATTTGCCACATTATAATTAATAGCAAAACATGCAGCAGAAGACTGTGTTGTATTATTGTCAAGTGGGACCTGAGCTATAGGGGTAGTATTATTTGTAACTGCCGCCCCCTGTATTATGGTTGTAATGAGATGATCCCCGAGAATGAGATCGATTCCGAGTATAATTGTTAGAATTATCTCGTCGTCCTCTATAGTAACTATTATCTCGATGTCTCGAGCCATGATTATTACCATTCCAGTTACTATTATTATTGGGAGTATGTGATCGATTATAATGAGTGTTATGTTGACCATTGTGGTAGTTTGTTTGAGGTGAATAATTTCTATCTCGTGATCTACCTCTGTTGAACTCATTTTTATTGTTGAAATCATTATTATGTCCCTTCTGAAAGTTAACATTGTGATTTCTTTGGAACCTACTTCTGTCTACACTGTGATGTCTTTGTTTGCTATTATGATTGTAGGCCATATTAGACGCCACAGGTAGAGGTTCTCTTAATGAGGAGTTAGAAATGGTTGCATTCGGATGTGCCGAACAGTAGTTTAAAGAAATTTTTTCTAACTCATCCATAGTACCTGGTTTACGCTCCTGCAAATATGCAAAAAATGGCTGGCTAACTGAAGATAATACCTTATCCCGCAGTAGTAAATCAACTAATTTGTCGTATGATTTGTTGACTTCTGCCAGTTCAACCCATCTATTAAATGTATTGCGTATGTTCGCAATGAATCCTGCAAAATCCCTTGGAGATTCAGGTAAAATTCCCTTAAATTTCAACCTACAGTGTTCCTCGTCCAGGTGAAACCTTCGTAAAAGCAAGGACTTAATAGCACCGTAGTTATTAGCTATTGATGGGTCAGCATTTTGAGAAGCTGTCAGTGGTTCTCCAACCAAGAATTCATTTAATTTGAGTACCCATGACTCTTCAGGCAAATGGTTAGATTTGCAAGTCTGTTCAAAAACGTGCCAGGAACGATGAAAGGTCGTCGACGTTCAAGTTGAAAATGGGTAATTTAAAGTTGTAGAAGTGTTTAGGTTGGCTGGATGATGATCCATTTTGTGCGTTATTATTCTGGTTTGCATCAGCACTTTGTGCTTGTAATCTTGCTGTCTCCAATTTAATACGCGCCAATTCCATTTCTTGTTGTAAAATAATTTCCTCTCGTTTCAATTTATTCTCTTCTTCCTGTTTGGCGATTGTTCTTTGCTCTTCTCTTTCACGTTGAGCAATCTCTCTCAATCTATTTTCCTTGGCAATTTGCTTCATCTCAAGTTCTGCTTCCTCTTTCTTTAATGCAGCTTTTTTCTCTTCTTCCTCTTTCTTTAATGCAGCTTTTTTCTCTTCTTCCTCTTTCTTTAATGCAGCTTTTTTCTCTTCTTCTTTTCTTTAATGCAGCTTTTTTCTCTTCTTCCTCTTTCTTTAATGCAGCTTTTTTCTCTTCTTCTTTTCTTTCATATTTTTCCAGTTCTGATTCAGCAAACTGACGAAGTTCTTGAGATTTATAACCATATTCACGACCAATCTTAACGAAATGGTCTATAGTAAGCATTTTGACTTTTATCTGTAAGTAATTATTGATAATTACTGATTAAAATAGTCAATAGTAGCTTCAGAGTAATTATTATACTTACTCAACTTAGAAATATTCAATATAAGTAATCACAATAGTACTGAACTTAATGTCTAAGTTCAACTAATAGACAATATTTTGTAACAATATTGTATCTAAATAATACTATATCATAAATAGTTATGATATCTGTTAAATATAATGTAATTATATCACACAATTAATCTCAATATCCAATAATGTTGGGTATAATTCCTAGTAATTATATTGTTCAATGTACTAAGTCACTCTCTTAGTACCAGAAAAGTATATTAAATAATATACAATGGGTCTATTACCTCAAAGGTAGCTATAAGATTATTTATTTTGTCAATATATATATTATATTATTATGCCCTAGGCATCTATGATAAATTGTAGTGCTACTTTCTTGGACTATCACTGCATAATTATGCAATGTCCCATATTAACCTTAAATTTCAGAAAAAATTAATTAAATTAAATTACAAGTGTATTATTGCATATAATTATCATATTATTAATGTAATATTAATATATATTATGAGGACAGACAAGCAATGATGCAACTAAAGGGTACAAACAATGTTAAGACGCAAACAAGACATTTTCACAATTAAAAATGAATTTATGAACTAAATAAAATAAGCGGAAATGTCACAGACCAAATGAAGGGCAAGGTCTGACCGGAGGTCAACTGAATATTCAAGGTACACACAAAAAAAAAAATGACTGCGAAAAATGATGACGTCACAGGACTCATAACGGACGAAAATTTAATAATCATAAAATAAATGATAGTCAGAGGAGAATGGACGAAATAGTAACGAACATGGTACAGAACTGAATAAAAATTATTAACTGAATACGAATAAAATACACCAATTATCTACGGGACAGTACAGCTAACGCAAAATCGTCAAACGATAGCAGATTTGGACAACAAGTCCAATGTCAAACCTCAATGGGGTTTCCAAAGGTGCAATCGTTTAACTGCCCTAAGAAACGACCGAAATTAATTCAGGCATCGTGAGAGCCGCAGAATTTAATTTCAGTTCATCCTCCCTACCTCCCACGATTAGTAACAAATACATACGATGGAAAACAAATTTAACATATATACATGAAAATACATAGACATGCCTGATCAAAGCAAAATGGACTCAGTATTACGGTTTTGCAATGACGACAATTTAAACAGCTAGACTTATCTTTCCCGTTGCTTCGATCAGTGCTATAGGTCGTCAACAGCTAGGCTAATGCCCCTGACTGCCTGCTCCTGTAGTCCATTTCTTGTGTCTGCTTCAAATGACTTATTTTTCCCTTGGTTAGGCTTAAAAGAACGACTTCAGTTTCTCCGATAGTTTCACCTACACGAATTTCAGTGACGTCGCGTTGTTAGGCATTAGACTGAGTTCCACGTCATCTTCAGCTGGATCATGTGATCGAAAACTGATCGTAAATATTTCCTTCGAAAGTCATTCAAAAAATTTTTTTTGTTTTTGGTTGTTTTCTCGTCCCCAGACACCGGGCACCACTGTTGCAAGTGGCGTGTTGCAAGGCGTGGTTTGGTTAGCTCTGAACAATGTTCCATGTGATATTAATAAAACAGTTATAAATGTCTGGCCATTGTTTTATCTTCTTGATATTCTTGAGTGATCGTGTATCGTGCCTTCTATGTAAGATTACGCGAATGCAGGGGTGGAAGATTCTGAACAATAATTGAACCTGGGAATACGATTGATGTGACAAGTCGGTTCATAGAGTCCACAAATATTTAATACAGTTTACGCGTCAAGACGATTCATGCATGTTGATCACAAAGGTACATATTATAACTTGAAAAATATATGGCATAGATATGTAGATATCCTATCAGTCCTTGTCCAATAATCAAATTACTGTATGCAGATTGTCATAGCTGTATGCACGCGCGGTTGGGGTTTTCCAACGGCCAACAGTGAGTCTATGAGTCTGGCAAAATCAAATACTATGGACTGTAATTCATCCTTCCTTAATTTTCACTTTCGTACTGACCTTTAATCATTTCAAATCTTCGTAATAGCAATGGACTGACCCATGTCCGTACTTGCATAAAATATATCTGTATGGCAATACCATGCTCAACATTGGAAGGAAAGTCAGACGCGTCTTAACAGCTTGACGGTCAATGTAAAAAGGGTATGGTTTCTTAGTTACCGACTGTGTCCTAAACAACGCTATACACGTCATAATCGATCGTGTATGAAGCGTTCAGTAATTGAAACATCTATCGCAATATATTAAATGTCTTAACCTTTACAATTGCACGTCTGGTAACCTTTAGCAGACGGCGTTAATATCATATACCGTAACAGTGGTGTACGGCATGTCGTATACCCCTGCTTGTTGGACAAATTGACAACTTTGTCGACAACCTTATTGGTTTTAGTTTTCTCACTTGAGTTATAAGACTTATTTCTTTTAGGAACATCCTTTACTTTTTTCTCAAACGTCACCTTTTTCTTACGATCAGTTGCCTGCTGATCAAGTCGAGGGATGGTATATGTCCCCCGGAATGACTTACTAGTCTTCACAGGTTGCGTTAAAACCTTAATATCATTCTTAAGAATGGAAGCATGTTGTAAAGGTTGCAACGAATTAGCAACAGTGGCGTAATGAACAATGGAATCGTTCTCCATGCTAGATTCCAATACCTTAGCATTGCATAACAGGTTAGTAGTATGTGTATGTGACACAACTCTTGGTATAGACTTAAATGCATAGGCATCCTGTATATGCTGCTTTTCCCATTCAGCAATTTGCTGTGGGGTACACTCCTTTATACCGTGTATGCGACCCAGGATTACATCAGAAATTGGATTCTGAAGGAGACAGGCGTGGATCTTTCCTGAAAAAAATGGTGTTTTCAAATCAATAATAGCTGTGGGAAAAGTTTCCACAGTTCCGCCAAAAGTCACACATTGGATGGTCTCCCCAGTTGCATAGGCAGGGTTTACCAAAGAGTTCCTGATGCCAATCGTGCTGCAGCCTGAATCTAAAAGAATGGAACAAGGGATATCGTTAACAAATCCTCTATCTAATTGAAGACACCCTTTTCCATAATGTGTAGCAGCCGACATGGCCGTGCATCCCTCCGGAATACTAGGTAACGTATGTCCGCTGCGCAGCGTCGTGATCGCCTTGGGCTGGAAGAGGGTCGTGCACTCGTCACACGCCTTAATCTGCTCAAAATTAAGAGAACAAGACATGGCAACATGCGTGTCATTATTCGTATTATTCTCTTTGTCAACTTGTGTGTCAACAATAGCTACATTAGTTTGATGGCGTGGCCCTCTGCCAGAAGATCTATCTCTACGTCGCGAACGACTGTGACTATCATTTATAAAATTGCCATTATTATCATTTCTGCTTGTGTTACCGTATTGATTTGAATGATAATCAGTGATATCACTGTTATGGCTTTGACCATAAAATCTATTACGAGATTCTTGTTTATTGTTAGGATTCTGGGATTTAGATCGCCAATTTTGTTTATAAGTATCTACTTGATAATTTCCACAATTATTGTTATCCCAATCTCTTGATTTGTGAAATTGACCCCACGAATTGTTATATGGAGAAGAATGCTGAAATTGTTTCCCCTTATAAAAATTACAAGAATTGAAATTCTCGTTATTTCCCTTTTTGTAGTTTCTGTCATTACTTAAAGAGCGATGGCGTCTGCGATAATCTTGTTGTATAGCAAAAGCAACGGGAAATTCATCTTTAACCTGAGTATTCCCAAAATTCAAGTTTGGGTGTGCAGTACAGTATTGTACACAGGTTTGCTGCATTTCATTTATGCTTGAATGTTTATGTTCGTGCAAAAACGCAAGAAAAGCTGGGTTTACCGAGGACAAAACTTTATCGCGTAATAATAAATCTCTCAATGCGTCAAAAGTTTAATCCGTCTTAGATAATTCGATCCATCTATCCAATGTAAGTGCTATTTGATCAATAAAATCGTTAAAATGTTTTCCAGTTTGTGGGAGCATAGATTTGAATTTTAAACGATATTCATTCGCTGTCATTTGATATTTAACAAGTAAAGCAGTTCTGAGAGCCTCATAGTTATTTTTATCAGCAGTAGTTGCAATATGATATACTGACATGGCTTCACCTGTAAGTAGTTCTGATAATTTTACACAGTATTGAGATTTTTCCACGTGATAGGCCTCGCATGTTGCCTCGAACCTATGTAGATAATGAATCACATCGTCCGATGGAGGATTAAATTTTGGCAATATTAAATGAAAATTTTTAATATTCCCTTGTTTAGACGAATTTTGGCCCTCCTGAGACTTTTGAGCAATAGCCTCCTGAGATAATCGAAACTGATTAAATTCTAATTCCTTCATTTCTTTTTCATGTTGAATTTGAAGTTGATATTTTCTTGTATTTTCTTCAGCTAACAATCTCCTTTCTTCTATTTCTTTTGCTTTATGTTCTGCCTCCAATTGAAGTCTTTTGTTGTCTGCCTCAATCTGAAGTTTCTTATGTTCCGCCTCACGCTGAAATCGTTTCTCATTCTCTTCAGATTCAAATTTCCTCTTCTTATCATTTTCTTCTGCTTCAAATCTCAAATTTTCTTGTTTCAGGAGTTCTAATTTCCTCTGTTCAGCTTCTATCTCTTGAGCCTTTTTGTATTCTGATAGTGCGAATGCTTTCGCCTCGTCAGGAGCCATCCCAACGGATTTTGCCTGTTTCATAAAATATTCAAGCGACGACATTTTGATTTACTCAAATAATTATCAATTAATTTACTTTAAGTGTATGCAATACGTTCTTGTCTAAGAACGGTACCTAATTATCACTTAAGTATACTAAATATTATTAATCAATGAAAATAATTTATACAATGAAATATTAAGAACAGACAAGAGACATAGACAATAGCAACAACAATGACAAGACGAGATAATCAAAGACGAAGAAGACGATCGCAGAGGTCAACAAAATTAAAATGTGAAAATAAAATAGAATGTCGTAAAAAATTTACGATGATAACTGCGATAAAAAATTACACAAGACAATTGACAAGACAGTGTAAAAACATATGTTTTGTAAAAAAAACTCAAAGAAAGCCAGGTTAGAAGGATAATAATCACATACAAGATACATCATAAAACCAAGGTACGAATAAAAATAGCTACGAAAACAACGATTAAGACTTGACACTACAGCTAAACAGATACTATTATAAGGAGCAACTAGCGATCTGAACGTCGGCAAGGTTTCTAGCCTTGTACCGGGATTATCGCTCAATTGAAACTTACAAAAGGAGCCCTACAGAACGTCTGACGAAGAGCCCGAATTGGCTTCGAGATGGATCTCGTTCGTCAGATCAACCTCCCTACCGCCCAGAACAAACATGGAACATAAAACATGTATCACAAGAAATACTACAATGGACATATTAAAAAGCGGCTCAGCTAACATAAGACGGTGACAACGAACAGAGTAATACTTATCATTTCGTGATAAAATGAAATTTCTAGGATTGCAGAGTCTTGCACTCCGGCGCTGTATCACCGAGGAAGCTTACGTAGCACCTGGTAGAGTCCGCAAATGATAGAAGCAGTTGAGTCCATCTTGACCTTGAGTAGCCGTTAGATTTTATAACCAGTCCAGGATGTTGTCGCCTTGAAAGACTGCATTTTTCTTTTCAACCGAGTTGGATTGAGTTCGATTCCGTAACTGAAAAAATGGACATTTTCAGACCACACTGCGCCGCCACAGTTGTAGCCTCGCTTTTACTGGGGTGTGAACCGCTGTCTAAAGGATGTTGATGGTGTCGTAGTGACAACGGTCCAACACGGGCGATGCTATTTGGACTTGACAATAATAACGCGAATGTTTCTTTCTTGGAACGTGAAGGAAGGACTTCAATAACAAGCAGGCACGTCAACGAGTGCCAATGTGTATAGGGACGAACTCGTTAGGTTTACTGACATCATAATTTATTTAGGACGAAAATACGTTGACGACAACAGGTTACAGTACTCCAACATGGATTCCACAGTAAACGTACATGTAGCATATATATAGGCATGGTACAGGCATAATAACTTCCTCACATAAGATCAGGGTTTGACCTTGCGTCAATGTCATGACCGTTAGGACTATTCAACCATAAAGATCTTGGAATAAATATATTGATTCTGTCCTACAATTCTGGTCGGGTACTTTAGTAGCTTGGTACCCCTGACATGGCAAATCCATACATACTTGCATATAATATAAACAACGAAGGTTATGTCCTAGTGCTTGGCTAACCTCTCTTCGTCGCCGTGACTCGTACGACGGCAATCCATATATTATTACAATCCAATAAACCGTAAAGGATGAAGCCTTGAATCCTTTATAATATTAAAATACTTTCAGTGAAATTCCCCGTTGATCCATTATAACACCCCTTTGCAGAAAGGTGCTAGCTAGATGCCAACAAAGGATGGTGACACGAAAGTTCAAGTAAACAATTCACTTCTTACCAAAACTGGTTCGGACTTACGTGTAGTGTAATCCGACAATGACTTCTACCAAGAAGACATTGTACCAGAAGAATAACTAACCCAACACACTGGGTATATATAGGAATATAGGCAACAGACTCAATGTCTGGCTTGAGATGCTGGCTTTCATTCTTTAACCTCTCACGTCATCTGCCTTGCTTGGACACAAGCGCGCACCAATCCCCCTACACCAAATTGTGCATATACGTGCGTGACAGAAGACATTTATAAAAACTAGCATCAACGTAAGTTGGTGCGTACTCACTCAAACGAAATAGAACCTGATGACTACCCGTGAGTGTTTAGAATACATTAAAGGAGGCATCAGCAGGGCTACAATCAAATTACCAGGTCAATTACTGACCTCTAACCCCCACCATAATTAATATAGTAAACCCTACAGAAGACGATCCAACGCAAATTCCTTCTTAAAGAAGAAAGATTCGTTGGATTCACCCCCCTATCAACCCTTTTAGATAAAAAAATTACACAACGACTGATACTCCTTGACGTAACAAAAGCAACATTAAACGATGATGTGACACGAAGCTAATCAAAAAACTACCACATGACATATGAAAAAAAAAAACTAACTTAAATAATCTAAGTACTACAAGCTAAAAATGTAAGTAACTAAAAGTATTGTAATATTAACAATAATGTGATAAATACAAAAACAAAATAAATAGAAAAATAAAGATTAACTAACATTAAATATGACAAAACAGGTTTCTAACACAAATAAATAATGGAGAGAGCGCAATGGAAAAAACATAAACAGTAATGCAGTTTGAAAATAAAAATCAAATAAATTACAATAATTATATATACACAAATTTACATAGGTTCCCATGAATAAGGCGCTGGTTTGATCCACTAAACAGATGCTTTTGTGTCACAGGTGACATGATGATAACACCAAACACGCGACGATTCACAAAATACAAGATAGATATAGCGTTACTGAAAGTTCAGAACAAAACTTTCAGTAACGCTATATCTATCTTGTATTTGCACAGCTCAAACGTTGACCAAACGTCACTGGAACACACCACTGTAGAACTCTCGAGGACGGCTCAAACAGTAGCATTACAAATAGCAACATTCTTCACTGTCGGTTCTTCATTGACATTTCTTCACTGTCTATTCTTCCATGTCATTGTTTCCCTGCACACATCATGGTATTGGTAACGAACTTTGTAGGTTACGGCAAGTCAAGACAGGTGTCGACATTAGGTTTGCACAGCACATCACGCCAAATCATTAAATGTAGACAAAATGTCACTGGAATAGGCCGGTACCGAACTTTCCATGCGCTGCTCAGTAAAAAACACCATGGTCGGGTGTTATCTAGTGACTCGAAACAAACACGTAAGCAAACGTCAAAACTTCTCGCGACTACACATCGGCCTGATCAGGACATCACACGTCAGGTGGACATTGCAAGGTATGATATGAGTGGACAACTACAGCAGCACAAGAACACACGTCAGGGGGCCAGAGAAACAGGAAGTCACGGAGACCTCGTATGGTACTGGTATGAGTATGGGTAACACAACAATACATTTTAGGGGCTTGGCAAGCACGAAGTCAAGAAGATCTTGTATTATACTGCTATGATGACGTTAACAGCACTGGAACACGTCAGGAGGGAAGGCAAGCACGAAGTCAAGAAGATCTTGTATTATACTGCTATGCGGACGTCAACAGCACTGGGACATGTCAGGAGGGCAGGCAATCACCAAGTCAAGAAGATCTTGTATTATACTGCTATGCTGACTTCAACAGCACTGGAACACGTCAGGGGGGCAGGCAAGCACCAAGTCAGAGGGACCTCTTTTCATACAGGTATGAGTATAGGAGCAGCTCAGGAACGCACAGCAACACACCAGCCTAGTCAGCACATCACTAGACCAGCAAAGGTTGGCATCTCACAAGTTACCCGGATACAGCACACAGCTGGAGACGCATGTAGGCCCGGACACCTTCACAGGATTTGATAGCAATGGCATAGTACTATTGTTAGGTCCCCTCATCACAGTGACTGTTATAAATGGCAGGATACATGTCTTAACAGCAGACACAGCAGCAAGGCACATCACCACTAACAGTCTGGCAGCACTCACTCAGCGGCATGTAATGATATGTCACGTATTCACACGTGTCCTCGCATGCAGAAAAGCAGCCCACAGCCAAGGACCTAAGAAGCAGAATACGCCAGCCCACTTGTCCAACACGTGCAGCAGAGCTTCATAATAACTAGAACTGAGATTCTTCAACCACGTGACATAATATCTTACCATCAAATGCACTGTGAAGAGCCGATAACACACCATGAATAACGAAAGCAACAACAAATAAAATCTTTGCCGACACGTACAGTCGGGCAGCACGATCGTTAGCCCTGACAAGGACTACCACAAGCCTTGAACTACCAAACTTTAGCTCTGACAAACTACACATGATGAAGAAACCAATGTCATAATGAAAACCTGCACACAACTGTCTGAACACATCAATACTACAACTAAATCTTCTGTCCCGTTATAGGACGACTCAAATCAACCTTACTGGCAACACTGTAAACACCGATATTACAGCAATCTGAAAACACACTACCAAACTGGAAACAGTAGGCTGCCAAAATAAATGTGAACACATAATTAGGCACTCAAAACTTGGCTTAAACTGTCAAACTCGTTCCGCTTGACTGGGCACAACTCACCACAATCTGAGCGCAAAAACTTGACCTTTAAGCATGACTCGTTAAAACAGAAACATAGCGACATCACTGACCAACACAAAATTCCCCTGTCCAGAAAAGAAGAGACTGCAACTAAGCTGAAATAAATACCTGCAATTGACCCTTTTAACATAACTTAAACAATCTACTACATGGTCAGTAAATGAAATAGAGTGTAACAACAACAAAAAATTCACCTCTGAGCTAACTTCAGACGAGTAGTTTACCTCGTTCTGCATGACTGCTGATGACTGAAAATAATACATACCCATTAACCGTTGAGTGCTCCACTGACAGACTTAACTAAGAAAAGCAAACCAGACAGAGTTGAGTGGACAGCAGATTGTGAGAAAGCATATGCAGAACTTAAACAGAAATTCATAAGTAGGCCTATTCTGAGAGTGCCAAACATCAATCAAGAATTTGCGGATAGGATTGATGCGAGGAATATTGTTGAAGGCAAACTTGCTATAAAGGATCCCGTTACACGCCCATTGAGGCATACTTGGAATATGGTGTTAGGCCCATATTTTCTTGACCATCGGCACACTAGGGGTGACCTGGTCAACATGACGTCGGCCGCCTTAACCTTCTTAGAGTTGCTCCGGTACCCAGTTGGGGCTGGGTCGACCCAGGAGCCGTTTGCGGCCTAAAATAATCCCACCTCATCTGGGGATCGAACCATGGACCACTGAGCTAGGAAGCCAGTGCACTTACCACTATGCTACCGCGGCTCCCTTGCTATAAGCGGGAAGATAACATCAAGAGATGGACAGGAAAAAGCCTATTAGTGGAACATCAAGAGATGGACAGGAAAAAAGCCTATGAGTGGAACATCAAGAGATGGACAGGAAAAAGCCTATGAGTGGAACATCAAGAGATGGACAGGACAAAGCTTATGAATGGAACATCAAGAGATGGACAGGAAAAAGCCTATGAGTGGAACATGAAGAGATGGACATGAAAAAGCCTATGAGTGGCACATCAAGAGATGGACAGGAAAAAGCCTATGAGTGGAACATCAAGAGATGGACAGGAAAAAGCCTATGAGTGGAACATCAAGAGATGGACAGGAAAAAGCCTATGAGTGGAACATCAAGAGATGGACAGGACAAAGCCTTTGAATGGAACATCAAGTGATGGACAAGAAAAAGCCTATGAGTGGAACATGAAGAGATGGACAAGAAGAAGCCTATGAGTGGAACATCAAGAGATGGACAGGAAGAAGCCTATGAGTGGAACATCAAGAAATGGACAGGAAAAAAGCCTATGAGTGGAACATCAAGAGATAGACAGGAAAAAGCCAATGAGTTGAACATCAAGACAAGAGATAGACAGGAAAAAGCCAATGAGTGGAACATCAAGACAAGAGATGGACAGGAAAAAGCCTATGAGTGGAACATCAAGACAAGAGATGGACAGGAAAAAGCCTATGAGTGGAACATCAAGACAAGAGATGGACAGGAAAAAGCCTATGAGTGGAACATCAAGACAAGAGATGGACAGGAAAAACCCTATGAGTGGAACATCAAGACAAGACACAGAAGATGTTGGAAATCTATTGCCGCCGACCTTTGTTGTGGAGATGACACCTGATGATGATGAAAGATAGTCCCGTAACAGATACTATCGCAGGGAATTGAAGTGTTAGAGACTTTACTTTACGGAAGTCCAGCTTCATGAGGTCAGGTGACCAATTCTGTGTCTCGCAACCTTTGTCTTCCTTAACTCAAAAGCTCTGCCAGGGACCCATTTAAGACTGGATAGATTATAGCGTGAGGCAATCATGGTTTGCACCTGGAAGCCAGTTAATTTACTTCGAGAGGTACGGGCTTTAGCTACTCTCCAAATCAGACGCTCATCATCAGTGTACATCTAAAAATATCACCACCATCATCATCGTCATCAATTTCTATTTTTTCGTTTCCTATGAAGCATGAACACCACCACTTAAATGGGCCCTCCTTACATAAACCGAGTGCACGTGCATTGGTGTTATCTGCAGCAATTTTCTTATGATGAAGTGGCCAGCCCTGTGCACTACCTCTTATTAGTCGAGTTTTATGACTAGAGAAATCAAGTCCACCATTGAAATCAAAATATTCAATTCAAATGTCAAGTTAATCTTATTGTATGGCTGCGAACCATGGAGAACAACACACACACAAAAAACAACAACCAAAGAGCTACACATTTTCATAAATGGATGCTAGTGTAGAATAGAAGGATTGAAATTGTATGACATAGTCACAAATGTGGAACTGATGACAAGGACCAGACAAGTGCCAGTGGAGCAAGAGATGAGAAGAAGACGCTCGTGATGGATAGGATACTTCTTCTTCCTCATTCATCCTGAAAAGGACGTTGGTTGCGTTGTGTCCGTTTACAACAGAGCTGCGATAATTGAGCCTTTCGGCCGACAGATCCGACTACAGCACGGCATTTTTGGGACCGGGTTAGCCTTCCGACTTCGATCCCTACTCTCTCAGCCAGACTGCAGTGATGCAGCCTGATTCCAGGACCACCACTTGGAGGTGGAGTAGGGTCCTGGTCAGCTCTGGTTCACTGACCCTAACGCAAGCAGTCAAGCTATGGGTCGCTAACTGCATTTCTCACTGTCTGTGCGTCTTCGGTCCCGGATAGGATACACATTGAAGAAACATGTTAATAGCATTACAAAGCAGTCCATGTTCTGCAACTCTCAGAGAAAGAGAGTCAAAGGTCGACCAAGAAAGACACGCAGAAGAGAATTGGAGACAGAATTGAAAATGATGAGGAAAATGTGGAAAAAACATGAGCCGATGTCACGTGACACGTGAGGACTTGGCATGTGTTAATTGAAGGCTCATGCTCCTTGGTTAGTTAAAATGTATTGATGGTTTGATTGATTACGTCAAGCGTCAGAGAGCTAAAGTGTATTGATGGATTGATTGATTACGTCAAGCGTCAGAGAGCTAAAGTGTATTGATGGATTGATTGATTACGTCAAGCGTCAGAGAGCTAAAGTGTATTGATGGTTTGATTGATTACGTCAAGCGTCAGAGAGCTAAAGTGTATTGATGGATTGATTGATTACGTCAAGCGTCAGAGAGCTAAAGTGTATTGATGGATTGATTGATTACGTCAAGCGTCAGAGAGCTAAAGTGTATTGATGGATTGATTGATTACGTCAAGCGTCAGAGAGCTAAAGTGTATTGATGGATTGATTGATTACGTCAAGCGTCAGAGAGCTAAAGTCATTGAGCGTCAGAAAGTGTATTGAGAGATTGATTACTAAAGCTAAAGTGTATTGATGGATTGATTGATTACGTCAAGCGTCAGAGAGCTAAAGTGTATTGATGGATTGATTGATTACGTCAAGCGTCAGAGAGCTAAAGTGTATTGATGGATTGATTGATTACGTCAAGCGTCAGAGAGCTAAAGTGTATTGATGGATTGATTGATTACGTCAAGCGTCAGAGAGCTAAAGTGTATTGATGGATTGATTGATTACGTCAAGCGTCAGAGAGCTAAAGTGTATTGATGGATTGATTGATTACGTCAAGCGTCAGAGAGCTAAAGTGTATTGATGGATTGATTGATTACGTCAAGCGTCAGAGAGCTAAAGTGTATTGATGGATTGATCGATTACGACAACCGTCAGAGAGCTAAAGTGTATTGATGGATTGATTGATTACGTCAAGCGTCAGAAAATGAAAGTGTATTGATGGATTGATTGATTACGTCAAGCGTCAGAGAATGAAAGTGTATTGATGGATTGATTGATTACGTCAAGCGTCAGAGAATGAAAGTGTATATTGATTGATTGATTGATTGATTACGTCAAGCGTCAGAGAATGAAAGTGTATTGATGGATTGATTGATTACGTCAAGCGTCAGAGAGCTAAAGTGTATTGATGGATTGATTGATTACGTCAAGCGTCAGAGAGCTAAAGTGTATTGATGGATTGATTGATTACGTCAAGCGTCAGAGAGCTAAAGTGTATTGATGGATTGATTGATTACGTCAAGCGTCAGAGAGCTAAAGTGTATTGATGGATTGATTGATTACGTCAAGCGTCAGAGAGCTAAAGTGTATTGATGGATTGATTGATTACGTCAAGCGTCAGAGAGCTAAAGTGTATTGATGGATTGATTGATTACGTCAAGCGTCAGAGAGCTAAAGTGTATTGATGGATTGATTGAGTACGTCAAGCGTCAGAGAATGAAAGTGTATTGATGGATTGATTGATTACGTCAAGCGTCAGAGAATGAAAGTGTATATTGATTGATTGATTGATTACGTCAAGCGTCAGAGACGTCAAGCGTCAGAGAATGAAAGTGTATTGATGGATTGATTGATTACGTCAAGCGTCAGAGAGCTAAAGTGTATTGATGGATTGATTGATTACGTCAAGCGTCAGAGAGCTAAAGTGTATTGATGGATTGATTGATTACGTCAAGCGTCAGAGAGCTAAAGTGTATTGATGGATTGATTGATTACGTCAAGCGTCAGAGAGCTAAAGTGTATTGATGGATTGATTGATTACGTCAAGCGTCAGAGAGCTAAAGTGTATTGATGGATTGATTGATTACGTCAAGCGTCAGAGAGCTAAAGTGTATTGATGGATTGATTGATTACGTCAAGCGTCAGAGAGCTAAAGTGTATTGATGGATTGATTGATTACGTCAAGCGTCAGAGAGCTAAAGTGTATTGATGGATTGATTGATTACGTCAAGCGTCAGAGAGCTAAAGTGTATTGATGGATTGATTGATTACGTCAAGCGTCAGAGAGCTAAAGTGTATTGATGGATTGATTGATTACGTCAAGCGTCAGAGAGCTAAAGTGTATTGATTGTTTGATTGATTACGTCAAGCGTCAGAGAAATAAAGTGTATTGATGGATTGATTGATTACGTCAAGCGTCAGAGAGCTAAAGTGTATTGATTGATTGATTGATTACGTCAAGCGTCAGAGAGCTAAAGTGTATTGATGG
Organism: Oreohelix idahoensis; assembly: GCA_024509875.1. Classification (NCBI taxonomy): domain Eukaryota; kingdom Metazoa; phylum Mollusca; class Gastropoda; order Stylommatophora; family Oreohelicidae; genus Oreohelix; species Oreohelix idahoensis. The sequence goes on along the minus strand of JAMPIV010023060.1, from coordinate 27,306 downwards.
ATTGATTGATTACGTCAAGCGTCAGAGAGCTAAAGTGTATTGATGGATTGATTGATTACGTCAAGCGTCAGAGAGCTAAAGTGTATTGATGGATTGATTGATTACGTCAAGCGTCAGAGAGCTAAAGTGTATTGATGGATTGATTGATTACGTCAAGCGTCAGAGAGCTAAAGTGTATTGATGGATTGATTGATTACGTCAAGCGTCAGAGAGCTAAAGTGTATTGATGGATTGATTGATTACGTCAAGCGTCAGAGAGCTAAAGTGTATTGATGGATTGATTGATTACGTCAAGCGTCAGAGAGCTAAAGTGTATTGATGGATTGATTGATTACGTCAAGCGTCAGAGAGCTAAAGTGTATTGATGGATTGATTGATTACGTCAAGCGTCAGAGAGCTAAAGTGTATTGATTGATTGATTGATTACGTCAAGCGTCAGAGAGCTAAAGTGTATTGATGGATTGATTGATTACGTCAAGCGTCAGAGAGCTAAAGTGTATTGATGGATTGATTGATTGATTGATTACGTCAAGCGTCAGAGAATGAAAGTGTATTGATGGATTGATTGATTACGTCAAGCGTCAGAGAGCTAAAGTGTATTGATGGATTGATTACGTCAAGCGTCAGAGAGCTAAAGTGTATTGATGGATTGATTGATTACGTCAAGCGTCAGAGAGCTAAAGTGTATTGATGGATTGATTGATTACGTCAAGCGTCAGAGAGCTAAAGTGTATTGATTGATTGATTACGTCAAGCGTCAGAGAGCTAAAGTGTATTGATGGATTGATTGATTACGTCAAGCGTCAGAGAGCTAAAGTGTATTGATGGATTGATTGATTACGTCAAGCGTCAGAGAGCTAAAGTGTATTGATGGATTGATTGATTACGTCAAGCGTCAGAGAGCTAAAGTGTATTGATGGATTGATTGATTACGTCAAGCGTCAGAGAGCTAAAGTGTATTGATGGATTGATTGATTACGTCAAGCGTCAGAGAGCTAAAGTGTATTGATGGATTGATTGATTACGTCAAGCGTCAGAGAGCTAAAGTGTATTGATGGATTGATTGATTACGTCAAGCGTCAGACAGCTAAAGAGTATTGATGGATTGATTGATTACGTCAAGCATCAGAGAGCTTAAGTGTATTGATGGTCTGATTGATTACGTCAAGCGTCAGAGAGCTAAAGTGTATTGATGGATTGATTGATTACGTCAAGCGTCAGAGAATAAAGTGTATCCCTTGTCAAGCGTCAGAGAGCTAAAGTGTATTGATGGATTGATTGATTACGTCAAGCGTCAGAGAGCTAAAGTGTATTGATGGATTGATTGATTACGTCAAGCGTCAGAGAGCTAAAGTGTATTGATGGATTGATTGATTACGTCAAGCGTCAGAGAGATTAATTGTTGTAGCTGGCTGCTCCCTTGTTGTAGCTGGCTGCTCCCTTGTTGTAGCTGGCTCCCTTGTTGTAGCTGGCTGCTCCCTTGTTGTAGCTGGCTGCTCCCTTGTTGTAGCTGGCTCCCTTGTTGTAGCTGGCTGCTCCCTTGTTGTAGCTGGCTCCCTTGTTGTAGCTGGCTCCCTTGTTGTAGCTGGCTGCTCCCTTGTTGTAGCTGCCTCCCTTTTTGTAGCTGGCTGCTCCCTTGTTGTAGCTGGCTGCTCCCGTGTTGTAGCTGGCTGCTCCCTTTTTGTAGCTGGCTCCCTTGTTGTAGCTGGCTCCCTTTTTGTAGCTGGCTGCTCCCTTGTTGTAGCTGGCTGCTCCCTTGTTGTAGCTGGTTCCTTTTTTGTAGCTGGCTGCTCCCTTGTTGTAGCTGGCTCCCTTTTTTGTAGCTGGCTGCTCCCTTGTTGTAGCTGGGTCCCTTTTTGTAGCTGGCTGCTCCCTTGTTGTAGCTGCCTCCCTTTTTGTTTCTGGCTGCTCCCTTGTTGTAGCTGGCTGCTCCCTTGTTGTAGCTGGCTGCTTCTTTGTAGAAAACCTCTGTCACAAATTTCATGCTTTCTTGTTGCAGTGGTCTCTGTAGCTATACGTTTTACATTATCAGGTTGCATATATATCTGTATATAGACAATTATGTCACCAGACCTACACAACGTTTACATTTGGACATGCGCCCTAATATGGAGACGCGGTAGCACAGTGGTTAGTGCATTGGCTTCTTAGCTCGGTGGTCAATGGTTCGATCCCTAGTTGAGGTGGGTTTTTTTTAGACCGCAAACAGCTCCTAGTTCGACCCAGCCCCAATTGGGTAACACAGCGTCTCTGGGAACGTTAAAGCGCCGGGGTGATGCTGACCACATCACCCCTAGTGTGCCGATAGTCAAGAAAATATGGGCCTAACACCATATTCCCAATATGCCTCAATGGACGTGTAAAAGGGAGCCTGTACCTTTACCATGCGCCCTAATATAACCGACTGACTTGAACGGGAAGAGCTTCTCCAAAACGACGCTGAAAAAAAGCTGCACGCCTCATTCATCACATCATATTTCTGTGGGTTCCTTACGGATCTTGGAGCACGACTGCAACTGAGCCCTTGTAGGAAACCTGAACGTAGCATCATCATGCTGTTGCTGCGGTGGTTTATGTGGTAGGTAGTTTTACATGATGAGGTTTTACATGATGAGGTTTTACGTGATGAGGTTTTACTTGATGAGGTTTTACTTGATGAGGTTTTACTTGATGAGGTTTTACATGATGATGTTTTACATGATGCGGTTTTACGTGATGAGGTTTTACTTGATGAGGTTTTACGTGATGAGGTTTTACTTGATGAGGTTTTACTTGATGAGGTTTTACTTGATGAGGTTTTACATGATGATGTTTTACATGATGAGGTTTTACGTGATGAGGATTTACTTGATGAGGTTTTACTTGATGAGGTTTTACATGATGAGGTTTTACACGATGAGGTTTTACGTGATGAGGATTTACGTAATCAGGCTTTACATGATGAGGTTTTACACGATGAGGTTTTACGTGATGAGGATTTACGTAATCAGGCTTTACATGATGAGGTTTTACATGATGAAGTTTTAGATGATGAGGTTTTACATGATAAGGTTTTACGTGATAAGATTTATATAATAAGGTTTTACATTATGAGGTTTTACATAATGAGGTTTTACGTAATGGGATTTTACATAATGAGGTTTTACATGATGAGGTTTTACATAATGAGGTTTTACATGATAACACCCATATTTAAAAAAAAAGGGGTGACAACGGACAATGTGGAAATCAAAGAGGCACCTCTCGTCTTAGCGTCCCTGATAAAATTGACTATAGAATCCTGCAGCAGAGACTCAGACGTCTGGCTAATGCCCAACCTCATATTAGTCGCCCTGTACGACATGCTTTAGGGCGCAGAGGGCCTTTTCTTCTTTGCCTCTTCAGAGACTCCCTCAAACTTCCGGTGTGACAAAGCCTCATTCACTGCCTGACCTTATATGCCCAAAACAATTTATTATTATAGACCATAAGTGCCAAATTCATATCACCGTTCCTCGCTGCCTTTTCATTCCCTAGCTCAAGAATAATCAGATACCCATTTACAGCTGGGTATACTAGAGCATGTCGATACCGTGAATCGCACTCGGCACCTTTACACCTCAAACCATCGAACGCTAAATGTCCAGTAGATACATTTAAGGTAATGGCAATTGCAATAAGAAAAGAAGATAGGAAAATACAGTAAAACAAAACCTACAAACCCCTCAACATGGGTATAGAGATTGGCCTAGGAACACGGAAGGGAATACACCAAAAGCACTACAGACATTAGGCAACATCACAACAGACGACAGAGATATTTCAGCCTGGAAGAAAACAAAAACAGACAAAGACATCCAAAGCAAATATGCTATATACAATAAAGAACACTATCAACCCAAATCATAACCCACATTGGATTGAACCGGGTATCCCGTGCATAGGCCAAACACCAGTTTTCTGTGCATGGACCAAAAATCAAATCAAATCTTTCACCGGTGTCTAATTCTAAAGGTACCGGGTTCGCTTCCAGTACAGGGAAGATAATTCATAAATGTTTTTATTCCTTTTTTAGAACCAGTGTTTCCTAATGATGTTATTTGGAGAAACTGGAGCTCGCGACGTCAACTCAGCACGTGACGTCAACTCAGCACGTGACGCTAACTCAGCGCGTGAAGTCAACTCAGCTCGTTTCGGAATGGCAGAAAAGCCACAGGAAAAGCCTAGATCTACAATATAGATAAAACCACGGAGCCTTCAATTTGGTATTGGTTGCAAAAGCGCGAGAAGCTCAGCAGCCCTAGTTAAACAACAACAACCCCCCCCCCCCCCCCCCCCCCCCCCCCCCCCCCCCCCCCCCCCCCCGCGCCCCCGCCCCCCCCAATGACATTCCGTACCTGATCCCTGTGGAGCACATACAGTCCACAGCTGTTGACCATGCTGTGACAATCATCATTCTCTTTTGTGCTCCTCGTATAGCATGGGATACTATGGCAGCGGTGGTTCTTGAAGCAATTTGTTTTACGTGATGAAGTTACCATCCTCATTCGCGACCTCGTATTAGTCGCTTCAACGACATGTCTGAATGTGCAGTGGTTTTATTATGTCTTTGTCTCTTCAAAGATCCCACGGGAACTTTACGACATGCTCTTTAGATTATTGCTAACAACGTATTTGTAACAAGACGTGTGATTATACAGGCTAATTGTAAAGTCACTTGTTATTTGTAATTTGTTAGTTCTTCATGTTATCCAATTACTGTATATGAAACAAACGTCACAATACAGGCTTACCTGTTATTTTATGACATAAAATGATGTGTCACATGAACACAACAGCGCAATGGGAGATCACGTGACATCGTGGCGGTCAATCATTTTTGCTCTGTCTTGTAACGTTGAGTTCATTGGTCATTTTAGAATTTTTTTATTTGTAGGAATACAAAATACAACGTATTTGTCAAATTTCATATGGCAGTTATTACACCTCGTTTCGACATGCATGTTATGTATATCCAGTAGGTACAAGTGGTGATAATAACATTTTAAAAAGAAGAAATGACTTGTCAATCACTGTGTAGAAATAGTAAATCGTATACTGTGATCATTTGATCGACCTTGACATATTATGGCAGCAGTCAACCTTGGATCATGGCTATCAAGTGACATCCTTCTCTTGGCTATTCGGCCTACGTATTGAACTGAGCCCATTTCGTTTAGGGGGCATCTCTAAAATGGCTATTTCCACAGGGTGTTGTAAGATTTTATTTTTATTTTATTATTTTTTTTCCTCGCATGAGGTCGCATTTTTTTTTTCTTCGCATGAGGTCGCATTTTTTAACTCTCATGAGTCGCGGTGGAGCACGTCTGACTCCGGCCCTGGCTAACACACATTGATCTTAGCCAAAGGCCGGATGTTAGGGCGCATGTCCAAATACAAAAGACCCTTAGGTCTGAGGTTAAGGGGATACCTGATTAAGTCAGGGTGTTGTAAGAGCCTGGTTTGGCATAATCGTAGGGAGAATCTCGACTTGCTGCGATCAGAATCTCTGTCCTCCCAGAATCCTGTATTTATCTATTCGTGTCTCTCTTGCACACATCTGTCAATCTTCATCTGTGGTTGCTTTTTTTAAAATTGGTGTTGGAGGAAGAGGGGTGCGGTGGGATGGGGGTGGGGAGCACGGCGCAAGCGTGGGTTCAATATTAAGTTTAATCCAGTTGAGAGACATTTAACACTTTCATGCAACACATATAGGCTATTTTTTTACTATACCAGTCACATTAATGATTGTTAGTTACCTCAATTGGTGTGCTTGGCGGGTTACATATACAAACTCGGCAAGTATTGATTCCATACGCATTGGAGAAAAAGGAAGTTTGGGGGGGGGGGGCGGTGGGAGGGGGGGGGGGGGCAAAAGTCAGTTCCCACACATACAACAAGCAGGGAAAGACATTGTCATTTAACTAACTGTCTGTATTCGCTACACAACCAGACATTGACATTGTGTTCTGTTGTTTGTTACTGTTATAGAAATATACAGTTATAATTTAAACGGGATAAATAAAAGCACGCTATACTCAATACACGTTAATAAATATGTATAACACAAGTTTCTCTTGATGCATAGCTACTATAATACTTCCGATTGTTGCATTTTTGGCCGGCACAAAGTGCTGCCTAAACTAAAGTTGAGACGATGTGTTTGACAAGTCCACTTGTGAGCCCGAAAATGATCATAAGTCCCTACCAACTTTCTCCACCAAACATTATAACATCAGGTGATAAGAGGAGCTTTCATTGCATAGTGACTTGAATGAAAGTATATAAACCAACATAACGGTATTGAATCGGTTCTACAAATAGCGGTTCACATGAAACAAGGGACGTTTCGGGTTTTACCCTTCGTCAGCCACAAACAGGTGACAAGGACAAGAATTACATATAGGTACTACAAAAACATACGATGATGAGAAACATACACTAAATGAGCGATACAAGCAGATGGAAAAAGTAAACACTTTGAATATTTGGTCTTTCAAAGTTACGATGGACCGATACCCGAGTTTTACCGCCGCTGTATTGATGATGGTATTGGCATTACAGATATGTCTGAGGTAGACCTCCGTCGATTTATTGACTCTGTTGGTAATTTCAATCCTGCCATCAAATTCACTTTTGAAATTTCTACGACTTCAGTGAACTTCCTTGACATCACTGTGACTATTAGCCCTACTGGTCTTAAAACATCTGTCTACTATAAGGCTACTGACGCTCATGGTTTCCTTCTTTATACTTCATCGCATCCTCTCAGTTGTAAAAATTCCATTCCCTTTTCTCAACTTCTTCCCTTGCATTGATTATGTCACGATGACGATGATTTCCATTAGCGAGCTCAAGAGATGCTTGAGTTCTTTCGCAGATGTCTTTATCCAGAACATGTTTTATCTGATGCTCTTAATCGCATCACACGCGTCACTCGTCAGATGGCACTCACTACTAAACCTTCTGTCCAATCTGACAAACTCAAACTGGTTCTAACTTTCCATCCTCACTGTCTGGCGGTGAAGAGAATTCTGTTCCGACATCTGCATTTTCTCCACTCTGATCCTGACACCAGAAAGTTATTTCGTGATACACCTTTGGTGGCATATCGTAGGGATAGGAATTTTAGGGATATTCTTGTAAACAGTCGCTTGCTAGATACTAGCCCTTCATACTTTGGTACTAAACCGTGCCAACGCCGTATATGTAAGAGCTGTCCGTTTGTACTCCAAACTCAGACAGTCTTTTTTCCGAAAGGAAAATTTGTCACTAGAGAGTCTTTCACGTGCGAATCCAGAAACCTAATTTATGCTATCACCTGCAAGAGGTGTGGCATTACCTATATCGGTGAAACTGGCAAGCGTTTGGCAGACAGATTTCGTGAGCACTTAAATGACATCTATCATGGCAAACATTTACCGGTGGCCCTTCATTTCAATAGGCCTGGCCATTCAGGTAATTCCGATATTCATGTCACTGCCCTCCTTTCATGTACCGGTGATGACTGGACTCGCTTTTCGTTGGAGAATCGTCTTATATTTCAAATGGGCGTTTTATCTCCTGATGGCCTTAATTTTCAACATCATTATGCATAAATACTCGTAGCTTTTCTCTCTTTTGTTCCGAAGTTTTGTTTAGTCTTTTTTTTTGTTTCGTTGATTATTTACTTTCTTGTTTCGGTATTTCTTTCAGGTTTTACGATTTTCTTGTATTATTATTGTTCTTTTTTCGCTCATCACTGTGGGTGTTTACTTTTTCCTCTGCTTATATCGCTCATTTAGTGTATGTTTCTCACCATCGTATGTTTTTTTAGTACCTATATGTGATTCTTGTCCTTGTCACCTGCTTGTGGCTGTCGAAGGGTAAAACCCGAAACATCCCTTGTTTAATGTGAACCGTTATATGTAGAGCTGATTCAATACCGTTTTATTGGTTTATATACTTATATTCCTTACCAGTTTTACAGCAGCCCCTAATTTATTTACTTACACTATAGTGACTTAAATGGGCATTAAAATATATAGAGTCCACCTCATATATAACAGTCTCTCAACCCACACATTCAGTCTCATTGTATGGCTCTGAAACATAGAGAACAACGAAGACGTTATAATCCGCAGTGGTTGAATCACACGAAACCGTACGTTTCCCTTGATACGTCTTCTTGAGTGCATCGCGTTATAGACTAACCATAAATCCTAACGCCCTGTTCCTACACGTTATCATGGTCAAGTTTTGTGTAATGTTGTTCTAATAATATCAGTTCTATCTATTCTCTACAGCTTTAAAATGAGAGCTAGTGACTTCCACATATCCTGGAAGCGAGTTAACAGCGTTGCTAGGCATTCGTTTCATTTAAGAAAAAAAAAAATTGGCGAAGCGTGTCCAGTTCAACCTAGTCAGTTATATTAGGACGGCGTATCCAAATATAAAAGACAGTTATGTCTGATGACGTCGTACAGTAAAATAGAGCCAGACCCAAACAATAGAGGCAAACAACAAAATATAGAGGCAACCCCTAAAATCGAAACTGACCAAACAATAGAGGCAGACTAAAAAGAACTGGTAGATCAAAAAAATAGATGCAGACAAAAAAACCCAGAAACAGACATAAAAAAATAGAGGCAGATATTCAGAAACAGATGAAGGTATAGAGAAAAAAAGGCAGATGTAACGAAATAGAGGCAGATATAAAGAAACAGAAGCAGATATAAAGAAATAGAGGCAGATATAAATAGAGGCAGATATAAAGAAACAGAGGCTGATATATAAAGAAACAGAGGCAGATATAAAGAAACAGAAGCAGATATAACGAAATAGATGCAGATATCAAGAAACAGAGGCAGATATAAAAACCAGAATCAGATATAAAGAAACAGAGGCAGATATAAAGAAACAGAGGTAGATATAAAGAAATAGAGACAGACACAAAAATAGAGACATATAATGAAACAGAGGCAGATATATAATGAAACAGAGGCAGAAATAAAAATTGGAAGCAGATATAAAGAAACAGGCAGATATAAGGAAACAGATGTAGATATAAAGAAACAGAGGCAGACATAAAGAAAGAGAGGTAGACACAAAAATAGAGGCAGTTATAAAGAAACAGAGGCAGATACAAAGAAACAGAAGCAGATATAAAGAATTAGAGACATATATAAAAAATAGAGGCAGATATAAGAAACAGAGGCAGACACAGAAATAGAGACTGACTCAAATAAACTAGAGACAGACACTAAAAATAGAGGCAACCCCTAAAATAGACACTGACCAAAACATAGAGGAAGACTAAAAAAAAGTGGTAGATTAAAAAAATAGATGCAGATAAAAAATAACAGAGGCAGACATAAAGATAGAGGCAGAGGTAAAAAATAGAGGCAGACACAAAAAAATAGAGACAGACGCAAAAAACATTTGGAAGGAGCAAACTCTAAATATTGACTCGTACGTCTAAGGTTAGAACACTATAAATGGTACATGCTTCATCTTTGAACACCTTAAAGTAATAACAAACTCGAGTAATATTCCAATCTCTGTCTAATGTATTCAGAAAACTATGAACACGAAGTTACAATAATATACAGTCAGTGAAGTGCATACTTGAAATATATGTACAAAAAGGTGAAGAAAACGTGATACGCGTTGTAACAGCTAAGGCATAAGTCTGTAAGGCAGAGAAGAAGATCAGTGAAGGCGAAATTCTAACCCTCATGGTTATATTTTTGATGAGGTAACACATATACCGTCTCTTACATGTTATATCCCAAGTGTTTTATAATCTCCAGCCTTTACCTTCTGTGATCAATCAGCTCTGGTGATCTGAAAACTGTTACACTTTTATGGCGCCTGATACAGGGTGTCCCCATCCCCCAAATCTTCTATTCATCAAATACTACAGACCACTTCTTCTTCTTCTTTGATCCTTGGCCGCCGACCGTCAAAGCAGTCAGTGGCCATCACGCCTAGTGGGGTCTTGTAGGGCAACAACAAATTGATTCCACTTTACTCGGTCGGTGGCCATCCTTCGTACAGTGCCCCAACTCTGGTTCACTCCCTGCATCTCAGCCTCCACAATCCTCCACCAGGTTGTTTTTGGTCGGCCTCTCTTTCGTTTTCCTTCAGGGGTCCAAAGCATAGCTGTTCTTGTGATGGCATCGGGGTCTCGTCTGAGGACATGGCCAACCCAGCTCCAGCGTCTGCCAGCTATGATGGTGTGCATGTCCTCTTGCTTGCTACGAGTAAGCAGATCTTGGTTAGAGATTGTATTCGGGCAAAAGATTCGGTGAATTTTTCTTAGGCATGTTGTGTGAAAAGAGGACAATTTCGACATTTCCTTCTCTGTAACTCTCCAGCATTCCGCACCATAGAGAAGCACAGAAAGCACACAGCTCTGATATAATCTTAATTTTGTGCTTGTGCTGTATTGGGAGGACTTCCAGATGTTGTTTAGGCTAAAGAAGGATGTTCTTGCCTTATTCATTCTGATGTTGATGTCTTTGCCTGCCCCGCGGTCTGGTGTTACTATGCTTCCTAGGTATGTGAAGATATCTGTCTGTACAAGTTGCTGATTCCTTACTGATATGGGCTCAGGGTTACTCACATTGAGCGTCATGACCTCAGACTTCTTTAAATTGATGTTCAAGCCCACCTGCTGGCTAAACTTATTAAGTCTATCCGTTTTTTCCTGGATGTGTTGATGTGAATGTGCTAGTAGTGCAATGTCATCTGCATATTCCAGATCTTCCAATGTAGAAAATGTTGTCCATCTTATTCCTCTTGGACTGCCCTCTGTTGTCTGGCGCATCACCCAGTCTATGACTGTTAAAAATAGAGTGGTTGATAAGGGGCATCCCTGTCGTACTCCTGTCTTCACCTCAAAGGTTAAGTTGCTGTGCCCAACACTACACGTAAAGTTGGCATAGAGGCTTTTTATGATTGACACCATGCAGCTTGGAATTCCATAAGCCCTCAGTATTTTCCATAAACTGTCCCTATGTATGCTGTCAAAAGCCTTTTCAAAATAAACGAAATTAATGTACAGCTGTCTTTGCCATTCTGATCACTGCTCTATAATGTCCCTGAGAGTGAATATATGATCTACTGGGTGTCCCCATCCCCCAAATCTTAGCCTATTCATCAAATACTTCAGACCACAACTGCAAATAAATGTCAATTAAATGTAGAATAAACGTAGAAGTAGAGCAGAAAATGAAAATATTAAAATTCATGTACAATGTCCGTTTATCCTTGAACTAAAAAGGAAACCAGTCTTGTTTATCAAAAAAATAATCAACGGTTATTGTCAAACTCGCCACATTTAGCAACATATGCAAATAACGTTTGAACTTTGTCAATTTTTTGTTGTATTATAATAATACGAGGGGCGTTCAGAAAGTAATGCACCACATCGTTTTTCTCAGCTAATAATGAAGACAGAAGCATGAATTTTGCACACTTCAAATATGGCATGTGCCAATTGTGTGCACTAATTTGCACTGCAACCGGCCAAATAGTATGGCTGCCCTAAATCGCTGAAATGGAGCGTGTTAGCAAATTGCGTTATAAGCAGCGAATTGTGATAGATTTTCTCGTTGCAGAGAAGGAAACTGTTGTGAACATTCACAAGCGTCTATGTGATGTGTATGGAAGTTTTACAGTCGACATGAGTACAGTCAGTCGCTGGGTTCAGAGAATCAAAGAATCAGGAAGTGGAGATACGGAGATGCTTGATCGGCTGCGCTGTGGACGTCCTGCCACAGCCACCAACGCAGAAATGTTGAAATGCGCTGAGGGCATTATTCTTACTGATAGGCGAATCACTACTAAACAATTGGCATTACAGCTGTCAGTCAGCATTGGTTGTGCAAATGCAGTTATAAAAACTCTCGGATTTTCTAAGGTTTGCGCAAGATGGGTTCCTCGAAGTCTCACAAATGACCTCCGATTACAAAAGAAAACAATTTCTTCTGAATTGTTGGAGCGTTTCAATGCTGATGGTGAGAAATTTTTGGCTAAGATCGTTACAGGTGTCGAAACCTGGGCACATCATTTTGAACCTGAGACAAAAAGACAGTCAATGGAGTGGCATCATCCGCAATCACCACGAAGAAAGAAATTCAAGACAATTCCTTCAGGTGGAAAGGTCATGATCACTGTCTTTTGGAACATTGAAGGTGTGATTCTTGTGGACGTTATTCCAAGAGGAGAGACAATCAATTCGCAAGCTTACATTAAGACATTGAAAAAACTCAATCAACGTTTTCGCAGAGTTCGGCCGCACAAGAATCCAACAGACCTGCTTCTCCTTCACGACAATGCGCGACCTCAAACAAGTCAGGCAACACGGGAAGCAATCACCAAATTGGGTTGGACTGTACTACCCCATCCACCCTATAGTCCCGATTTGGCACCCTCTGATTTTCATCTATTTGGTCCACTTAAAGATGCACTCCGTGGGACAAGGTTTGAAGATGATGAAGGAGTGATTCATGCAGCGAAGAAATGGCTACATGTTAAAGACAAAATTTGATACGGGCTAGGAATACATGCACTTGTTTCGCGCTGGCATAAAGCCGTACAAGTTGATGGGGATTATGTTGAATAATACCGATGTTTACATGACATATCCATGTATATTGTGTATACATTTCATGTTCTTTGAATAAACAGCTCCTGAGAAAAACAATGTGGTGCATTACTTTCTGAACGCCCCTAGCATAATGATAATAATAGCTCCTTCAGTCATAACTGACCATGGGAATGCGCTCCTTAGGTGACGCCCCTCGATGCTTTTTGCCCTCGTGTCACGAAATTAATACCACATTGACTCCAGGTAGAGGCGAGCATGAAGTGTTTGCTTAAGATTGCATAATCACTTCCGATTCGACTGCTGGGGGACAGGTAATTATAGATAAACGCAATCATGGAAGACATTTGGAAGAGTGAGCAGGAAATGTGGTATAAGTCAACTTTTACAACATTTTACGGATATGCAAGCCGCCCTCCTCTTTTTTTTCAGCTGAGCTTGGGACCGACCTAGGCGGAGTTTGTCCTCGAGACATGAAGCATAAAAAACACACCATAGCTCGTTCCGATTTCTTTGATGGGTTACTTTCTAGTATCATTATAACATACATGAAACTTTTGGATAGTGACTGTGTTAATGACATCATCTCTTACATAAATAAATAAAGCTGTAGGCCAGGGCGAAGCAAATAAAACATAAATCCGACAAGAACAATGGCAGATCTAATATAATCCCTAGTTAAAAAAAGACGCCATAATTATAAGATCGCCAGGACTTGTGATTTTGTTTAGAGACGTCTTGTAATTATGTTTAGAGACGACTTGTGATTATGTTTAGAGACGATCTAGAGCAAAAGGAAAAGCGACAACCGGCGAAAAGTCTTAAAATCAAAACGTGCAAACTGAAGGAGATGAAGATAAATTGACAGGAGTAAAAAACAAGAATTAGCAAAACAAGAAAGGTGAAAGCAACAAGAAGAATTACGAGAAATACGAGATTTAAGAAAACGATAAGAGGACAGCAGTACCAAGACAGTCAACATAAATACGAATAATAACAAGCAAGATAATGTGGCCATCGAGAAGAGCAATAGAAAATAGAAAATGAAAAAGATAGTGCATGCACAGAGTAATACATAACGCAAGAATAAAGGTGAATCTAGCAGCAATAACGGGAAGATAAAAGAGATTCACGACAACCTATAGGTTATCTTTCGTTTCTTCTGCCTTGGACATTTTTGGAAAGTCGCTGTGATCGAGTCCGTAAATTTTGTCATTGTTTGTTTATGTCCTGTCTACGTCTACCATTTCCTCACATCTTGTTTCCATGATATGTTCTGTCCACGTCTATCATTTCTTCACCACTTGTTTCACGGGTATGTCCTTGTCACGGTATTGCCTCCCCTGGCTTTGCAGTAGTGGAACACTAATGGACACAACGCAAGCGTATCTAAAAGTAGGTCGTCCAATGTATCTATCTTCGCGCAAGATTACTCTTGGCAAAGATGTAGATATAAGATGAATGACGCTTCTACCTTAGGGGAGACTTCACAAGATATTCCCAGAAGTCAAGAACAAACGCTGCTTAAGGGTTCAGCAAATTTGTTAACTTATTATCTGGTCCGTCGCCTTTTGTGCAAGGGTTATTGTTGCTGTCATTTTTGAAGGTTTGAAAGACACCAACATAATGTATGTTTGGTTTAATGTGATCAAAGAGAGATAAATGTTTATTATCTTTCTGTGACTGGTTTGAGTGGTGATTATCTTCCCTTGTCTTATGTTGTCCTGTCTTAGGCAATGTCTTATAGTTGACATGTCTTAAGTCTATTTATAGGACCATATACGGAATATCTTTACCACCCGTTTGGGCGGAAACGCCTGGTCTGGTTTAGCCTCGATCTGGTCTATGCTCTTTGGGCATGCGCAAGTCTTGGCGCAAAGACCGAGAGACTGATTATTCACGTAGAGTGTACCTGACGCTTAGAACGGAAGTGCCGATCCGTAGGTTTCTCTCTGCCAAGTTTCCGATAGGGATTTGGAAATTCTGGGAATGACGGATTTGTCATTCTTCCTTCCCTGGGTGATTCTTTATGCCAGTATTGGCTGTGTTGTGTTACCTTAGAGTGTAAGGATTCTATGAGAAGGTAACTGAAACATTATTTGATCTTTTTCGTCTCGATTAGATCTTAAAGGTACATTTATTGCTGATCGCGACATAGTGAGCGAATCTCACGAGGAGTTATTATGCTGTACCCCAGTATGGCTTCACATTGAAAGACTAGGTCTAAGATGACCTGTTATATATAAGCCCAAGAATCAACTTTATGAATCCGCAATGCAGGCGGAATATTGTTTGGCAGAAATATATTTATTCTCAGAAGTTTATGTAAACTGAGAGTCACCTGATTATCGAGGCCCGCGACCTGCGGCCTGATTTCGTCGTTGTTAAATTGGTCCGTGTTTACGGCCAATTTTCTTCACCAGAATGAAGTACCTGGCATGTGAGGCCAGAATGAAGTCTTTTTGCTAGTTGTAGGACAATAGCATTGACTTTGTTAAATAACTGATATCGCCCGTACTAGGCAATATATTTGCTAGGGCGTACCTGACGGGGCTCAGTCAGGGATTTGAGCTATTGCAAGAACAGTAATTGTTTGTCAAGACATTGCTACATGTCTAAGCTGTTCGGGATCTGTGGTGCCTGTTGTTAACCTTCATAACTACACATATAATGTCCATTATCTTGCACTATTAACTGTTTCGTCTCTCATCATATTATCGTACTTCATGAATAAATATTGTAAACGTCAGCAGCATTACCTACTTCACTGACTTCTACTTGTGGTTGTGTGAGTTTATGTGAAGTCGTCCAAGCGCCTATACGGCCTTCGTGTTGTCAGCACTATTATCCACTCATCTACACAATCAACCACATCCAATACAAGTACTACACGTCTGTATCTACATGTATGCTGACATTATGAGTGTCTCCACTTTACCCAGCCGGTACATCATGCCGGTGACCTAGATTACACCGCATCATTGTGACACGCCCACTCTGCCATCTTTACAACACACGAACACAAACGGGCAGTTATACATCTGGAGCGAATAGAACGTTACATCTCTAAATCTCCAGCCTCAAACAGACAGTAAAACAGATCTTTTCAGTTATGCAATGGTTCTGGCTCGTCAAGCCCCCAGTTGGAGTAATCCAACGGATGCCCTCTTATAGGTAATGGCTATATATATATATATATATATATATATATATATATATATATATATATATATATATATATATATATATATATATATATATATATATATATATATATATATATATATATATATATATATATTTATCAAGAAGAACTGGCTCATACGTTTGCTTTCGTACATATAAACTGATTCAACTATTATTAGTTATTATAAAATAATATACAACAAATTTAATAGTCAATTAGTCTTTAACATGGGAAAATACATATGGAAATTTGCGTGAAAATTGAAATTAAAATTTCCTCACTGATGTTTAGAATGGGCTTTAGAATGTCTTTGATTTTTGCTGCAGCCTGTTACACAAAACCTAGCTCCAGATGAGTCCTGCAGTTGTGGTTTCCGTCACTTCTTTTTGGTGATGAGTACACTTCTCTACTAAATTTGTCCACCGTAGGCGGTTGGTATTGATACTCTTCTCTCCCACTAGTGGCGTAGGAACTTCAGTACTGAAGTATGATGTCTTGTAACCACGAACTGTGACAAATAGAAAGAAACAAATGTCATCTGCTGAGTACATTAGTTCTCCGCACTCTAAAAGGCCCATTTTCATGCGCTCCACCCACCAATGTTAACCTCTCAGAAAAATTAAATTCCCGAGCACACAATGTAACTCAGGAAATATGATGAAAATTCACTAATATCCTTGAGGGTGTCAACTAGGAAATTGCGTCTGGAGAGCATGAATAATGATTTGCCTGAATTACATTTAAAAAGGTATATAATTCTCACAAGATAAAATGTTACACTTTAGGCACAAGTGATGTAATTATCACTCATTACTCGTCGCTACTCCCGTCGAGGTCTGGGGTCGCTCTGCTGTCGGGTTTCCCGCACGACTAGTTAGAAACAATTACAAGCTCTTGCAGTAGTGGTTCATGCATATACTATTTTCGTATGGTGAGGTTGTCAGCCTCAAATATAACCACTTAGCAAGAAACCTGTAGAATTTATATTGGTAAATAAATGTTTTACGCTTACCCTAAAATTTTTGGAATACACACTTCTCCTGGCACAGATTTAGAATGGACACACAGCCTGTAGTTTGATGCTGTTCGAATCACTTAGGTCTGGAAATATGAGTTAATTCCTCTGACTGCTGGTGTTCTGCAAATTCCTGGCCTGGGAAAACTGTTTGTATAATTCCTCTTATGACTTGGTCTGGGAAATATGAGTTAATTCCTCTGACGGCTGGTGTTCTATGAATCCTGTCTGGGAAATCTTTTGTTAAAATTCCTCTCTGGCTTCTTGGGATAAAATTCCCAAGTTTTCAGTCTTGTATTAAAATTGCGGATTTACTTGTAAATTCCAAGTTGCCCAATAGTCGATGTGATACTTATAGTTGTGGAATGATAAGTCCTATCCTCTTTCCCCTGGCTTGTAGGATGTGTTTAGTTGACGCTGCGATGCAGTCTGTCTGTTCTGTGTCTGATTTCTACAGTATATCTCACCCTCCTTAGTTTCAAATCCCAGCTGTGTTTCCGCCGAATGTTCCAATAATTCATTATGGATTCTGTAGAACCAATCAAATCTATCTAGCACTGTTTGGGTGGGGAAGTTTATCATTACTCATCCCACGCGTATTTAAAATATTAATGTTAATAACCACGCCTGACCACTTACAACAGTGAAGTCAAATCGTTACATAAGACTTCCGGCGCACCTCTGTCTATCACAATAGTGTGACCATGTGTTTTCTGACTCAATGACTTCCTCCCATATATCTATCTCGACAGTTTACTTAATTATCCTTTTTATCTGCGTGCCTCCGCCAGACAGATGTCTGGTCAGACCGTGTTGTCTTTTTTCATCCAAGCTTGTGTCAACACGATCAGCCGCTTTCCAATGGGGTCAAATGTTTGACGGAGACGTTTCTACAGGTGGTCGGGCGGATTCAAAGAGATAAGCAGGTGACCGGACTGACGACTGGGTATTGTTATGATAATACCACAGTTCAGCTAGCGGAACGTAAATACGTCTGAGGAGTTGTAAAGCAGATAAAAACAGTCCTATAGTAAATACTTCTGTAGCAAATACTGTCATAGGGGAGTGGCGTGTTAGAGACTTTCCCCATGCGATATCCAGCATAAAGCAAAATAGTAAAAATAACGAATGAAAAGGCATGATTTGTGCCAAATAAAAGCGATGAGTGAGAAAAATGAAGAAAAAGAAAGGATACTGCCGGATGGCTGAAGGTGTGAGAAATCGCACAAAAGAGCATGTTCAGACGTTTTGACACAGTCTGTCCACGTCTATCATCTCCTCACCTTTTGTTTCACTGCTATGTCCTGTCCACATGATAAGGGATAGGGACAAGTCGTTATGATTTATGGTTAGTCAATGGTTATGATTTATGGAAACGTATGATTACGTGTGATTCAACCACTGCGGATTATAACGTCTTCGTTGTTTTCTATGTTTCATAGCCATACAATGAGACTAAACGTGTGGGTTGAGAGATTGTTATATATGAGGTGGACTCGATATATTTTAATGCCCATTCAAGTCATTATGCAATGAAAGCTCCTCTTGTCACCTCATGTTATAGTGTGTGGTTGAGAAAGTTGGTATGGACTTATGGTCATTTTCGTGCTCACGAGGGGACTTGTGAATCACATCGTCTCAACTTTAGTTTAGGCAGCACTTTGTGCCGGTCAAAAATACAATTCTGTTATTTGACTTATATGCTGCATTTATTTTATTTTTTAAAATGTAAAACTTTTGCATCGTTTTCGCCTTTTTTTTTTTCCTCGCATGAGGTCGCATATTTTTTCCTCGCATGATGTCGCTTATTTTTTGCCTCGCATGAGGTTGCATGGCACACGCTCAACCCGGCCCTGGTCAAGACCCATGCCCCAACACAAGAAGACCCAATGACAACATGTGTCACTGTAGTGATCCTCTGTGTTCTCACACAAAGGACCTAATGACACATGAATGTCACTGTATTGGTCCCCGTGCCTAGACACTTTGATCTTAGCCAAAAGGCCGCGAGGCGCGTCCCGTTCAACCGAGTCGGCTATATTAGGGCGCATGTCTAAATATGAAAGACCCTTAAGCCTAACTCGTGTTATACATATTTACTGACGTGTATTGAGCCTAGCAAGCATTTATTTATCACAAATAAAATGTAACTACATATTTATATAACACCAACCAACGACAGAAATAATTTTTTTCGGAATTTGAAATATATTGTTTTTTACCTCTTTGCTACAAAAGTGTTAAAAACAAAATTATATAAAATGACTGTTTAATTTTTTTTTAAGTTTTGAGTATCTTTTCCGTACATATTATTTCCCCTGTATTAAAAATTACGTCCCTTAGATAAAACGCAAAAATGTATCTTAACGTTTAAGTTTGAGGGAAATAACAATGCGATGGTAGTGGAACATTGATAAGAGTTCCCAATGTCAATGTCTGTAGCGAATACAGAAAGTTAGTTAAATTCAATGTCTTTAGATGCTTGTTGTATATGTGGGAACTGACTTTGGTTCCCTTCTTTTCTCTCCCCCCCCCCCCCTTTTCCTCCCAACCGCCACCACTTCCTATCTTTTTCTGCAATGCGTATGGACTTCAATACTTGCCGAGTTTGTACCAGTGGCGTATTCTCTATGTGTGCTGTGCATGCTGCGCACACCTATGCGCGAAGGAAAATAAAAATTTAATTTATTATTCTATAAAATATTTCTCCTCTAAGTTCTGCTTTCGGACCGCACACATCAGGATAACGGATTTTCCCGCATAGAATCTACGAGTATATCTAGTTTCAGTTTCACAGACGCGTTTTATAGTGCAGTTTTTTATTGGTTGTAGCAATCGCCCGAAGTTTCTCGGGTAATTCCGTCACAATGCGTGCTGGACAGTTCGGATTCACGTCTAAAGAGTGGTTTGTGTGAATTGCGGGGACATAGGCAGATACGTCAATACAATACGAACATGCGTGCGGTGGTCTAGCAGCACTCGAGTTGTAAAAATCGGCTGTGTCCGTCCAGTGTTTTTTTGTGATTAATTTTTGTTAGTTGTTGGGAATGCAGATTATTACAGTGACAGTGAGTTTCAAGTTGTAAGTTAATTAGTATTTCGGAGATAATTGACATATACCGCTAATAACTATCGTTGCGTAATTGAATATAGATGGTTTTTAAATTAAGAGGGGAAGAAGTTAAATAGTAGGCGTACATATTCATTTTAAGTAGCAGCACGCCTAGCTCGCATTACCAGGATACGCCACTGGTTTGTACATGTAATAACAAACTGCAAATCGGATGGCAGGGTCCATGTACTGTTCTAGAGAAACTATCTAGAACCAACTGCAAAATAGACAAGAAAGGGAAGGAGAAGGTCTATCATATTAACCTACTCAAGAAGTATTATGACAGAGCTGCATCTGAAAGTGCCCACCTTATGACCATGGTCGGGAGCCGCGCTGGTGTAATGGTTAAAACTTTGCGCTGGCGTTTAGGTTTTCAAGGTTCAAGCCCGGGCGTCAGCATTTGAAGAAGTGCCAACGACCGGGATTTTGACTGAATAACCTGAACGGCTTCTGAGATAAACCCCATTGTCATTGGGCCAAAGGGCTGAAAGCCCAAGTGCCGCTGGTTACATTGTGGCCAAAAACCAAAAAGATAGTATCAACGGATGGAACTTTGTCTCGGAGCGCATTATGGTTGTAAAACTAAAATAAGGATAAACCATAGTCAACCGTGTCATTGTGTATGGGCCAAAGGAAGATGAGAGAGCAGAGGTCAAGGAAGAATTATACGAGCTGCTTCAAAGGACAGTTGACGACTGCCTAGTTGAAATTATACTTCTCGGAGATTTAAATGCCAGAGTTGGAAATGACCGTGGTAGTGGTAGAGTTATGGGAAGATACGGAAAAGGTACTCTTAATGACAATGGAAAGCGATGTCTTTGACTCTAAACTCAGCAAAATCTGATGATTACAAACACAAAGTTCCCCCATAAGCGCATACATGCATACACTAGATGTGAACCAACAAAAAATGAGAGAAACCAGTGATCGACTCTGCCATCGTTAGGAAGAGCTCATTCACGTATGTTCGGAATGCTCGAGTTTGAAGGGGGCAGAGATTGGACGTGATCACAACCTGCTAACAATTAAAAGAACAACTAAAAGAGTTGCTTGACCTAGCAATTGCCTAACATCACACAAGAAGTTAAGTAAACGAAGAGGAGAAATGAACATTAAGAACTACATGCTGAGAGAACCAGAAGGTAAAACCAGATATCAGGGACTTAGTGCTACAGCAATGAGAAACACAGAAGAACAACCTGATGACCTGGAAACATTCCAGCTTAAATTCAAGGACATCATAAAAGGCAGTTGCAGCAGAAGCGTGTGGTGAAGTCCGACTTGGAAAGAATAGAAAAAGGACACTTTGGTGGACAGAGGAAGTTAAAGAGAAAATAAGAGAGAAGAAAAGGGCATTTAAATAATATTAAAAACACAGCAGGAAAAACAGAGAAATATAGAGAATTTGTGATACTCAGAACTGAGGCAAAGAACAAGGTGCTAGCAGCAAAACAAAAGTCCGGGGAAGAATTTGGAGAAATGCTAGAAAAAGATGCTCAAGAAAACCAGAAATTGTTCTATAAGAGCAAGGTCAAGCAACAGAAATGATAACCACTAGCACAGAAGAGGAAACCAAGGGTGCTGAAGATGACATAAATATGGAAGAACTGAAGGCAGCTTCAGAGAAAGTCAAGATGGGCAAAGCAGCAGCGCATGATGGTATAACACCATAAATGGTTAAGTACATGGGAGCAGCTGACGACCTATTACTTTTAAAGGTCCTACAGGCAGCTTGGTGCAACAAGACCATAACAATGGTCTGGGAGATTGCCATCATAACACCGATTTTTAAAAAGGGTGACAATTGACAATGTGGAAACAATAGTGGCATATCCCTTCTCATTGTCCCTGGTAAAATAGACTCAGTCAGAAGAGTTCAGGACCATCACTGGTGTAAGACAAGGTGATATCCTGTCACCTTATCTTTTCATACTCCTCCTAGACGATGTAATTAAGGCATGTGGGGAGAGGACAAGAAAGTATTCGATGGGGTACTGGAAGATGAAACAGGTCTGTATTTCAGAGCTGGCATTTGATGAAGGAATCTTCATGAGACAAAAATACTGGGCTGGGATTGATTTTAAAAAATCTTAACCAATTAATCGAAATTCTTATTTCAAAAATTAATCGGTCAGTTTCGAACAACTTGACAAATTATTTTTTAAAAATACATAACATAATTTGTTTTTTTAAATCACTAAGCTCTGCCTTTATTTTACGTGTTGTGAAGGCAACATTTTCTCTAATCGCAACATTGTCCTGAAATTATAATGAAAATACTGAAAAGTTACAACCAATCCATATCACAAACCTCTAACATAGCAAATGCTCTCACGTTTAAGCAAAAACGGATAAAAAAATTTGTATAATCCAAATAACATGTTTTTATCAATTCTTCTTCTTCTTTGATCCTTAGCCGCCAACTGTCAAAGCAGTCAGTGGCCATCACGCCTGGTGGCGTCTGGTAGGGCAGCATTCATGTTGCCTTCATTTTATCAATTAATCGCTATGTTTTAAGATCAAAGCACTAGGACAAATTCCCCCCCCTCCACCCGGCCCCCACGCCCCCCCCACTCACCCCCCCCAAACCCCCCATTTCAGTATGAGAAGTAAAAAAAAAAAAACTACCAGAACTAAAACATCAAAATATGTCCGGTAAAAAAGTTGTCCCATAGCAAATACGGCCGTAGGGGAGTGGAGTGTTAGAGACTTCACTATACTAGGTCCAGCATCGAGAGATGGGCGGGAGGGTGAACAGTTCCCTTCCTCGCTGCCTTTTCCTTCCCTAGCTCAAGAACAATCAGATACCCATTTACAGCTGGGTGCACTGGAGCATGTCGATACCGTGAATCGCACTCGGCACCTTTGCACCTCAAACCACTCTGTCAATCGAACGCTAAATGTCCAGTAGATACATTTAAGGTAATGGCATTTGCAGTAAGAAAAAAAAAAAGATAAGACAATACAGTAAAACAAAACCTACAAACCCCCACAACATGGGTATAGAGATTGGTCTTGGAACACGGAAGGGAATACACCAAAAACACTACAGACATTAGGCAACATCACAACAGACGACAGAGATATTTCAGCCTGGAAGAAAACCAAAACAGACAAAAACATAAAATGTAAATATGCTAAATAGAATAAAGAACACTATATACCCAAATCATAACCCACATTGGGTTGAAGTGGGTATCCCGTGCATAGGACAAACAAAAGTTTTCTGGGCATGAACCAAAAATCAAATCAAATCTTTCAAGGGTGTCTAATTCTAAAGGTACCGGGTTCGCTTCCAGCACAGGGAATATAATTCATGAATGTTTTTATTCCATTTTTAGAACCAGAGGTTCCTAACGATGTTATTTGTAGAAACTGGAGCACATTGTCGTAAATTTATTTTGAGAGAAAAGAGTCTTAGAAATAGTGGTCCGGTTTAGAGTGGAAAATGATGATGGAAAGCTCAGTGATAGGAAATGTAGAGATTTAATAGTTGCTTCACAGCGTGCTGGAGGAGAGTAAAGACAGACTTATTTACGACAAATCGTTTCTCTCAATCTTCTCTTTCACTCTCCTGGTCAAACAATTATTTGCCAGTTTTCCAGACCCGCATCTGCGCGCACACCGATTTGGTGTTTTCAAACACACAGGCGACGTTGATACAAACTATATTAAACGAATAGGGGAAAAGTTGGGCTTTGGGTATATCCAACACACAGAACTAAATGAGTTTATGTGATTTTATTCACTTTAAACATCAATCACTAAAAATATCAGATATTACATAAATTATCATAAGTACACAAATGCAAATAACAAGTTTGGAAGGGGTGAAGAAGATTGGTATCGACTAAGCCCTTCCCGCTTATTAGACAAGGATAAACCCAGTCCAAAGATAGATAATATCAGGAACATAGGTACGTTAACCTAACAGTGAAGTTAATTACTCTGAAAGAGGTGTTACAAAATTAGGTATAGGAGATAGAAAAAAAAAACCTGTTCTTCCCAGCTGTTCTTCCCTTTACTAAGCAAATGGAAAGGAGGTGGTTTTAAACAGAGTTAACAAATTATCCACTATCCCACTTAAAGTAACAATGTAGGGTATACAGAAAAGATATATATTACCAGGTAAGCAAGTTAACAAAATGGTCACACAAAAGAATTAATTTCCTGTCATTCATACACGCGCTATCAAAGGCCTTCACTCATCTTGCTCTCACTTACCGATTGTGGAAAAATCTTGCACTCCATAGAATAACACAACAGCAGTTATACCTCAAACTAAATGTATGAGTGTTTGTTCAAGTTCTAGCCCCAGATTAGCGGGTAGGCGGTCAGCATATAAAAGGATCCCGTAATCGCTGGAAAATGAATCTGTAGTTGTGTCTCTTTTCTTAATAACAGTTTCTATGGGAGGGCACGGTCTCTGATACCGGGGTGAGGATGGTGTGGTCTATTAGACTATGCCGCTGATAATAAAATTCTTACGCGTGCTGGTACACTTTATCCGTGAGGTATGGTTTAAGTCCAGTGAGAAAACTAGTCACATCACTGTTCAGGAAATTATGAATTATCTCTCTGTGTCGGTAAACTAACAAAGCTCGGGCCAGTGTTCTTCTTCCCATTACGACTTAAGTTGTTTGATGGTTCGTTAAATTTGTCTTTGGGTGTGCTTTCTTTGCTATAAGTTAGATAGCGGAATTCCAAACATAGAATCGCCTCAAAGATTAAAAATGCACACAGTCTCAACAAGTTCTGCGTCAGGGGAACTCTACACACTGTTTATGCTTTGCCTTGCTTAGATTGATTTCTTTATTGCTTTCTTAATGCTGGGATCGCACAGGTTACGATCACTCTGTATGAAAGAAAAAGACATGTAATATACCGAAAACAAATAAACTTCTAAAGCGCGATGAATTTCCCGTTAAGCCTATAATACACTCGAGTATTTAATTATGTATTTAATAAACACTGCGCGAATTCTAGTGGTTAAAAACCCACATCTATAAAACTAGGACTTAACTGAATTTATTAATTATAAATTCCTTCGCGACTTTAAAAGTTAATTTAAGCATCTATTATCTTTTGAAATAATATAATAGATAGATCATTATATTTACCACTGGAACTATTGAGATGGTTTAATTTAATAGATTTAAATTAACACAAAATCCATTGAAATAGAATGACTGAACTAGACCACTGATCACTTTACACAATATATATTACCGCTCTGCACAGAATAGAAAACACTGCAAATATATATATAAAATCCAGGGGAAAATCTATAACCAGATTTCAATAAAGCTAGTGCTTCTGTAAAAGTCTGGCCAGCGAGTGATAACGTGTCTAGTCTTAATGGTCTATTTAGCTAAAATGTGATCTCGTGCCGCCTACTAAATGAGTCCCGGTGGAATGAGTTCTGGCAAACGAAAAGTTACAACAAATGTTCAGGGGTTCTAATGTTATGAAAAGCTAAAAGTCCCTTTAAATCATCCATCATATCAGGGAGAATTCACTTGTCAAACTAGACGTACGTCACAATCGTCCCCACTTTTAGACATGAAACCATTTTTCATGTTTCATTTTTTGACAATGGAGGTGACCTGATTGGTGATTTTAGGATGAGTGGTATCTTCAGTTTGCTCTTCTTCCTCTGTAGACCAGTTTCTACTCAGGAAATCAGCCCCGACATTCTGTCTTCCCGGAATATATTCCACTTTGAAAGAATAAACGCTTAAAAGAAGCGCCCAACGCATGAACCTTGCGTTAAATTCTTTATTGGCACCAAGAAATGCTAACGGAGCGTGGTCTGTTTGCACCGTGAAAGATGTACCATAAAGAAACTCATGATGGCGTCTGATACCGTCAATCAGAGCAAGACATTCCCTTTCAACTACGCTGTAGTTCCGTTCCGCTTTATTTAATTTCCGACTGCCATAGGCAACTGGAAATAGCATGTTCAGGTCACTGTCATCGGCTTGAGCAGTGTTGACCCGATGCCCTGACCTGACGCGTCGACTCTCAGTACAAAAGGTTTCTTGAGGTCAGGCAACCTCAAGATAGGGTATGCAGACAACTGTCCTTTCAAAGTGCTATACGCGTGTTCGCACTTTTGATCCCATATGACCTTATCAGGACAACCTTTCTTTGTGAGGTCAGTCAGCGGTGCCGTCAGTCCGTTGAAGTTCTGGATGTACTTCTGATAGTATGCACATAGCGATATGAAGGAACGTACGTCTTTCTTCGTTCGGGGTCTTTTTGCTGCCACTATTTTTCTCCACGTTCTTCTTAATAGGCCAACTGCATCCGTGAGAAATAGTGTGCCCCAGGAAGTCTAACTGTTCAAACCCGATGAGACATTTGCTAGGTCTGGCTGTGAGACCCGTTTCCTGTAGTCTCCTGAGGAGCATAGCAACCGTAGCAATATGTTCTTCATAGGTTTCCGATGCAATTAAGATGTCATCCATGAAATTATGGATATGGGGGACTTTGCAAAGGTTGTAGAAGCTTCCTCATCATCCTGGTGAACACTCCTGGTGCGTTATGCAAACCGAACGGCATCACGTTAAATGTGTAATGTCCTTCACTAGTGCTGAAAGCTAACAAAGGTTTAATTTCCTCCTTGACTGGTATTTGATAATAACCTTTGCTGAGGTCAATCTTGGAGAAGATCTTTTGCTTTGCTGAGCTTGGTGAACAACTCAGAAACAGTTTGGAGAGGTTCGGGCTGGAATTCCGTTACAGCGTTTAGCAACCTGTAATCAATGCACAGCCGAACTTCCTTATTGGGCTTCTGCAACAGCACTACACTCGAGCTGTAAGGAGATGTAGACTCACTGATAATTCCTGCCTGACGCAGCTTTGTCTATTTCTCCGCGAAGTGCATCAGCTTTTAGCGTACGGGATGGGTAAAACTCTGGTTTTTGAACAGGGGTCTCGTTTGTTAATTTCATATCAAATTCAAATGAGATTTGTTCGACCAGGAACATCTGCCCGAATAAAGACTAGCATCTGTAAACTGCTTATTAGTAGAGCCCTGGTTTCTGTTTGTATGTTCTGGTGAGAGATTGTCGCCGAAGCTTGACATCTTTAAAGGATTTCTGTGGGTTTGCAATTGGATACTCCATGCTAACCACATCATTCTTCCTCCGTCTCCCCGTTCTAAGGCGACAGCCAGGAGATGCTCGGAGGTAATGGCACCGGTCTTTCCACATATTTCATTAGCAGATTTAAAAATGTGGAAGACCTCGCCATTCCATTGATGAGATCTTGTATGTTGGTACGTGAGAACTTTTTTAAGGACGGTAATGGTCCTTGCCATCCGAAGCGAAGTTTATTGCTATCCGGTTGGAAGTAGCAAAATGCTTTCTTCTCCCTGG
>JAMPIV010023059.1:0-71738 GCA_024509875.1 Oreohelix idahoensis | reverse complement strand
ATCTCTCACACGTCAAAAAAAATACAAAAAATATGAATGTATATTGAATAATACAACTAACAAATAAGGTGTTTGCAGAATAAAGACATAATTTTAAGGGAAATTAAAAAAAAAAACTGTACTTTCAAACAGTACTTGCTTCTGCTGTTGGTTCCTTAGTTTACATTTTGTCAGTGTCTCTATACTTCAAAGCTTCAGGCTGTTGTTTTCTTGACCAGAAAATATTTGAGTGATGTAACTTTACACATGCTCATTGGCTGCATGAATATTTCTCTTCAATTTCTTCATGAAACCTGGCAAACATATGGGAAGCAAGGTTTGAAACAATCTGGAATATCTGGAACACGAAATGTCCATGACTTTATTTCACAGTCAAAATATCTGTGTTTTTTAGCTTGTTTGTTTGTTAAAAACTAGATGCTTGCACGAAGCTTCATAACTCTTTTCAATAAAGCCGATTGCCAAGGTTTGAGGAGTTTGGAATGTGTTTCTGCAGGATATCCCTTGCGATGACCTGGGACTGTACTATTCTTAAGACTTTGGACTTTTCAAACTCCCATGGTAAAGTTTTTTCATATGTTTGTGTTAGCGACCCTTCCTGGTAGGAACCGCTGTGTTACATTATATTCTATATTTAGATGTTTTGTAAAAAAATGGCAAACTGTAATATATAAAGATCTTAAAAAAAAAAAAATTCTGCATATAGCAAAAGTCAAATTAAACCTGTTGTTTGATGAACTTCAGCTTATTGCCACTTCCTTGTGCTGATCTTCAAGGTGTTTCTATTTTTTTTCCTAAATGAACCTTTTTCCTAGCCTCTAGAATCTGTTGCCTGGGAAGCCTTAGGAATAATTGAATCAGGAAAAGCTAGTGAGTAATGGTTCTCTGTCACCCCACCTAAAACATATAAAGTAAATCTGCCAGTTTTAGGATTTGTGACCCTATTAAAATCAGTTATTTTGTCTTTATTATTTGGAAATAATCCAGATTACTGGAATTCAATAGTCCGTGTGGTGTGAACATGGTAAAATCAATTGAAGCCTTAATGCTCTATAAGAAAGCTGAATAAGGTAAAAGAAGGACAAAAGCATATTTGATTACCCAGAAAGAAAGATCATGTTGAAAAAAGCCTCTGCCACTATGAAAAAAAGTATATTACCAAAATAGAGTGCAAATCTCCTAAAATGTTGTTATGCATGTCCTAAGTTAAAGGTAAGTCCATAGCAAATAGTGCCCATAGGGGAGTGGAAATTTTGGAGAGATTTTTCACTGTACACAGGTATCGAGTTTTACGAAAAGTGGATTAAACTGGTTGCCTTTCTTTGTCTGACTATGCCCCCTTCCCTCCCTAACACAAGTAGTTAAGAGTCAAAGTTACGCGTTTTTACAGAAGTCAAGATTGGATCCAATGACCACTTAACCCCCCAGGGTTTTTAATACCTGGTTAACATTTTTAACCCCGCCCAACAGAGGAAATTTTTGCAGGAAGACGAAGTTTTTTTGGCTGTATATACCTCTCCACCTATTGCTTCCAGTCTTAGGGACATTAAGTGATATGGAGGTCATGGGCAATAGACTGCCAACTCACAAAACGCCTGCTCCAAAAAACTTCAGAAAATGGGAGGTATCTAAAAGAAGGTGGTTTTGGCAATAACAAGAAGAGGGGACATGGTCCACAAACCAGACGATTCGTTTTCGGGGCCCTTCAAATCCATCCAGCTCTGCAGGACCCAAAAGGAAAAGGACCCAATTTACGTTTATGTTTTCCCAATGGATGACCAGAATGGAAGAAGATCGGGCTAGTACAAACCGCAAATAAGTTGAAAACTAAGCGTGCAGGGATAACTGATTCCTTCACCGAGTTCGCTGTGAGGGACAGAACATTGTAGACAATCCCTGGAAGTGAATGAGGGACTAGAACTGGGAAACCAGGCCAGGTTGAAAAGACAGGGCTAATAAGAACTAGTATTAGCGCATTTCTCTCACTGGCAATACACTCTAACCACCCCAGGGTTGAAGAATGAATGGACTAATAGTACAGTTAAAGGAAGATTAGCAAACTTTACCCCGAGAAGCAATCATTTTTAAAACCACTCTAACTACGTCCATTTTAAAGACTGTATCTGGGAAAGTAAACATTTTTTAACAAATAATTGTGTTATAAATCTTGTGCTATATTTTTCCATCAATCTATCATGCGGAATATAGTTATCAACTTTCAATATGCCATTTTATTATACATTTTAAGAATCCACTTCTGGACATATGTTCTGCTTCTTAGTAGTAATGGGGAGTTTTAGCATCCCTGCCTGCCATGTGGGTGATGTAGATGTTGGGTTTTGTTTTCTTATCAAGGTGGACAATTGTGGACAGTACCAAATCAACAAGTAAATGCACTGTTAAAAAAGTTTGGAACCTCAACCTGTTTTTGTACTTGTTTCTACTTTATTCTTCTAGTTTTACAGCATGTCCCAATTTGTTTTTATTTACACATACTTAGTATTGCTGCCTACCTTAGTTGTTTCATGTTTAGTTCCCCCTGTTTTTTGTAACTATATGTCAAATCAATAAATACCCTTTAAGCTCGCCCAAGCAGCAACAGTTCTTCCAACATTACACGACGCCTAAGACCTCCCCTTGTCCCTGGAGCCATCTGCTTCTCCGAGTTTCTTGTCCATGTCTTTTCTTCATCATTTTCACTTTCTGGTCCTCCAGGTTGTTCACTTTTCTCACAGTTTTTGGGCAGAGACCTCTACCCATCCTTCTCTGGGGGATTCCCTATAACAAAAGAAGACTGCCTTGTAATGGCTTTCAATCAGGTTTCGGCCCAATGTGGTTTGTCCTATTCAACACCCACCAAGCATCTTCTTCTCATCTCTTACTTCCACTTACAAATTTAAATCTGCTTGTTCAATCCAACTTTCCATTAAAATTAATGAAAAGTGATTAACCAAGCAAGATATATGTCAGTGGAACGAAAGGAGGATGACGAAGGGAAAGATTGCATGGTAGTTTGAATAAGGACACTCATTGGGCTAGAAAAACCTGTTGGATAAGCATTTTACAAGGCAGTCCTTGTTTATAAGGAAATCCCCAAGGGAGATAGGAATGTTGTAGAGGTTCTGCCTCAAAAATCTGAGAGAAAGAACTGGAGACACTGAAAGGGTTTTTTTGATTGAATGTATTGTTACATCGGTATTCCCTTGAACGTATGGTGCATGTATTGTGCATACAGGACAAGGTGAAGTCACCATAGGGGCGGGGGGATTAGTGTATGTTGAAGAACTAGTATCTGGCTGCATGATTGGGGGTGCTATTTTGGGTATATCGTTGATTTAGAAACCACAAATAAAGTACACACTTAAGGAACTAAATTGAAAAAAATGCGAGTTAGCCAAGCCACTTTTCCAAGTATTGTTGCTAACAAAAATAACAAATGGAGACCTCTGCATGTAAATACTACTTTAGAAGTTAAAGTATGAAATGTTACAAAAAAAAACAGGTGAGCTCCACTTTTACAGTTGCAATACTTTGTTGTGTCTGGTAAAACAAATTGTCACCCCACGCTTGTTATAAGAAAAACATAAAAAAACACCCAACATTCACTTCCACATGGCAAAGTGCACGGGATGCGTAAAAACTCCCATACCTCTAAGAAGCAAACACATATGTCAGAAGTGAGATCATTAAAATGTATTATAAAAATGGCATTTTGAATGTGATAAAATCCTTATTCGGCAATATAAGTTATGATTAAATAGCACCCTAGGATTAATAACACAATTATTTCTTAAAAAAGTGTTACTTTTTGCGAGATTACCCATTCTTTATATAATGGAACGTATTAGAAGTTGGTTAAAAATGATTGCTTCTCGGGGTAAAGTTCTGCTACTTACTTACGTTTTATTTGTCAGATTACTTCTTCATCCATGGGGTGATTAGTGGTGTTGCTCCAGAAGAGACATGCCCACATAACTATTATTATTAGCTGTCCCTTTCAACTGGCCCTCCGGAGTTTTCCAGTCTAGTCCCCCTCATCCCTTCAGGGGGATTGTTCTAATGGTTGTTCCTCGACAGAGAAAACTCCTGTGAAACAGCTACCGTATCCCCTTGTCCAGATTAGTTTAACATAATTAGTTGTATGTTACTAGCCGAATTCTTTCTTTCCATTCTAGTCTTCCATGGGAAAATAATACGTATACTGGGTCTTTTTTCATTTGTTGGGTTCTGCAGAGGGCTGGATTTATTGAAGGCACTTCACACGTCCCCCATCCCGTTAGTGTATGGGAACTCGGGTGGTGGGGGGGTAAAGGGAAGTAGGCAGGGGGCTTCGCTTTGTAATTTCATAAGGACTTCTAGGTATAAATACACTGCATTTTTATGAAAGTTTCGGGAGCTGCGCAATTTTGCTGATGTGGCAAGAAAGTCCATTGGCACACCCCATGGACTCATAATCCTTATGTAACAAGACTGGAAAACATAGGTGGGAGAGTATAACAGCCAACTTCGTCTTTTTCCTGCAAATTTTCTCTGTTTGGGGGTTAATTTTAAAGCTTTTTTCAAGGTTTAAAATAACCCTGTAGGTGTTCTTGTTTCCAATCTGCCATACTGTACATAATGGTTTACTTGGGACTCTACTACTTGTGCTTAGGGAAGGCATAGTCAGAAAGAAAGGGACAACCAGTTATTCCACTTCGTAAAAAAAAACTGAGATCACTAGTTCAGTGAATTCAAAACCATTCACCTCCCCTATGGGGCACTATTTTGCTATGGGAAAATCTACCATTTACTTTGGAAATGCACAACATTCTAGAGAAATTGTTCTTTTTTGTAATTATATTTTTTTTTCATTAGTTGCAGAGGCTTTTCAAAGAATTCCTTCTTACTCGGTTTCATTATTATTTGTCATTCTTTACACCTTTCTGCTTTCTATATGAGCTTAAGGGCGTTAAATTGATTCATTGTCTCTATCGTATATGGTTGACAAGGATCGTGGGGGTAGGAATTTGGTTGGGTCATTTATGTTTTCAGGTGGGGTTGTTGCCAGAGGGATACTGCGGGGAAGGGCTTTGTAAGGACTCGTTCGGGCGGTATACGGGGTTTCTCGTGGTGGAGCTTCAAATTGGGTGTCATATGCTATTAAACTCGGTCCGAGACAATCTCCCCTGACTCAAGTATCTAGGCTTCAGGCCACAGATTCTAGAGGCTTGGAAAAAGGGAAAGGTCATTAGAAAGCTTGAGTCAGACAAGGGACAGCTGGCAATTGATTGAGTTAAACAATCAGGTTATTTTGCTTTTCTTATGCCAGATTATTTTTTTTTTTAAGATTCTATATTTTATACAGAGGCTTGCTTTACAAAACCACTTATAGAGTATTAATGTACACATGAGGGGGTCCAAAGGATGGGTATAAGCTAACAATCAAAACAGATGACAACTTACCCAGTGAGTAAAAAAGTCCATAGTAAGAATAGTTACAGTCCCTGGTATGCAGGGTGGGATATGCGGACAATGAAACACATTCATTAGGAAGATAAGGGAGTGTAGGAATTCTTTGTTGAAAGATGTTATGGTAGCTTGGCAGCCCTCCACCGCTGTCTAAACAACAAATACAGCTGGCCTCCCATCCCAAAGTCATATTTATTATATTTCATATTAATTTTGTTCATCACCCGTCGTATTTTCTTACGCAAACATTGGTAGATGAATATGGGGCCTACATTGGCATCGGAGGAAAATGATTTGAGAGAGGAATTAATAATCAAGAGAAGAAGGCATTCGCAATCTGCGTTTCGGGCACGGTCAACCTTGAGGGGCTTGACCTTGAACCGAACATTTGTGGAAGATTTTGTATTAGTGGCTCAGTGCGACGGCGGCATGGCTGGGCTACTAAGCGACAAGATATATCTACATGCCACTTGGAATACAATAGTTTTTCCTCGGTGAATCTGGCCTCCCGTAAACAAAAACAAAAAACCAGAAGCAAGCACTGCTCATGCTTTATAGCTAGCGTCAGACGTTCCCACCATAACAACCCGGGAGACTGAACCTTATATGTTAAAAAGAAGGTCCTAGGGGCATTCCACTGTTAATATATTTAGGTTACATATGATGGGGGTACTCATATGTCAATGGGGGGTGCAATGGGAGAACGTGACGGCGGGGGGAGGCAATTTTCTATATAGGTGGGGGAGGGGCGAGGGGGTTGCCCCAAAAACGAGGGGTTCACTGGATGTGGTGTGGCGGGTACCCGCTCTTTTGGCCCCACGCTCGTACGACACGTGTATATCTACTACCTCGTTTATTACCTAGAACTCCGTTGTGGTTGGAGGTGTAGTCGTGTGACAGAGGAAATATCGGACATTCTTTCCTTACTTTCTATTTTGGATGATTAGTTTATTGAAAAAAACAAACCAAATATAAGTGTTTGCACGTGTCGGGTGAAAAACTAAATTAGGAACTTAAATAACAACTACTACTTTCAAACTGTCCTTGTCCTGCTAGGTCATCTGTTTCACATTTGTCAGTATCTTACTCAAGCTTTTCTAGGCTGTTGTTTTCTGCCATGAAATTTATGATTGCTGTACCTTTAAATGCTCATGCTCTGAATCTTTCATCTCAAAATTTCTTACATGAAACCTGCAAACATATGGAAGGCAGGGTTTGAAAACATCTGGAAAAAAATCTGGGGGACCCACATGGTTCTTGCTTTTTTTCACATTCAAAAAATTTGTGGTTTTAATGCTGTTGTTGTTCTTAACTAGTGCTGCCAAGCTTCCCATAAACTATTTCACAGCCGATTGCCAGGTTGAGGAGTTTGAATGTGTATACTCGCAGGCATATCCACTGCAATGAACCAGGGACTGTACTATTCTTAACTATGGACTTTTACTACATGGTAAGATTCACTGTTTGTTAGACACCTTCCTGTGCGGGACTGCTGTGTACACCATTAATTCATCTTTCTAGTGGTTTTTGTAAAAGGAAACTGTTAATATAAAATCTTAACAAAAAAAAAATTTGCTAAGGAAAGCAAATAAAACTGTTGTTTGAACTCCAGCAATTGGCCCACTTACCCTTGTATGAACTCAAAGCTGTTCATGAACCTTCCTAGCCTCTAGAATCTGTGCCTGATCCTAGGATACTTGATCAGGCAGAGTGAGTAATGGTTCTGTCACCCAACTAAAACATAAAAGTAAATCTTGCAGTATTAGAAATGTGAACCATATTATTATTTCAGTTTATTTGTCATCTCATTGGACAAATAAAACCAGAGTACTGGCATCATGTCGTGTGTGAAATGAAAATTCATTGAAGCACCTTATGGATCTATAAGAAAGCTGAAAGGCAATGAGACAAAAGATATTGATACAGAAGGGAATAGATCTTTGAAATTGCCTCTGCACTCTATGAAAAAAAATTCTATTATATAGTGATATAATTATTATTTGTTACCAATTCGCGAGATTAATGGTCGGTGACTGGTCATATGTATAAATGGGTTTTAACATAGCAATGAGTGAACTGAGGGAGTGTGTCCTTTTGGTGGGGTGTTTGGTGTACATAGTAGCTTAGTGGGTCTATGGGGGTATCCGGGGGTCATAGGGCGTGGCAGATGGCAGGGAGGTAGTGGAAGGGGCCCTATTAACATACACGGAGTTGAGTCCAAGTTCGTCAAATTTTCCAAGATGGCTGATGAGAAATGCATAGTCACCCACCGGGTTTTTATTATAATGGGTATTCTCATTTTAACACAATCTTATTAAAGGTGGATTTTGGGGGAAGCCGTAAGCCTTAGCTTGGTGGGAAAGGGTGTACGCAGATATAAGATGCGGGTAAATGGCTTGACCATTATGGATTTCGGAGGTATCAACATGGGGATCAGAGTCTGGATTCGTATTTTATAGACTGAGACATTTACAGGACTGATACTGTGGTAGCCTAAAGAAGGTTGCGTTGGCCCCAATTAAACCAAGGGGGATGAAGGGGGCGAACCCATGGTCCCCTACCAACCCAGGACGATACGTGCTGGGCCACTCAATATCCAGCCTCGCCAGGCAACCCAATATGGGCAACCCAAGGGACACAGTTACGAATATTTTCCCACATGGATGCAGAATATGGCAAGGGGGTTGTTCAGGCGACTTGTACAAAATCAAACCCAACTAGTGTTGATAATACCATATCAGCAGGCAACGGGTTACGGGTAACTTACTGCTCGTTCCGCTGTCACCCGAGGTGTATTAGTGTGTGGCTACATTGCTCCTGTAGGGATGAGCTCCTAGGAACCTGGATACAACAGGGCCAGAGGGGCTATTGGTTATATGTAAGTTGTTTGATTGTAAGAGTGGCAGCTGGAAAGCCTCCGGCAAATACTCTTCCACAAAACAGGGTGGTTGGTACTGTAGATTTGGTAGGTCTCTGGCTTGGAGCATCTTATTGTCCACCACCGATAGTTGATTGATGTGTAAACAACACATCTACAGTCAATTTTTTATTTATCCGTTGTAATCTCGGTTCTGTTTCATTTGTTTCTACAAAATACTGTGTGTTTTTTTCTGGTTTGCTATTGTAATTTACTATATGCAAGAATAAGTTATCACATCTTTCAAATGATTTTTACTATTACATTTAAGATCAACCTTCTGAATTTTTGTGTTGACTTCTTAGTAGCAAATAAAAAAAAAAAAAAAATATTGACTTATTATATATTATGGGTGTTAGCAATCCGGACCTGCTATTGTGGTTGCTCGTGTGGGTTTGTTATTCTTTCATTGGGGGTAATTGTTGGTGTATGTATTATTTATCTGGTGGCTAGGGTCTTGGGGTCAAGGGATCAAGGCCGGGGGTGTATCGGGGGACTTATGTGTGACGGAGTGTGGGTATGACCTGGGCGCAAAGGGGGGTGGAGTCACTATGTAGGGTTTGGAGGAGTTCAGAGGGGGGGGATCTGGAGTGGTGAAGGGGGGGGTAGGGTTATTATCATTGCATCTTACAATGGAGCTCACACACATTGCTGCTACATGGTAGTGATTATGTACTATCGACAAATGGAAGTCAGGGAAGGTGCACATTGAGGCAGACATGGGAGGGGAATGGGAGGAGGATGAAGTGGTACACTTAGACTTCCAGTTCACTTTTCTCCATGTTATTGTGGCAGGTCAAGAGTCAACATGAAAGGAGGCGGGACGATGAAGGAGTGCTAATTATTATGGGTATAGTGAAGAGCGTAGGTTGGACTTGATTTTTAGGCGGGAAAAATTGGGAAGGGAAAGTGGAAAATTATAATAATGATGAAGCGGGAGGGAGATGAAGAGGAGGAAATGGGTCAACATG
Source organism: Oreohelix idahoensis (assembly GCA_024509875.1). Taxonomy (NCBI): domain Eukaryota; kingdom Metazoa; phylum Mollusca; class Gastropoda; order Stylommatophora; family Oreohelicidae; genus Oreohelix; species Oreohelix idahoensis. Next base: position 62,402 of record JAMPIV010023059.1, on the reverse strand, counting down.
TGGCTCGAGGAAGGGCGGCTACACTTTCTACAAAATTAATAATTGAAACGTTGATAAAAAAAAAAGCAGATAAATATGTCAGTGGAGAAGAGATGAAGTAGAAGATGCTGGTGTTGAATAGGACAAAATTGGGGAAACTGTTGAAGCATTACAAAGGCAGTCCTTGTTATTAGATCCCCAGAAGATGGGATGGGTAGAGCGTATGCCAAAACTGGAGAGGTAAAAATCAGCGAGGCCGAGAACCCAAGAACTGGGAAGACTGGATAACGGAAAATTGATTGTTTGAAGAAGACCATGGACCCAACCTAGCAACTGGAAGCACCCAACGGCACTGGCACAGGGACACAGGATGGGGTAACTTTGGGTGTTGCTTATGCCTTGAAGAGGTGTACCTTGATGACAAGAGTTACCAAACGTGGAACTGATGACAAGAACTAGACAAGTGCCAGTGGAACAAGAGATGAGAAGAAGACGATGGCGATGGATAGGACACACACTGTGAGGAAACCTGTTTTAGCCATTACAAGGCAGTCCTTGTTCTGGAAACCCCCAGGGTCAAGAGAAAGCAGAGGTAGACACAAGAAGCACACGGAGAAGAGAGCTGGAAACTAGAGGTGAAAAATGAAGAGGAGAACGTGGGAAAGAACTATGAGATGATGGCACGTGACAGAACGTAGGACTTGGCATGTGTTTGTTGAAGGCTTTTGTGCTATACTTTGGGAAGTGGAGGGTTGAATGACTACGCAAAAGAGATAGTGGCTGGGCCTATTAAAAATTAGAATTTTGTTTTCTTATTTCATTTATAACGATTTTAGATTTATATTATCAGTTGTAGTAGTTTTTCTTCTTTTTTTTCGTTGCCCTGAACAAGGACGGTGGTCACAGTTGCCAATGAGTCACACTTAATCAAGAGGTCAAACATGTGATATCTCCACAGGATTCTCAGCAATGTTGGACACTCCGAGTAGCACGGCATTATTATTAGGGAGGGTTTGTCTTTGACAGGACTTTCGATTACACGTTATCGTCAGCAGATGCACTGATGCGATGGTTGTCAGGGACACTCGTGGCAGGTGGAGTACGTATTGACCAGCTTGTAAATTTAAAGTGAAAAAAACGTCCGTGATTGAGCATGTCAACGCTAATGGGGTTGTGCCAACTTTCATACTACTCATATGTATGCATCTTGTGTAGGTGCCTAGTATCTAGCAATAAAATACTAATTAGTTATGGCAAAGTGCTTAAAAATTGTAGTATCAGAAGTGATAATACGACGAGAATAAATTCGAATCTTACTCGAGAGATGTGCTTTTCAAAAATCTCTATTGCGTCGAATGTCAAAAAGTTTAGTCACCGTGGGGATGGTACTGCCGTTGTGAGCAGTTCTGGTCGTTGGAGTCAAACGTCGCACTGTGTGGTAGGTCCTGCATCGAGAGGGCAGAGCTGGATTAGTTCCCTTCATGATCTGCCTTGGTCTGTCCCTACGTGGTGAGCAAATCGCCTAGAGGAGTACCCATTTACATGCTAGAGTTTAGATTTGGATCGCCCTGTAGACATTGCGCTGAATCTTAACATGATACCTATAGTGAGAGATGGTTGTACCAGCGCAGCTAGATATCTGAGCTCTTTCAATTGAACGCTAGTGCATGTGACTTATTAAAAGGGCAGTTACCTTGATATCAGGATCATAATCATGCTTGGAAGGTCTCTAAAGTCACAGTGGATGGCGGGACTGAAGGAAAATTTCAAAGAATTTTTTGCGAACTGTGTGTTGATCTACTCTTGTTTTGCTGTGTAAAGCAGGCGTTACATCGAATGCTGTACCAAGAGCTGACAGGATAGCCGCTAAGAGCACATAGAGAGGGATGAAACATTCCAGAATGGTTTGAAAGTACAGAAAGGAGTTAAGACAAGGTGCTACCCTTTCCCCTTAACTGTGCTTAAACATTTATGCCGTGCAGAGAAATATCATGAGAAACGTAATGAGCTAGATGACATAAGAACAGACTCACACAGAGTTTGGACTCATTGTTAAATGATCGGGCGGTGGACTAAACCAGATCCAAGGAATCAAGATATGCTGACGACACAGTCCTACTATCGACCACCAAAGGACTTGAACAGATTAACTTTGATTCCACCAAAAAAAACAGCGCGGCCCAGAATCTATACCTAAACACCAAGGAAGAACCAAAGTTTGGACATGACAGACAAGTAAGCTCTCAAAGTCCTCAGTATAGATGTGAAATTGATAGAACGTAAGAACTGGAAAAGTTGTCAATGAATTCGAATCACTTAGGATCAATCATAAACAGCTCTGGCGACTGTGCAGTAGAAATTAAAAGAAGACTTGCAATTGCTTCACATAAGCTAATACAGCTGAAAAACTATGGCAAGGCACAAGCAAAGAAACAAAGAGTTACAACTGATCAGAGCATGTATAGTTCTCCATCAGTAGCAACCATTACGGCTGCGAGACTTGGGACACAACTCAATAAAAAACAGTTGCAAAAAAAGATTCACATCATTCGAAATGAAAAAGCTAACAGAAGGATGTAGAGAATGGGGACATCAGAAACAGAAAGACCAACAGAGAAGTACTGCACTCACTAAACGTACAGGAACATTGGCTCTAAATACCATCGCAATAAGGAAGCTGAAATTTTTCGGTCATATAAAAAGGGACATATTAGTCTGCGAAAAAACAGTGATGGAAGGCGATGGTCCCTGGAAAAAGGGGGAGGGGTGGTGACCTAGACGACGTGTGGGATCCCAGGACATCAAAGAGAGTCTGAATTTGTTTAGATTTGGCTGATGCAGTCGGACTTGCCTGGATATTCGTTGACAGCGATTCAGAGCTAGAAAAATTTTAAAAGTGCAAAGCGTAGTCAGTCATAACAGAATACGATCTACATGATGTGAAGTAGAAGTGAGAGAAAGCATTAGACATTTGCTCAGGTCGGGATGACCAATTCGGATGATCCTCATACTTTGAAAGTTTCGTATACTGGGGGCAGAATTGAGGAATACTCATTTATACTGCTTCAATCAATGATACGCAACTCTTTTGGGTTCCTCTTGTATTAAAAGATAATTCACTGATTGGGACATAGTTTAACCTATCGACTGTGTCCACTAGGTTACATTATTTCAGTGTGGTTACCTTGAATTGTAATCATATGTATATGTGAGGTATCGAAGAGTTTGTAAGGTCAAAAATTCTTGACAAAGTAACTGTGGCAGGTTCATGAGAATCCACTGTGAATAATTATGATACAAAATTCTGACCAATATTAATGATATGCGAAAAAGATTGACGTTTGGTCCTCGAATAAATTCAGTGTAAATTCAGTGGCAAGCTATGGATTGTCGGACTTTCAGTCCATGAATCGGAAGATCGAAAGTCTAAAATGGACGTTTTCAGATGGACAGTCACAAAGTGTAGTGGCAGACAATTTAATGTGGAACAGCCGAGCCATTCAGTCGTCCTGATATGGGGGCGATTTTCACATGAAATGGCTCAGTGGCAGGGAGGCAGCTGACAGTGGACGGACCATCTAGTCACACACCAGAGGAGGCCATACATCTTACTGAAACGGAGGCCTCCGTCGCAAAGAATAAAAGTCCAAACCAAATTTAATGAACATCATTTCATTGTTAAAGTCTGAAAGTTACTTCATGCCCAGATTGAAACATTAATTCCGTAAAATAAAATGTTGGTACAAGTATGAAATGTGGTGTCCATTACCACTGCAATAATGTTGCGTTTCTTTTTTTGAACAGTATAGATACTCTTGAGTTTTGGCATTTGTGGGATCACAGTTTGGTTTTAGACAGAACAGTGGAACAAGAGAGGCAATATTTTGCCTAAGAATATTAGCAGAAAAATATACAGAGGTCCAAAAAAGTATGTACATGTGCTTGATTGACTATAAGAAGGCTTTTGACAGAGTCCATCATGAGAAAATAATTGAATGCCTCGAAGACATAGGTATTGATGGAAAAGATATAAGAATACTCAGTAACCTTTATTGGGAGCAAACTGCCACAGTAAGATCTGGAAGGAATTATTCACCATACATAGACATAAAAAGAGGTGTCAGACAAGGGTGTGTGCTGTCCCCCTGCCTATTTAATTTATACACCGAAAAAATTTTCAAACAAATACAGGAAATACCAGGACTGAACATCAGTGGAAGGTCAATAAACAACCTTAGATATGCAGATGATACCGTGTTGTTAGCTGAAAGCGAACAGGAGTTACAAGAACTAGTGAAGCAAGTGAACAGTATAAGTCATGAATATGGACTCGACATTAATACTGAGAAAACAAAAACTATGATAATTAGCAAAACAGATGATAAACCCACATTAAAGATAAGCGTAAATGGGAAAATCCTGGAACAAGTCAAGAGCTACGTATATCTTGGTCATATAATAACAGAAGATGGCAGATGTGAAACAGAAGTCAAGAAGAGAATAGGAATGGCCAAAGCTACATTCAACAACATGAAACATATACTGACATCTAAACAGTTATCTCACAAATTAAAACTGAGAATCATAAAGTGTTATATATATGTTCTGCATTTCTGTATGGTGCAGAAACATGGACGATGAATAAGCATTTGGAAGAAAGAATTGAGGCTCTTGAAATGTGGATATATAGAAGAATGGGGCGTATCTCATGGAAAGAGATGAAAACAAATAAGGAGGTCCTAGAAAATCTAGGTATGAAAAGAGAACTAATGAAGGAGGTTAAAGTTCGGCAGCTAAAATACTTTGGCCACATAAAAAGGCATAACACCTTGCAGAAGACCATAACAGAAGGGAGAGTTGAAGGCAAACGTGCAAGGGGAAGACAGCGCTATAAGTGGGAAGATAACATCAAGAGATGGACAGGAAAGAGTCTATCAGAGTGCACCACCAAGACAAGAGACAGAAGATCTATTACAGCCAACCTTCGTTGTGGAGATGGCAACTGATGATGATGGGATCACTACTGCATAGGAGGGGAGGCAATTCGGTGACACACTTATAAATAAATTAATTCAGTAATTGTATAACTTTGTAAATTGTTTTATGTTCAGTTTTTGAATTTTAATTTCAATTGCATTATTGTTAAAGCATAGCGTAGTCTGTACGAGATGGTGATCTAGGTTCTTGACCTGCTTCTTACCATCTGGACAAGAGAACTTAACTACCGGACTATAACCTGTGCCATCCATACACCAGTGCTCTTTCCTGAGACTGGGGTATTTCTTTTAGTCCAGAATTGTATCTGGCACTATCTATCACGTGGTATCATCTAGATACACACTAATTACCATCTCGTCACAAATAGAAGGAGGAGGGCGAACTTCCTTCATCAAAATCACCAAGTCCAGACTCGAGTCTAGTCACTAATTAAAAAAACAAAATTGAAAATAAACTTTCGAGTCGAGTTGTTATGGTAACTAAGTCCAAACTCGAGCCGGAATCCATCAACTCGAGACGACAACACTGCTTCTCTGTCAGTAACTTTGCTATTGAAATAACTACTGATATTAAACAACTTTTTTTTTTTTAAGTTTGTTTGTCAACACGTTTACCCGAACACGTTTGAAACTTGTAGCTGTTAATGTGATGTTAAAAAAAAAAATATTGTCAGCACCATTTTCCTCTTTCACCGCATAATACAAGAACACATTTAGCAAACTAATATTAAACGCAGAAGATATTTTATACATTTGAACATGCGTCCTGATATAACCGACGAACCTTGTCTGAGCCTTGCCCACCTCGCTAAAACGAAGAAAAACAACTTTTAATTTTAAAAAAAAAGAAAAAAAAAATTCAGCGCAGAGCAAAACAAAAAAAGGGAAATTAATAGTTACATCTTCAGGATGCAAGGGAAATAATTAATACCTCTTTTATAATTTTAATCATATAAATAGTAACAGTGACATACTAGAAAGTAATAAAAATAATTAACAACTAAATTGCGGTAATATAGGTGTAATTTTATTTTAAAAAACTCATAGAAACAAATAAACATATTAGAAAATATGTTTAAAAAAATTAATTAATACATAAGTTATTACAACAAAATGGCGCTAAAGATAAAGTGTTGAACATCAATGAACATAAAAGTTAACATGTGGAGTATTTTATTTCTGCGATAAAGTGTTCCAAATAGGAATTTGCAACACAAGACATTTTTTGACGGCGTTAATGCCTAAAACTCACTTATAGCAAGCATCCTACCGAGCCTGTGCGGCATCATGTCAAATGGTATGTTGTCAACAGTGTTGCCGCAGCTGGGTATTTTTTACTACATCTGTGTTTTTTGGCTTTCGACTGGGTATCTCAGTATTGTTTTTATCCAAATCTGCATTAATCCGGGTATATTTGACAATTGGTATTCTCAATGTATGTATATTCTGTGCACTGCGCATTATACATTATATTTATATTATAATTAAATGTAAAAAAATATGTGCTATTGCCAGGGTGGGTTTAAACGATTAATGTAAGTCCCCCAGCTGTCAGAATGACTGTTTAGATATACGTTGATGAAAGTCCCCACTTGTGAGGAACAATCTTATTATAGTGGGGTGTGGCGTGTGTGTAGATGAAGATGGTGATAAACACTGGCTCGCACAAATCAACCAAACGCCACTGGTTACAGTTCCCTGACATTTAATAGAACGTTCACATACATGTCCTGGATATCACACATCTAGTCAACATACTGAACTAACTACTTAGGCTAACACTGCCTGTACGGCATAGCGAACTACAGTACTCATACACAGTTTCTCCGACTACACAATAACAATGTACAGAATGTCCTTGGTGCGGTATACACTCTTCGCACACAATAATAACTAGGGACTGGCTTCCCTGACGTGCACAGACAGCACACTAAATACCTATATGTGCGGAAAAAACACCCTCGCACTAGTACAACACCATCTAGGTGTATATCACATATCATTTGTGATGGGCAGCATGAACATCGCCATATAGATTCCAAGAATCCTCTCCAGGCGGGAAAATACACTTCGCCTGTACTTTATAGCTACCAGGCGGGAAATGCGTCGCCTGACTCCTTCGTAGCTCCAAGGTGGCAAATCCTAACCTTATAATGTTCTCCGTGAACATGAAATGCTGGCTCCAACAGGAGCGTCTCCAGGCGAGAAACACATCGCCATTAATAAGTAACTAGATAGAATCTATCACAGCATAAATATCATAGTCACAAAAACGGATCCTCTCAGTCACAAAATACGAGCTTACAGCCCGGCTGTCAAACACAGAATAACCCGCTCACCTCGGCGGTCAAACACGGAATCCCCCAGTCACACCAGACTTGTATTCACTCATGCTTTCTACCACGCATGAACAAGTCACCCCATGTTGACATAAAGTCAGACATGAACTCAAAAGCTGAGTTACACTTAACCAAGTGTTAACAACAGTTCAGTGACCCTTCACACCAAACACTGTCATCATTCATACTCATGAAAATGTTCTGTGACATCCACCCCCCTCTCCAGATGGAAAACGAAGTTTTGCACCGAAGAGCACAAGCCACAGAACCCCTCATGTACCAACACATTGTTGGATGCAAACATACGGTCTTACTGAAACAGTTGTCATATTACCGTGACTTGAACTTTACACAATAAACGATGGGTGAGTCACACTCTAACCCATACCACAGTTCTACAAACTACCTCTCACATGGAGCAAATGCTTACACCATACTGTCATACCATTCCACTAAATTCAAAAAAATTATGTAAATGCATATAAAGACATGCCAGTTCCGAAAATTTCCCAAAGTCAGTTATAACTGAAGGGACTATTATTCTACAAAATATGCTGGTGTTTTGTCTACACCTGGCACTCATAATAGCATAAGCTCGACATCAGCTATGCTTTCATCAAACCTACATCATTGCCTGAAAATTATCACCAATGTCTTTCAAAAATGTAAAGTCTAACACACAGTAGTACCTCAGTTAGGTACAGTACAGAAAAATATTTAACAACAAACCAAGTTGCTTTACTACTATGTGTATCTCTCCCATGAATGTCATGAATAAATCCCAATTTCAACATGAGATGGGTGCACTTTACTTTAACACCAAAAGCTTTCAACTCTTTCTAATCCATACTGCGAAGATCTAGTTTCCTCCACTCTGATCAATCAGTATGATCCACAAGGATAAATTCCTCTCATATTTCTTCACTTCATCCAACTAAAACGTTGCTCTATCACAATTGTATCTGTGAAGTTCTGGCAGATAATTATAGCACCTTCTTCACTGCTTCCTACACTTCAAGGACTATGCTCATGTCAAACATTTTCCAGCAACTAGACTCTCTAAGGAAAACATGATTGGATATCTCCATTCCTCTATCTCCGTGTAATCCTTACTGCAGCGGACTATCACAACAGTAGCCTATCATACATCATCATTACAATACATGCGAGTCTTTTACTCCACAGTGACTGATTCCCTTTAAATTAAAAAAAAATGCAACATCAACATTTTTACCCTCATACTACATAGTGTCAGCCACTGTAAACAATTATATACATTACAATTTCACAAATTGCAGTATGTATACATCAAACTATATATCTAAATACACCAATGTACACTCTGTAAAGATCATGAAAGCACAGGATCAATTCTTAACCACATAGAGACTGTACACCATCTCAGCAACCTGATGACCGATGACCATGTCAAGACACTCTCAGTGATGGCATAAAGTGCTTCAAAGTAGTAGCAATCCCAGGTTTACCTACACTACTGGGTACTTAAATTCTGGAAAAAAATAATTATCCAGATTAGAAAAGCATATTTGGCAATTTCCCAAAATGCATTCTTCCCTTTCATGCCACATTATACTCCTCTGTCCATACCCCTCAAACATTCTCTTCCGTGGTAAACATACATAAATGATGGACAGGGACATGACCTGAGAGATAAACCTAACATATTGTGTCTTTACTACACAGGGTCATAAATTTCCACTTCATAGCATGGGTCACCAATTGCACTGTCTTCCCATCAGCTCTCAACTATCTTCCAACATAAAATGTATCACACCATCTAACACATCTCTTGCCAGCACTCAAGCAATTTCACCAGCTATTACCATAAAGATCACAACAGTATCTCCAGATAGCACAGTATCTTCAATAATGCAAAGAGATCGTCTATGTTCCACTTCTCTGATGGTAGCGTTTTGATGGCATTAAACATCAATAACTTCAGTGGTTCTTTACTTTTTGCTGCACATTTGCCTTTGAAATTGAAAGCCAGTAATAACTCTAATTGGGCTGTAATTCCAGCACCCTCTCCCTTGAGACCGTCTATTACTGTCTTCCAAACCTCTTTCTTCGCAGATTCAGTAGCTTCCGTTACTGCTACTTTGGCTACAGATGCAGTATGCTCTATCTTAGCCTTTTTGTATTGAAGTTCTGCCTGTTCTTGTACCATCTCCAAATCTGACAGATCTGCATCAGATGTAGTCTCATGTCGCTCTTCCATAGATTTAACTTGATCTTTCAATGCCTCTGCTTGTTGCTCTAATCTTTGTTTACCAGCCTTAAATTGCTCTTTTAGTGCTTGAACTTTAACATAGTAACTCTTTTCCACCGCATTACATTTCTCCTTCCAACGATCTATCAGGACACTGCAATGTTGCTCTTTAACTTGAGTATTACCCTTACACTCAGTTAATATCCTGTTCCTATCCACCTTGAATTTATCATCTAATCTTTGAATACTATCTTTGTATTCCTTACTAATTTCTGCTCAACAATCTTAAATTTCCGTTCTTATATTATAGTCTTTTCCTCGAAGGTTCCCTCTTCCTGAATCAATGTGTCTATCTTTAACTGATCTTTGTCACACCAAAAACCCATTTTTGGTAAAAACACTCCTTGGGTTGCATGGTATGTTTCATCATGCACAGGCCTTGTCACTCCCTTTGTCTCTGCATGTATAGACACTGGAACACAAACTGGTTCCTCAGATGCTTTTATGGTTAGCTCTGTAGTGTTTGTACCACTCCTTTGGTTTCCTTCCTGTGATTTTACTATTTCCTTACTCATGACTGAATCATTATCTCTTGTACCCTTATCCGGTATCTTGACTTCAGTCACTGTTGATGACATCTCGTATGGGAATTTAGCGCTCTCCAAATTATCTGTTTGGACACCAACATCATGCATCTCGGTTTGTACTGACACACTCCTTGTTTCAGTTTTAACCTTAGTCACCGCTGACTCAGATTCCTTCTTCAAATCCGAGTTAGGTCTTTCCTTATATTGGCTGCATTTTGGTTGTACCTTAGTCTCAAAGGTACTCTTCATTCTCAACTGATAAACTTTCACACTATCTCTCTTTCTTACTTCTATATGAGAGTTAAACACCTCATATGCATCACCATTCCTAATTGCTAATGCCAGCTCTCTCAGAGCTATCCTTCTTCTTCTGTTCTCACAGGTTCGACTACACTCTTGCATAGGCTCCTCACATGATGATGAAAATGAATCATCCATGGAACCTGCAGAATTGCCCATGTCTAAATTTCTTTGAGCAATAACTAATGAAACTGAAAATGGGTAACACTATTTCGTGAAAATAGTACCACTAAAGACTCTTGCTACCACAGCAAAGCAAGAAATACCAATTAAGTAATGAATCCTTAAATAATTAATAATGCTTACCTCTAGCACTCACTCTTACCACTCACTCATACCAAGTCATGCATAAAAAATATATAAATGATATTCAAGAGGACAAATGGATCTGATGATGATGAAATACACTACAAGTACAAAAAAGACAAACAATAATCCACAGGCGGGGGGAATAACAGATGAAAGTAAAAGAAAAATAGGTATAGGATTATAATACCACACCTGCAAACACAAAACGATAACGATGGGAACTATAAAATGAACTTATTTACAGTGATAGTAAGAACTGACGCAAGAAAACCATACGTAAACACCACATAAGAAATACTATTATTTACAGGACAATGGATATACAAACAAGGCTTAAACAGCTAACGCAAATAAATGTTCAATTAATTCCACGGGGCACTAAACACCGAGTCTCTCCAAGACCGGACCTCCCATACACTGGAATTAATTTTACAAAACCTATAGATAGATCAATACATGTTCCTTCCGGGAAAGAAAAATGTATTAATCTCACACAAAAATATATAGCCAAAAATAAACGCAACGATTACAAACACTGCACAATGGATGACCACCAGAAAAAGCTTAAGTGGTATGTTAAACAGAGAAGCAAATGTTGCATAAAATAAATCACTTATCTCTGAAGAAGTGTCTTGAATGGCAAGTCCAATCAAGGTGTTGAAATTCTGCAGTCAGAAGTATCAGAAATACTGGGCGATAGCACTCCAGCTCACTGGCACAAATTCTGAATAAATAGAAACAGAAAACTATTAACATCTAATCAAAACTATAATAACATCTAAACAAATCTATAATATAAACATTAGTGTATGTACTACAACAATAATAATACTACATTAATACTAAAGTCCAATATGTCTACAGTACTAACATTAGATCAGAAGTAAATATAATGTTTATAATCTAGGTCTAACCCAGTTACATGAAGACAAGTAGGCTAACTATATTACCTCAAACAAGAAGACATATCTATCCTAATGTATTACAAAGCAATTACATAAACCTAAAAAATAAAGGCAAGTATTATAATGTACAACATCAAATAACACTTACACACGTACAAATAACACACCAAAGAATGCAAAAACTGACGATAACCACAAATTCACAAAAGGTAAACAAGCCTAACAAACTGTGCAAATCAAACGAACACACACCATACGAAGTGACTTACACAAACGATAGGACTAACCAAATAAAACGAATACACAAACAATCAATACTAATTTATAAAAAATAATACGTATCAGTATAGGTGAACTTGACAATCCACTAGGCTGAAGAATGTTCGTAGTAGTTGTACACACTCGTCTTCCGTGGTGAATTCATGAAAGGATGTAAAACAGCACACACAGCACATCACGTGACGTAGAAACTCAAAACGACTCCGACACTCTGAAGGACAGGTCAGCTGTAGTTTCTTGTCAAAAAATCGACAGGTCACAGGACAGTGCAAATCTGTAGTAGTTCTTGTCATAAAATTAACAGTGATACAACGTAAAAATATCTCCAAAGGATAAAATGTAGGGATAAAAAGAATGCGTAAGTTACTAGACGGCATGATCGCCCACGCAGCGGGTCATCACCCGCCATGGAAATTAAATTGCTGAAACGGTTACCATTTGAACGGGATGAGAACGGCGGATCAAAAGGAAAAAAATATGACTGAAAAATTGCGTGAGACTAGCAAGGCTTAGAAGATGCAATTGGGAGGGGGAACGGAGGAAAAGTCACGTCCCCAAATTGACACGAGGTACGGAAAGGGATGCTTATGCGATACCAAGCCTTTTATTTGAATTCAGCGGCAAAAGCATTACAACGCAGATGCTTGAAATATTACAAAATTAAAAAAGTAACTTTTTCTTAATACTAATGTTAGGAATATAAAAATTAGCTGGCCGGATGGCCCATTTTGAGCAGTGAAATAATATGCTTTTATTTATACAGACGGATAGATAATAATGAAGACATTGACAAAAGACTGTGTTGTTCACATCAGCGAAAGACTGCATTGAATCAAACATGTCACTAATTTGCACAAAAACCGCGACCTTGAGACTCAAGTGTCCAAATCTATTTAGAATGAAAGAGAGGGACATTGGTGGGAGCTGTGGCTAAAAATAACTTTAAAGACAAAATTTGTAGAGGGGACGGATAGGTTGGTTCAAAAACCAAGTACGTTTTTTGTGAAAACGCAAGTAGAGACGGACGGACTAACAGATAAAAATCCATACTTGACTGAAGCATGACTGAAATGACTTTAGTGTAGGAAATTTGAATTTGAAAAAAACCAAGGCATTGATTGGCCACAGACAATCATATTATCAGCGCTCAGACGCGCTTTTTGCCATTCCTCAATAGTTGTCCAGTGATAGACACAGTAAATTTTAAGTGTGGTGATTTCCAATGAAGTAAATAGAAATAAGTTCAGGGACGCCATACTATAGCCAGCAGCTCAGCTGAGTTTTGCTAGCATTTCTGTGTTCTTTATTCATAATCTGGTAAGATTGAAATTATTTCTTTGTATATTTTAAATATTGTTTAATGTTTCGAGTGATTTGATACTGCCATATCGAAATCTAGCCTTACAACAAGTAAGGATTTGCTCTAGACCCCCCGCCCTAGTTCAGGGTCTAGGGACAAACAATATATATAAACTCCAGCAAGGATTAGGAAGGACAGATCAAGTGTTGAGATCAGTGGAACATATCACCTATCCTATCCTAGGGCAAGAAGCTAATAAACATATTTCTGAATATGTAGTCTGGGAGAACTTATCCTATGTGAAACCAACTTGGTAAGATGTGTTGTATGGTCAGAGAGATCTGACCCTGTCTAAATGGTGTTATTGTAAATTGTTACGTGTAGAAGTGGCTCCTTAGGTAAGGTTCTGAACCTAAACCAATACTTTATTTCAGAGCTGTGAGTTTTTTATGTTGACACCAAAAGGTGGTGTCAAATGCTGGGTAAATAATTGACAGTGAGGACCCGTGCAGTGTCGCATCTCGGCAGAACAGCCTTGTATTGCCCCCAAGCACGGAGAGGTGGGGCCACCCGATATATTGCCCCCAAGCACGGAGAGGTGGGGTCACCAGATTCCAGCACCAGAACTACTCTTTCAAAGTTACGTAAGCAGGCTGGTCTGCTGGATTTACACCAACTTCATAGACATAGCACCCAAAGTGAATTACTACTAAAACATCCCATTTCCTTCCATCATTAATGGACAATGTTTGGTAGGCTTAGACAGGGAGGGATGAAGCCACCCCAACAGCACATCTATTCATCGTTCTCCCAGGGAAATAAAATTATGAACTGTAGAAATATTAACTAATCGTGAAAATTGTATATACGTACACACCTTTTATTTATCATGCCATTTATTCATGCCATTCACTCATAAATTCCAAAATCTTTCATATGTTCTGGCCAAAATAAAACCTTGGTTCAGAACAAATAAATTTAAAAAAGATTTACTTTCTAAAATTTCACCAGCTGAATTTAGTTCATTGTGTTCTAAATTTTATTGATAATATTATATTATTTAATATCTGTGTGTGTGTGTTTGTATATGTCAATACAACACATTACATTCAGTACCCTAGATTTTAACGTAGCCACATTCATTAGAAAAAAAGATAGGTGTGAGGTCGTAGTGGTAGCAAGAAAGGCCTTCTGAAAATTCACAGCTACATTTTATCTCAGGAGCCTTCACAGCTGACCTCATACATCACACTTAGTAATATCACCATCATAAAATACCATCAAAACCACTACATATATTGGGGTCTTGTCCAGGGATAATTAGCATAAACAGTAATATAAGGATCTCCTGGTGGGAGAAATAAAATTAGGGGAACAAAATTGTAAAATTCCCTTAAAATTAAAAGTGTCCCTTTAAATTAAAAGGGCAATTAGAAGTTGGTGAATCTTCACAGCCAGTGTTAGTTAATTAATTAATTAGAATTATTTTAGTCTAGAGTAATTATAAGTACTTTAGTGGTTGGAAATTTTACTTTGCTTATTGCTAGATTTGTTTAGAAAGTATGGCGGAGCTGGCAAAATTTAGATCAGCTGCTGTGCTGACCGCAAAGGAGATGGGAATGGATGGTCAGATTTTAATTCAATACGTAACGGCTGAATGTGATAAATATATTGAACGGGAAGAAAGAAGATTAGAAAAAGAGGCTGAAAGAAAATTAGAGTCTGAAAGGTTGGCTGAAGAGAAGAGGTTAGAGGCTGATAGAGAAATTAAGAGGCTGCAGATTGAGGCAGAAGACAAACGACAGCAAAGGGAGGCAAAAGAAAAAAGATTGACTGCCGAAAGGGAGGCAGAAGATAAAAAGGCCGAAAGGGAGGCAGAAGATAGAAGGTTGCAAAGGGAGCACGAATTACGACTAAGGGAGCTGGAATTACAAGGCCAGGCTCCTGAAAATGGTGCCAGCCCTTTTGCCTCAGATGCTACGCCCAGTCTGGGAGCCTCAAACTCAGCTATGGGGTTTCATTTAGACCATTTTGTTGAAAAAGACGATGACATAGAGGGGTACCTAGGACGTTTTGAGTTATTAGCTACTACATATGGGTTAGAGAGAGAGAGGTGGAGTTTAAAGTTATCACAAGGACTGAGAGGTACTTCTTATGAAGTCTTTGCTAAAATGAACAGGGAAGACCAAGACAATTATGACATGTTAAAGCAGGCTCTGTTATTAAGGTACGAGAAGAATGGTGAATTTTATCGTAAGAAATTTAGAAATGCCAAACTGTTGTCTGGGGAGACATACCACCAATTCTCTGCTAGACTGGAAACCTATTTGGAGAAATGGACTGCTCTGGGGAAGACCCAAGATCTTAAAGAAATGATCATGATTGAGCAATTGAGAGAGTCCATGGCTCCAGACATGAGAAAATTTCTCATGGAACAAGGTGCAGAGAAATTGGGAGAGGTTTTAAATGTCGCTGAGAGGTATCAGGCAGCCCAGGCAGAGGTAAGTGGTGCTAAAAAGAAGCACATAGATAATTTTAAAGCTCCACAGCCATTTAATAAATTTGACAATAGAGAACAGGGTAATAGAGGTAGGACAAACTTTGAGCGGCCAAGAAATGACTATCGCGACAGAAACTCACAGTTCAATGACCAAAAGTTCAATGAAAGAAAACCGTTAAACCAAGGAAAAAGATGGTGTAAATGGTGCAAGAAAGATAACCATAACACCGAATTTTGTAGAAGGAAACCTTCAAACATTGCTGCAATGAAGTCGGGGACGCAAAGATTAAAGGTTAATCCTAATGGACAACAGGAACCTTATCACCCCCCAGTTTGTGAGGATGTTATTTGTAATGGGGTCACCATAAGGTGCCTTTATGATACAGGTTTGGATTATGATTCAGTTGTGAAGTCTAGCCTAGTGGACCCAAGTCAGTATACCACAGAAACAGTGGAAATACAAGGGGCGACTAAGGACATACCACTCATGACACTTCCCATCGCAAGGATAACGGTGAAAACTCGCTATGTGGAAGGAGAAATCAGAGCAGCAGTGATAGATGAACCAATCTACCCTCTGATATTGGGGTGTAGATACGTCTTCTTGGGGAATCCCGAGAGGCCTGTGATCATGGCGACAGTGCAGACCAGGTCACAGAAGAAGGAGGAAGAAGGTGAACCTATAAATGCTCATCCAGAGGAGATGAGGAAGGCGCAGGCTGAGGATAGGACACTCAAGCCATGTTTTAAAAAAATTGCCCAAATGCCACACACCTCCGAGCAAGGGGGGAATATTTCATGAAGAACAAACTCTTATACAGGAAGGCCGGAACTGGAACAAATGGTCACAACCAGCTGGTTCTTCCCACTCATATAGAGATAAAGTGATGGAACTCGGGCATGCGATTCCCTTCAGTGGTCACATGGGGATCAGCGCCACAGGACAGCGTATAGCTTGTCATTACTTCTGGCCAGGGATAACGGAGGATATAAAAAGATATGTCAAATCCTGCCCTGAATGTCAAAGGGTAGCTCCAAAGCACTGGACTGCTCCTGCAACTCTAGGGGAAATGCCCATAGTGGGAACACCTTTTGAGAGGGTTGCAGTGGATATTGTGGGACCTCTCACTCGGACCAAGAGGAGGAACAGTTACATCCTTACTCTGGTGGACACTTGTTCTATGTGGGGAGAGGCGGTAGCCCTGCCATCAATTGATTCAAAACATGTAGCAGAGGCACTACTTACAATATTTACCCGATTAGGATTCCCGCATCAAATCTTGACGGATAATGGTTCTCAGTTCAAGGGGAAACTAACGGAAGAAGTTTTTAAGCTATTTCAAGCCAGACACTTTCATTGTAGTCCGTACCATCCGCAAGGGAACGGCCAGGTAGAGAGGTTCAACGGGACTCTCATTTCTATCCTGAGAAAGCTGGCACACGAAAAACCGGATCTGTGGGATCAATTCCTGCCCGCCGCATTGTTTGCGTATCGGGAGGTACCACATAGTTCAACCGGGATGGCTCCCGCAACTCTGCTATTTGGGAGGCCAATAAAAGGTCCATTAGAAGCTTTATTAAGGACCTGGACAGATGAGAAGGCGGAAGAGACTGTTACCTCATCTTATCAATACGTGAACGAACTGACCACTCGTTTGAAAGCTGGATGGAAACTGGCAAATGATAATTTGAAACAAGCCAGGAAGAAACATGCAGCATATTTTAATAGGAAGGCAAAGGACAGAGAACTAGCTGTGGGAGAGAAGGTGCTGCTTCTACTACCCGGTAGCCAGAATAAATTACAAATTGGATGGCAAGGTCCATATACGGTTCTAGAGAAGGTGTCTAGAACAAACTATAAAATTGACAAAAAGGGGAAGGAGAAAGTTTATCATGTAAACCTGTTAAAGAAGTATCTGGACAGACCACTCCAGGAAAGCACCCCCTTACTGACCTTAGCTATCGCAACTCAAATGCAAAAGGAACCACTCACCTCACATGAATACCCATTACATCCTTGTGAAACAGCAGCACAGGTAAAAGTCAGTAAGCACCTGACTAAAAACCAGAGGGAGAGAGTTCAACAGGTTCTGGAGGAACATACAGATGTATTAACAGATAAACCAGGCCATACAAATTTGCTACAGTATGACATGAAAACTGGTAGACTCAAACCCAATCTGTATGAGAGCCTATTCTATTCCGTTCGCGAAGGAGAAGGCATTGAAGGAAGAAATAGATTATTTGTTGAAGGAGGGGATTATTTCGCACAGTGAATCATCTTTTAGTTCTAGTGTCGTTTTGTTGAGAAAACCGTCTGGGGAACACAGACTGTGCATAGATTACAGGAAACTGAATGCTGTCACAGAAGGACAAGTGGATCCATTACCAGACACAAAACAGTTATTTGCCAGACTGAACAAGGCAAAATACTTTTCAAAGGTGGATCTTAGTAAAGGCTATTACCAGATCCCAGTGAAGCCTGAAGTGAGACCTTATTTGGCTTTTAGCACTTCGGATGGACATTATGAATTCAATATGCTACCATTCGGACTGAAAAATGCTCCGAGTGTATTTTCAAGGATGATGCGCAAATTGTTGGATCCCCTGAATAACCCATGTATCACGAATTTCATGGATGATATTCTCGTCGCCACAGAGACATTTGAAGAACACATTGAAGCTCTAGAGATGTTATTTAATAGACTTAGGGAGGCGAACTTAACTGCTAGGCCAACAAAATGTTGTATTGGATGCAAAGAGTTGGAATTCTTGGGACACACTGTATATCAGGGTAACATGACCCCTGACCCCAAGAACTTGGAAAAACTGCAGAGAGCACCTAGACCACAAACAAAAAAGGACGTGCGATCATTCGTGTCGTTATGCGGATTTTATCAGAAATACATCAAAAATTTTAACGCTATTTGTGCTCCTCTGACTGATCTGACTCGCAAGGGACTTCCAGATAAAATTATTTGGACTGCACAATGTGAACTAGCGTTCCAAGAGTTAAAGGAAAAAACTCACTAGCAAGCCTATTCTCAAACTGCCTGATTTGACACAGGACTTTGTCTTAAGAACCGATGCAAGTAATGTAGGACTCGGAGGGGCTTTGTTGCAAAGATCATCTTCACCTGATGGGGAACTGAAACCAGTCGCTTATGCAAGCCGCAAATTGAATAAGGCGGAACAAGGATACTCCACAAGCGAAAAAGAATGTTTAGCGTTAATCTGGGCAATAAAGAAGTTTCAAATCTATCTGTATGGTAGGACTTTTGTGGTCGAGACGGATCATCAGCCTCTCGTATTCTTATCTCAGGCTAAGCATGAAAACGCAAGATTGCTGAGGTGGTCTTTATTGCTTCAACCTTATCAGTTTAGTATCCAATATATCCCAGGCAAATTGAATGTCGGTGCAGATTTCCTCAGTCGGCACCCCTGTGATCAAAATTAGAGTAATGGCAGACGTGAGGAGAGATTTTATCTATGTGTATCACTGGTTTTAGAACTTGCCGTAGGCATGTTTTCAAGTGGGGAGATGTGTCATAAAATTAACAGTGATACAACGTAAAAATATCTCCAAAGGATAAAATGTAGGGATAAAAAGAATGCGTAAGTTACTAGAAGGCATGATCGCCCACGCCGCGGGTCATCACCCGCCATGGAAATTAAATTGCTGAAACGGTTACCATTTGAACGGGATGAGAACGGCGGATCAAAAGGAAAAAAAAAAATATGACTGAAAAATTGCGTGAGACTAGCAAGGCTTAGAAGATGCAATTGGGGCGGTGGGGGGGGGGGTGGGGGGGGGGGGAAGGGGAAACGGAAGAAAAAAAGTCACGTCCCCAAATTGACACGAGGTACGGAAAGGGACGCTTATGCGATACCAAGCCTTTTATTTGAATTCAGCGGCAAAAGCATTACAACGCAGATGCTTGAAATATTACAAAATTAAAAAAGTAACTTTTTCTTAATACTAATGTTAGGAATATAAAAAATTAGCTGGCCGGATGGCCCATTTTGAGCAGTGAAATAATATGCTTTTATTTATACAGACGGATAGATAATAATGAAGACATTGACAAAAGACTGTGTTGTTCACATCAGCGAAAGACTGCATTGAATCAAACATGTCACTAATTTGCACAAAAACCGCGACCTTGAGACTCAAGTGTCCAAATCTAGTTAGAATGAAAGAGAGGGACATTGGTGGGAGCTGTGGCTAAAAATAACTTTAAAGACAAAATTTGTAGAGGGGACGGATAGGTTGGTTCAAAAACCAAGTACGTTTTTTTGTGAAAACGCAAGTAGAGACGGACGGACTAACAGATAAAAATCCATACTTGACTGAAGCATGACTGAAATGACTTTAGTGTAGGAAATTTGAATTTGAAAAAAAAAACACAAGGCATTGATTGGCCACAGACAATCATATTATCAGCGCTCAGACGCGCTTTTTTGCCATTCCTCAATAGTTGTCCAGTGATAGACACAGTAAATTTTAAGTGTGGTGATTTCCAATGAAGTAAATTGAAATAAGTTCAGGGACGCCATACTATAGCCAGCAGCTCAGCTGAGTTTTGCTAGCATTTCTGTGTTCTTTATTCATAATCTGGTAAGATTGAAATTATTTCTTTGTATATTTTAAATATTGTTTAATGTTTCGAGTGATTTGATACTGCCATATCGAAATCTAGCCTTACAACAAGTAAGGATTTGCTCTAGACCCCCCGCCCTAGTTCAGGGTCTAGGGACAAACAATATATATAAACTCCAGCAAGGATTAGGAAGGACAGATCAAGTGTTGAGATCAGTGGAACATATCACCTATCCTATCCTAGGGCAAGAAGCTAATAAACATATTTCGGAATATGTAGTCTGGGAGAACTTATCCTATGTGAAACCAACTTGGTAAGATGTGTTGTATGGTCAGAGAGATCTGACCCTGTCTAAATGGTGTTATTGTAAATTGTTACGTGTAGAAGTGGCTCCTTAGGTAAGGTTCTGAACCTAAACCAATACTTTATTTCAGAGCTGTGAGTTTTTTTTATGTTGACACCAAAAGGTGGTGTCAAATGCTGGGTAAATAATTGACAGTGAGGACCCGTGCAGTGTCGCATCTCGGCAGAACAGCCTTGTATTGCCCCCAAGCACGGAGAGGTGGGGCCACCCGATATATTGCCCCCAAGCACGGAGAGGTGGGGCCACCAGATTCCAGCACCAGAACTACTCTTTCAAAGTTACGTAAGCAGGCTGGTCTGCTGGATTTACACCAACTTCATAGACATAGCACCCAAAGTGAATTACTACTAAAAACATCCCATTTCCTTCCATCATTAATGGACAATGTTTGGTAGGCTTAGACAGGGAGGGATGAAGCCACCCCAACAGCACATCTATTCATCGTTCTCCCAGGGAAAATAAAATTATGAACTGTAGAAATATTAACAAATCGTGAAAATTATATACGTACACACCTTTTATTTATCATGCCATTTATTCATGCCATTCACTCATAAATTCCAAAATCTTTCATATGTTCTGGCCAAAATAAAACCTTGGTTCAGAACAAATAAATTTAAAAAAGATTTACTTTCTAAAATTTCACCAGCTGAATTTAGTTCATTGTGTTCTAAATTTTATTGATAATATTATATTATTTAATATCTGTGTGTGTGTGTGTTTGTATATGTCAATACAACACAGTACATTCAGTACCCTAGATTTTAACGTAGCCACATTCATTAGAAAAAAAGATAGGTGTGAGGTCGTAGTGGTAGCAAGAAAGGCCTTCTGAAAATTCACAGCTACATTTTATCTCAGGAGCCTTCACAGCTGACCTCATACATCACACTTAGTAATATCACCATCATACAATACCATCAAAACCACTACAGTTCTTTTTCAAGCAGGACACAGCTTGAAAACACAGCTGTATCAACTGGTCAGAAGGTCACAACTTGCTCTCCGTTGATTGGCTGAGAATATTCGTGGACTTCAGGACCAAAGATCGCCAGCACAGTGTAACAATAACAGTACGTTTACATTTGAAGATGAGGGGGTAATGTGGTTGATCTCTTTTAGCCTCCCCAGGTTCACACGACTCCTTCTACGAGCCCCCAATATGTCAGGGTGAGTTTAGACGAGCCCCCAATATGTCAGGGTTAGTTTAGATGATTAAAGTAAATCCCCCCAGCTGTCAGAATGACTGTTTAGATATACGTTGATGAAAGTCCCCACTTGTGAGGAACAATCTTATTATAGTGGGGTGTGGCGTGTGTGTAGATGAAGATGGTGATAAACACTGGCTCGCACAAATCAACCAAACGCCACTGGTTACAGTTCCCTGACATTTAATAGAACGTTCACATACATGTCCTGGATATCACACATCTAGTCTACATACTGAACTAACTACTTAGGCTAACACTGCCTGTACGGCATAGCGAACTACAGTACTCATACACAGTTTCTCCGACTACACAATAACAATGTACAGAATGTCCTTGGTGCGGTATACACTCTTCGCACACAATAATAACTAGGGACTGGCTTTCCTGACGTGCACAGACAGCACACTAAATACCTATATGTGCGGAAAAAACACCCTCGCACTAGTACAACACCATTCAGGTGTATATCACATATCATTTGTGATGGCCGGCATGAACATCGCCATATAGATTCCAAGAATCCTCTCCAGGCGGGAAAATACACTTCGCCTGTACTTTATAGCTACCAGGCGGGAAATGCGTCGCCTGACTCCTTCGTAGCTCCAAGGTGACAAATCCTCACCTTATAATGTTCTCCGTGAACATGAAATGCTGGCTCCAACAGGAGCGTCTCCAGGCGAGAAACACATCGCCATTAATAAGTAACTAGATAGAATCTATCACAGCATAAATATCATAGTCACAAAAACGGATCCTCTCAGTCACAAAATATGAGCTTACAGCCCGGCTGTCAAACACAGAATAACCCGCTCACCTCGGCGGTCAAACACGGAATCCCCCAGTCACACCAGACTTGTATTCACTCATGCTTTCTACCACGAATGAACAAGTCACCCCATGTTGACATAAAGTCAGACATGAACTCAAAAGCTGAGTTACACTTAACCAAGTGTTAACAACAGTTCAGTGACCCTTCACACCAAACACTATCATCATTCATACTCGTGACAATGTTCTGTGACAGCTATATATTTTTTATTTCACTTAAATTTAGTTCTTGTGTTTAACCACATCATTGACGTTGTTTTTTGACCTGTTTACATCAACTATCTATTTCGTGTTATTCTGTTAATGGCTGTCATCTACAATGCTCAGTCATTTTTGCGATGTGTTTTAAAGTATTCTTTTTAAATTTTAGACTTAAGCAGATAAACAGCAAATTATTTTTGTTTTCGTTTTTGTTTTTTGTTATTAAAAGATTATAAAATGAGCGTTGATGAAGGTACATAAGTTAGTTGTAGCAGCATGACGACACATACGCCACCGGGTAAAAAAAATGTGAAGCCACCATGGTATCAGCAGGCTTTTGGTGAGGAATGGCTAACAGACAGCGAACTGAAGGATTGGATAAAGCCGGGCTCTGGAAGTGGCTGTGCTGCGATCTGTTCCTGTAAATCTAGATCAACAAACCTTCTGTCATTCCAATAGCAGCGCAATTTCCAACAGTTGTTTCAGAAGAGAGCTTTGATGGTCTGTCTGATCAATGGCGACAACTGGCATCGTACCGAAAAGATCTTGGACATCCGGTGGATAAGGACCCGCCCGCATTGTGGCTGAGACTGCAACAAGTAAAAGATGCTAATAACCAGAAGATATTTGATGTTTTAACTGACCTCATGTGCATGCTTTTGGCACTAACTCACTCCTCAGCATGCGTCGAAAGAGTGTTTTTGACGGTTAATTTAGTTGAAACTAATCAAGCGAACTAGCTTTTGTGTGAAACAGTTTCCAATCGACTACTAACCAAGCAAGCAGTTGCCAAAGATGGAGTTCGTCATACGTTTAATCCTAGTAAAAGCTTGGTTAAAGATGTGCGTGAAAGACGTTGTCGTCAGAGATATGCACAGATTTTGGAACTCCACAATCAATATTCCACGTTGTCAATTTATGCATAGGATCTTGACGATGGAGAAGTTGTCGACTTTGATGCCGAGTCGCTGACAAGTGATAATTTTCAACAATAACAAGTTAGAACTAACATTTTATGTATGATTTGAGGAACATTTTGTTAATGTAACTACTGTAAGTATTCATTCATAACCCTCCACTCCCAAAGGAGCATAGGCCTTTAACAAACACATGCCAAGTCCTCCTGTCACGTGCCATCATCTCAAGTTCTTTCCATGTTCTCCTCATCATTTTCACCTCTGTTTCCAACTCTCTTCTCCATGTACTTCTTGGTCTTCCTCTGCCTCTCTTGCCCTGGGGGTTCCAGAACAAGGACTGCCTTGTAATGCTATCAACAGGTTTTCTCAGTGTGTGTCCTATCCATCGCCATCGTCTTCTTCTCATTTCTTGTTCCACTGGCACTTGTCTAGTTCTTGTCATCAGTTCCACGTTGGTAACCTTGTCATACCATTTTAATCCCTCTATTCTACGCAAGCACCCATTTATGAAAGTCTGTAGCTTTTTGGTTGTTGTCTTTGTTGTTCTCCATGTCTCTGAGCCATACAATAGGACTGACTTCACATTTGAGTTGAAGATTCTTATTTTCGTGTTGGATCCTATTTCTCTTGATCTCCATATATTTCCCAATGCAATGAAAGCTCCTCTTGCCTTTTGTATTCTTATTTTGATATCGCTGTCTGTCCCTCCAACTTTGTCTATATTACTGCCAAGATATGTGTATGATTCTACATCTTGTATTGGTGTTTCTTCAAGTTCAACCCTGTTATCATTACCTGCATTTATTCGCATTATTTTTGTCTTTTCCCTGTGTATTTTCAGACCCAATTGCTGTGACCTCTCATCAAGTGTTTTCAATTTGTCCTGCATCTGATTACGGCTATGGGACAGAAGAGCCAAGTCATCAGCAAAATCCAGATCATCCAACTGCTTAGTCAGAGTCCACTGGATTCCATTTCTGTTGTGTGTTGCCGATGATCTCATAACCCAATCTATTGCCAGCAAGAAAAGAAATGGAGACAAGAGGCATCCCTGTCGCACTCCTGTTCTTATCCCAAACGGTTCTGTAAGCTGTCCTTCGTGAAGAACTCTGCATGTCATGTCTTCATATGTTTTCTTTATTAAATTAATGATCTTCAGGAGGACTCCATAATGCCTCAACAATTTCCAAAGTGATTCTCTGTCTACACTGTCAAATGCCTTTTCGTAGTCCACAAATCCGATGTATAGTGGTGAATTCCATTCCAGACTTTGTTCAACTATTATTCTCAAAGTGGCTATCTGGTCTGTACATGATCTGTTTTGTCGAAAACCTGCTTGTTCATCTCTCAGTTTCTTGTCTATGGACTCTTTTAATCTCTCAAGGATAATCCTGTTTAATACTTTTCCTGGCACTGATAGTAACATTATTCCTCTATAATTTGTGCACTCTTGTAAATTTCCCTTCTTAGGCAACTTAACCAGATATCCTTCCTTCCATTCTGCTGGTATCTCTTCCTTTTCCCAGACTTTACCAAGTAATTTATATAACATCTCTGTAGCCGTGTCGATATCTGCTTTGATGGCCTCTGCTGGAATGCCATCAGGTCCAGACGCTTTTCCATCTCTTAGAAGCTTTATGGCTTTCTTTATTTCTTCCTTCGTTGGTCTTTCACCGTTAATTTGTAGCTCTTCTTCTGCTGGCTGGATGTCCGGCGGGTTTTGTGGAGCTGGTCTATTGAGAAGGTCCCCAAAATATTCTGTCCACCTCTTCATTTGCTCTTGTATATTGCTGAGCAGTTTCCCATTCTTGTCTTTTATGAGGCAACTTGTTTGCTTGTATTTCCCTGTTAGCTTCTTTGTGCTGCTATACAGTTCTCTCATATTTCCTTTGGCTGCAGCATCTTCTGCCTCTCTTGCCAACTCCTCAATATACTTCCTCTTGTCTCTTTTGATACTTCTTTTTACTTCTTTGTTTGCTTCTGTGTACACTTCTTGAGCCTTGGCTTTGGAACTTCTGGTTTTGCTTGTGTTTAACTCTGCTTTCTTGTTTTTTCTGTCTTTTATCTTATTGATGGTTTCTGTTGTTATCCATGCTTTTTGTTGTCTTTCCCTTTTCCCCAGTATTTCTTCACATGTCTCCTTCCATACAGTTTTGACCTGCTGCCAATAGTCTTCTGTATTCTCTACATCTTCCAGCTGTTGGAGCACTTGGAATTTGTTGGATACTGTGACCGCAAATTTGTCTCTTGTTTCTTGATTTCTTAGCTGTCCTACATTATACTGTTGTCTATAATTTTGCATTGTTGCATATCTCTTGAGTTTCATTTTTATTTTGGCTATCAGAAGATGGTGATCTGATGCCACATCTGCTCCTCTATATACCTTTACATCCTGCAATGATGATCTAAACTTCTTGTTTATGCATATATGATCAATCTGATTTTCTGTTCTATGATCTGGTGATATCCATGTTGCCTTGTGTATTCTCTTATGTGGAAACATGCTTCCTCCTATAGCCAGTTGATTTGAAGCACAGAAGTTTGCGAATAGTTCTCCATTTTCATTCATTACTCCTAGCCCATGTTTTCCCATGACTTCTTCAAATCCGGTGTTGACTGTACCTATCTTTGCATTCATGTCACCCATCAAAATTGTGATGTCTCTTCTTTTTACTTTATCCATAATTTCCTGTAGTTTAGTATAAAATGCTTCTTTCACAGACTCTTCTTTGTCATTAGTTGGTGCATAACATTGGATGACATTTACATGAATTTTCTTTTTAGCTGTTTTGAAAGTAGCTGTTATTATTCTGGGTCCAACAGCTTCCCATTCAATGAGTGCTTTCTGTGCTTCTTTAGATAACATAAGAGCTACCCCTTCACTGTGGTATGAACTTTCGTCTTCATGTCCTGAGGACAGCACCAATTCACCTGTGATGAGTTTCTTCCTGTCTACCCCCTTCCACTTTGTTTCACACATTCCCAAAACCTCGATTTTGTATTCCCTCATTTCTGCTGCCACTTGCGCCACTTTCCCTTGTTCGTTTAATGTCCGAACATTCCAGGTGCCAAATCTGGAAGTTCTCCTAGAAGAAAGAAGGTTAGTCAGCAACACAGACTCCTTTCGGCTTTCTCTGTGTTGCATCATACGCCTCCCCGCGAGAGGACCTTCCCCTGTCTTGGATGGCTGTGTTTTATTTTCTTTATTTGACTTGTCCATATTTGTTGAAGTTTTTTTGTGGTTTAAATTTTTTACAGGATGGGGTAACCGGCCCCATGCCCAACCCTCCTTAGTCGCTTTCTACGACATGCTTGGCAGGGGACAGTGTTACTATTCTTTGCTCCCCTTTCGGGCCCCGGTAACACACGGGTGACTGTAAGTATGTTACTGTTAAAATATCTCATTTTCAAGAGTTCATATACATGACTGTTAACAAAACCATTTTTATATGTGAATTATTGCTAATAAAAAGAAAAATGAAGAAATAAATAAAAATTGGTAGCACACAGCTTATTTGTGCTAAAGTTGCGCTAAAAGTTTGTGTAAGCAACGTTTATCCCGTGTATTTGAGGCATAAAATATTCTGGGTATTTCTGGGTTTTTTTTTAAGAAGAAGAAAATCTGGGTTTATTTCTAAAACTTAACTGTCAAGGTCGTGGGGAAACAGAACTCTTTCCATAATTCACTAGAAAACACTGTCCAGTTTAACGCATTCGCTTCTTTTTGTCCTTATCTCGGACAGGTCTCTATTCTTTCTTCACAAGCCAATTTCTGAAGACCTTCTACTTAATATTTCATGTGCTTTTTCAGGCGAATACCGGTACTACTGTTGTAGTTGCCCCAATACACACCATACGACAAGTGGTGGCTCGTCTTGGAATTAGTGAACCTGGACTTAGAAGTGTGATAAATCACATTTGGATCCCTGCCATACAGTTGCGATGATTGCAAAATGTGTTGGCATTTAGAGGGATTAACTCTTAGACTGACTCTTACTATATTTTGTCTATTTTGTAGTGGGAATAATTTATGTATCTAAAGCACAAGTGATACTAGTTTTTAAATTAAGTATCAAACTGACAGAATACACATTATTGAGAACAGAGAATACTGTAGGAAATTGGAAAATGTTTTCTCCGTAACCACTTGATAAATGTTTTATCAAAAATACTTGGTAAATTTTTCTTATCTAGAAAATGCTGGATAATCTGTTATCTAATTTTGTAATAATACGCTGAGTGAGTGATTTTTAGGTGCAATTTGAACTAGATAGTTTTAGAGAGATAACTTCTTGTGTAAGTCAAATAATTTTGTACGGAGGTCAAAGCCTTTTTTTCCCTTCGAGAACCACTACTGCACATCAGGGTATAAGCCGTAAAAATTCTAGTTTAATGAATGCAGGGCGTAAATACGGGTTAAGTGGAAAAGAGCTGTAAGCGAAGAGACTGATAAACTCTTGTAGTAAGATATCCGGGATTTAATAGCTAAAATATTGTTATTTATAAAGTTTAAATAATGTAGAGTTAAAAATGGTGGAGTTATGATGCTTCGTCTTCACCTACGCTGACGGCGGGTTGATTTTGGCAGACAGTAACGAAGAATAAATAATACTATCTTTTCCTAGCGTCCTTGAAACTATTTAGAACATTGGGACACGATCAATCCGGTTTTCATTTAGAAGGAGTGAGAGAGGAGCTACAGAAGAATGATACTTTTGACATGCGTTGGTTTGAAACACACAAATTGTCAGCGAAACGCTCGTAGTATGGTTTGGTAGATTTAAATAAAACGGCGCAAAACCACAGGCAAGCCTTTTTCTATAGTCACACAGTTGAACTATATATCCAATTAGACAGAGAGAGACGGTAGTATAAACACACACGCAATTTGTATTTCAAACTAAGGAGTGCATTTTTTTGACGTAACAGACTAGGGGTTTTAGTTTGAACGCAAGGGAGGGGGAAAAGATGGCGTATTTATAGAAAAGTAGAAATTGACGAATATTATGAAAAATATATTGAAATCATAATTACAGGGGTTAGGGCCATAAACTTAGTTTAATAGAATATCTTTTCCTAAGCAATAATATGCTTTAATATATAAAATCCTCCAGGTAATTAGAAAGATATGGACAAAATACTGTATAGGCACGAACAGACTGACCAACGGACCCTCATGTTTACATTCACTATTCATAACGTTTTTGGGGACGCGTGTTGAAAGAGGCATGAGAGAGGAAATTGTAATTTGATTATTTAGCAATAGGAGGATAAGAGGGGCAGTATTGGGTGGCCCAAACTAAGAGTATTTGTAGAATGATATCCAAGATAGACTTACTAGCAGACTGCGAAACTCGCAGTGTGTTTGGAGTTTGGTTTTTCAAATTTGAATTGAAAATGTTAGACCCTTGTTTCCACTGGCCAGCTCCTTTTATATTATCCCAAGCTTCAACTTCTCGTACGCCATTTGTATAGAATCATTCCCTTATTCAGGACGATGAGATAGAAGTGTGACATTAATATTTAAACTAAAACTAGTAAATTAAAAGTCACAGTATACCCAGCGCCAGAACTAAAAGTGTGCCAGTCATCGTACCTGTGTTTTATTTCATTGAATTATGGTAAGAGGAATTGAAATATTATTATGTATTATTTGAATAGACAAACGGTTGATACTGCCAATTAGGAAAGTGTATGACATGCCTAAAGAGACAGTTTGGGTATTCTCATTTCTGTTTAAATATTGTATTGTTGCATTTAATAATTATTGTAAGAATAAGATAGAATAGTAAGCCTCTGTGTTCGAAGAAACCTCAATAAAATGCCTTGAGCGTTTCTATTTAAGAATATAAGAAAATTACACACACACACACACACACACACATATATATATATATATATATATATAGATATATATATATATATATATATATATATATATATATATATATAAGGAGATGTACATACTCCTATTAACGTGTGTTGAAATAAAACTATGTAAATGACAGTGGCGTATCTGCCATATGGACCTGGGGTGTGGTCATAGTAAGATGTGACTTCATATAAGTTAGGGGCTTGTGCACCTGTTTGCACACAAGGCTGACCCCAAATCATATCTGGTAGAGATTTAAAAGAAATATATTCCAGGTATGAAAAGGCCAGGGTGTCTTTTATGTTGCAGGGTTTTATTTCCTGTTACCAGCCGGTAACAGGGAACCTGAAGTACTATTGGAAGACAGTAACGTCTCAAGTACCACATATTCTATCACGAAGGAAATTAAAGGTGATGTGTCACAGTCTGAGCACTCTGATAATTCATCAGAATCAACATTGATTCCCTACTAGATAACAATAACTCTCGGGGGCGTGATGACAACAACAGCTTTTCCAATAACTGACTCACATCAATACTTATTATAGAACAGTCTGTGTAAACACCTAAAGGAACTTTAAGTATAAATATTATTATTTGACGCTAAGTCCTTGTTTTAGTTCTTTATTATTGTATCATAAATTCTATTCAGTTTTCAAAGACCTGTCCAAAGATAGACAAGGACAGGCAAAATAAAATTGTACAAAAGAAAATATTAAAACTTAAACCACAGAGTTATTAATTTACTTTTAGTGAGTCATAGTGTGTTGTTTTGATGTACTATCATTTCATTGCATACCCTAGACACTAGCCCCATCAAACAACATACAATAGAGTTAACATACATCACCGTGTGAGATCTAGAGAGGTAGCGTTAGGTCCCTTGAGAACTTATCATTTTCATCTATTAGACTCAAGGTCTTACATAGCTTGACCTCACACGGTTGACACATACATAACAACATTCATTGTCTTTCACCATTATAACCTCTCCAGCAAATTAAACTTTGCTACAACTCTATGCAAGAGAAGTAGAGTTCCAGAAACTTGCAATGGAGAATACGAGAAGACGGAAAGCCGCAGCAGAAGCCGCAGATAGGAAAACTGATGCCGAAGCTGCAGAGTGGAAAGTCACAAAAGAAGCAGCGAAGTGGGAGAGAGATAGGCAGCATGCATTTCAAATGAAGCAACTGGAAATCCAGGGTCAGACCCATCAGATATAGCTGACAAAAAGTGCAGCTGCTTCCAACTCTGATGGAGGGTTATCACCCCCGCTCAGAAGGTGTGCTGGCTCCGCAACCGGTGCTACCTACTGCCATGCACTATGGACGTCTTTTTAGACCGCTTTGAACACGTTGCAACAGGGTTTAGACATGAAGAACGGAAGTGGAAATTGAAACGGGGACTTAATTGAGCAGCCTACGAGGATTTTTATAAACTGCCGGCTGGAAAGCAAGTTGACTATCAGGCATTGAAAAAAGCTCTCTTGGTGAGATTTGAACTTCATTCTGAGGCTGCCACGAAAAAATTAGACGTTCTACGAAAGAGACAGTAGAGACGATTCCACAGTTCGAAGGCTATATTATGACTACCTAGTGAAGTGGTGTACACTGGAAAACCTCACCGAGGATTATGACGGGGTTGAAAGAGCTGATTGTGATAGAGCAACTAAAGGCGTCTATGTCGGTGGAAATGTGTAAATTTCTCACTGAAAACGGCGCCAACGTGTTAGAAGCTATCCTTACACTGGCAGAACGATTTCAAAATGCTCTCATGGAATCTCAAGGAGCCAGGAAGAAGTTGCCGGAGAAAGCGCCAATAAAACCAGCTCGCTCACAACCAGACCAACAAAACAAAGGACCGCACCCCTCGCAGAAACAGTCAGGTAAACAGGAAACCCACACTAAAAACTACCAGGAAAAAGCTGCGCAACACCAGAGACAGGGAAATAAATGGCGAAGGTACTGTTGCTTAAACAATCACAACACTAATGTGTGCAAACACAAACTTCCTCTCAAACATGCTGCATGTCTGCAAACAAAATCGTCACCATGGTAGTAGCAAAGTCCCTCTACCGGAAGAATCTCTCATCCTCCTGTCATGTAATCTACACACGTAAACGCGGACAATCTGTGGAGTGCCTTTATGACACAGGACTTGCTTTAGATGCGGTAGTCAGGATCAACTCTCGTCACCCCTGACCAGATGACAGAAGAGAGTGTCGACATCCAAGGTCCGTCAAAGGATGTTGCACCCATGACACTGCCGATTGCACGTATAAGTGTAGAATCCCGTTATGTGACAGGAGAGATACGTGCAGCCATAATGGAAGAACCAATCTACTCTCTAATCTTGGGATGTAGATATGTGTTCCTTGGAGATCCTACTCAACCGTTAGTCATAGTGCGGTAGTAAAGACTAGAGGACAGTCAAAAACGGACACAGAGCAGGAACTTCCTACCAATAACCTCCTTTCCCCCCCCCCCCCCCGGGAATTGAAGATGGCCCAAATGGAAGACCCCTCACGGCGCCCGGTTTTAAAAGAAACATAACCCACTACCAAGAGATCTTTTTTGTGAAGAATGGATTGATGTGTCGCAGAGCTGGAAACGAAGGATAGGAACACAACCAATTAGTAGTTCTTGCTACTTATAGAAACCAGGTGCTTGAGATGTGCCACTCCATCCCATTTAGTGGAAACATGGGAATGAGCGGACGAATCAGCAAATCGATTGGACTCTTATTGGTCAGGGATCACTGGCAACATTGAGTGATTCGTCAATTCGTGTCCTCAGTGTCAGAAACGTGCGCCAAAACACTGGATACGTCAGCGACCATTGGGGAGATTCCAATATTGGGCATCCCATTTGAAAGACTGGCCGTGGATATAATTGGACCTCTGTTGTGAACTAAAAGATGAACACCCATATCCTTACCTTAGTGGACACATTTTGAATGTGGGGCCACGGCATAGCCACGCCAGCATGCGACTCAGTACATGTAGCTGACGCTTTACTGATTATTTTTACTAGTTTAGGTAGGCTTCCTGCATGAAACTCTCACAGACAACGGGTCACTATTTCGAGCAAGTTGATAAAAGATGTGCTTAGAATATTCCAGACTACGCATTTGTATACTTCGCCCACTCACGTTCAGAATAACTGGCAATTAGAGCAATTTAGTGGAAACCTCACCGCTATCCTCCGAGAGCTGGCACAAGAGAAGTCAGAAACTTGGATGAATACCTTCTCGCCGCATTATTTGCCTACCGGAAAGTCCCCCGATCTTCTATTTGAGTATCTCGGCCACCTTACTCTTCGGAAGACCTATTAAAGGTCCATTGGAAGCTTTATTAAATACATGGACAGATGCCAAGGCAGACAAAATTGTCACGTCAGCTTTGCAATATGTCACAGCCTTGAAGGAACGTCTAAAGACTTGCTGGAAATTAACCACAGCTAAGGGCCGTAAAGCCCGGCGGAAAAATGCCAAATATCATCACAGAATAGCAAAGGATCGCGATTTAGAGGTCGGTCAAAAAGTGTCAGTATTGCTGCCAAGTAGCAGTAATAAGTTACAGCTCTGCTGGAGAGGACCATACAGGATTTTCAAGACACTATCTTGAACAAACTTTAAAGTTGAAGTGAATAGAAAGCAAAAGATTTAACATATAAATATGTTTAAACCGCTCACTGAGAGTCATTCCACAGAACAGGCCCACATTACGACCATGGGGATCGTGAATCATTCAGACAAGGATACATTGACATCCATAAGGTATCTTTACGACCACGAGATTTCACACTCGCATGCGAGCAAAAACTCGTCGCCAATGGATGTTCAAGGAAACGCAAAAAAGCAATGGTAGAAACATGAGATAAAAACGAAGATGAGGAAAAGGATTAATAAACCACAAGCAAGAAAGGTAAACTTCATAAGTCTGATTGACATCCCACTTTAGAATGAGGCTGATGTGATAAGCTAGCGCCAAAGCCTTATCGCTCTACTATTTCCTACACCTTTCTTATTTTATTTTCTCCCACATGGTGCTCTTTCATTGTTGTTCTAGTAATCTTTTAATCACGATTGGGCTTTAAATTGTAATCTTTATTACTCGCGACTTGTATCTAAAGTGTAACTTAACACTCTTTTGATTCAGTTTCCCATCGTGTCAAACACATCTGGTTTCATCCTAATCTTGTGAAACCCCAGCGTGGTCATGAACGATTTCGTTTGATACGAAAGTCCGGGTGTAAATAATCGTCAGGAATACCACCTTGGACTAATATTTTGATTGGAGGGCACACAGCTGACACTACATGATAGTCTATTCAGGGTTTGGCCGCTGTTTAAACAAACGACGGTCATCGCGCACGATATAAAGGCAGAGCAAATAATGGACTCAGTGAAGCCCTTGAAGCGGAACAACAACCTTTGATTCCAGATGGGAGACGACGGTCATTTCACCCAATACAGTAGCGCGGCACGAAAAATGAACTTGTTTGCCGGCACACGGAGAACCGGCTCACAGAGGATGACATAAATTTACATGCGAGCGACATTGGACTGCAAGATTTTTTACAGGAAAGAACAGGGGGTTTTTTCTAGCTGGCCAATCATCAAACACCGGGTGGTCTTACATAAACTGACAAGCAACACGAAGGAAAGTTGGTGACGAACAGACCAACCCACTTTAGAGAGTGACACGCTCTGACAGGGGATAAAAGAGATACAAGGCACGAGCGAAGAGCTGCTTATGACCATCTCTCTCCTCCCCAGCTCTTCCCTCTAGACCTGCAGGTTGGATTGGAGATGTGCCTCTGATTTAGCAATCAGGGCAACATCATCAGCAAATGCCAGCTCTGAAATACATACCTGTCTCATCTTCCAGTACCCCACTGAATACTCTCCCGTTCTCTCCCTACATGACTTGATAACGTCGTCCACGAGGAGTATGAAAAGACAAGGCGACAGGATATCACCTTGTCCCACACCGGTGGTGGTCCTGAACTCCTCTGACTTATGACTTGCTGTCCTCACACAATTCCTGCAAGACCTGCAGAAGCTCTGCACAGCATGAACCAGAGGTGCTGGAACGTTCTCCCCTGCCAAACAGTCCCAAAGTTTGCTAAAGGGGACCCTATCAAATGCCTTTTCCATATCTATGAAACAAAGATGGATCTCACTCTTATACTCAAGGGCCCTTTCGCTCAGCTGTCTGAGGGTAATGACATTTCTATCACAAGCGAGCTTTCACGAGATATTCTGATAAGCGAAAAAAAATGCTGCTGTTATGGTCAATATTTTGGCCATAATAAATGTAACGGTGTAAAAACGCCGGTACTGGTCGACATAGATGTGACAGGCTGTTGCTTGATTGGTAGTATAATGTAGAAGCGTAAATGTTGTTGGCTGAGTGAACTCAGTTCATCAACAAGGTGGGAGCTGCTGTACAATATTTCTTGTAACTCAAACGCCACACAGGCTATCATAAATATTGTAGGCCCTGGTTGGCCGCCATAGTGTTGACATTCATCTCTTGACTTCAAAGTGTTGATGTGTTAACGTAGTGGTGCGTGAGTAGACATCAAAGAGTGCGAATGGGTGTGTAAAGGTTCGTGGAAGACAGTCATCTACTGGACAATACACTCTTGCACTACGACGTAGAAAGTCATGGAGCTTGGTAACACCACTGACGTTTTCAAGACTTTAATACAGTACGACTACAAGGTACGCCAACATCAATATAAATAGTCATTTGACAAAACTCAGGACATCGTAAACATGACAACATTTCAGTACAGTTTGCATCAACAGTTCATCAGTAAGCTGTGCATATATAATGCTGACCTCAGTCTATCTCTCCTTCTTCAGCTACAGCAAGAATACCCCGCATTGGGAACGGGTCTTCAAATATATGAGTTTAAACCAACTCTCTTCTGACACCAGCAAGTCAGGTATATTTTCTGATATATAGCAGACCGCAAAATATGGCGGGCCCCTAAATACAGTGTCCCTCCGTGATTCCTTGGACAAACAAGGTATGCCAGACCTTGTCCAAAGTGGTACCGCCGGAATAGCTGGATTCAACGAATATAAAGTTCTTCGGGCATTCACAGACCCGATACATATAATGCCAGCATACTTCGTGAGCTTAAATTCTAGTATTCTCAAAGGGACTCTTTCCCGCCCAGGGAAAAGTCACTAAGCTGTTAACAAGTGTTATTCATAATTCTGGCAATAGAGGAAAAATGATTTGAAGGATAATTTACCTTGACATCCCTTCAGAATGAACATAAAAAACACACTCGCCTCCTAGGCGCATAGAATACAACATGGGGAAACAATCTTTAGACATCTTGGTCACACACAGAGGACTTTCCTTCCCCAGGCATAAAGCCAGAACGAAGACGCCAAAACGTCTTGACCGTTTGAAAACTACAGCTCGACTCCTTAACAAAATGCCTTTCTTAACGCGCCACAAAACTTGCGCATGCGTCGTGAGACGCAAGACCCCTGAGCTAGGCTCAGGTGGGCTATCTGAAAACATACTAAGAAAAGCTGACCATTCAAGCCGTATATGGTCAGGTAACAAGACATCGGTTCTAAAATTTGACCGCTTGGTTAAAAGACAAGTGGGATAACAACTACTGTTAACTTCAACCCAAGTAAAAAATGAATAACTGCCCTTTGATCAAGAATCTAACAAATAATGTCTCCAAACTTAAACATGTACATTTAACAGACTATAAACTCAGCAAAACTGTCCGCAACAGCTGCATTGGCTGAGCACGTTAATTCTAGAATATGCCGACACTTTTGTGAAGAATTAAGCAATGATTAATTTTGCTCGTTTAAGCCTCACCCCCTTTTACCGAATTACTCAGTAGAATTCTTATTATTCTGATATAGCTCTGTTTAGAGTGTGTTTAATAAATTGACTGAGACAAACATGCAGTACATTTAAAATGATTGAATCGAAGTTAAATTAGTGAAATTACAAATAACAATATTTAATAATCATTTAAGTTTTAACAGTTTGAAAATAACTGAATAGTTTAACAAAGAAAGGTTCATCGTCGATTGATAGTAGGTTCTATGGAGACAAGTTCACTTTTGGCAGCTTATATATTGCACTTAGCTGCCAGTGGTTGTTTCTGCTCCCGCTTGTTTCGTTCTTGATGGACTGATTACTGATAACGCTCGTTGCTGGTCAAAGATGTAGGGTGCAGCTAGTTCCCAGGTGTGTCAGGGAGAGTCTACAAAGTTGGTTCGTTGTCTTAAGGCTCAGAGATAGTATCCTTCAGCTGGTACCACAACCAACAACAATGGTAAAAGAATAGAAACAAAACGTTTTCCTGCGTATTGCGTTTCCCGACACATACTTGTGTTCCATTTCTCCTATTGTACCATCTCATTTACTAAGAATTTACCCTCGATGAGAATTAAACTTAAAACCTCGAGGGATAACTTTCTTTACATTTAAATTGAAAAGCTTTTAACTTTACATTTAAATGAAAAGGTTAATAGTACAGATATAATATGTTTACATTTACATTTCCACTGATTGAAAAGTGTTCACAATGTAAACTGAACATGTTTTCATTTATGTTTACACTGATTTGAAAAGTTTGATACTTCTATCAATTTTAAAGTGAATATGTTAACATCGACATTTACACTGGTTTGAAACTGTAAATATTATAATTAAAATGTACATCATTTCTTTCTTCTTTCCCTCCCCGCTCCATGTGGAACCTGGGCCTTGTGCTTTTTTTGCTCTCTTTAAGAGATTAGCAAAAAAGCAGTCACCAGCCCTTGCAGTGGTGGTTCATGAAATCATCATTCTATAAGCTGAGTTTGCCAGCCTCAAATGACTGGGACATCCACTAGCGATTTTCACATATTAATATTCACATGGTAAAATATATCTGTTAGTTCACCTGTTAGAATGGAAAAATATGGAATGTAAAATGACACTAGCTCTTATACGTCCTTTTATAGGGGACACTACGTCACTATATCATGTGACCTGTATAGTTCTAACCGCTATGTTATCTACTTAATACCTCGGTCACTTCCCTTAGACCGTCTTTTAACTTCGTGCGTTCTTGTCACTATACATTACTGGTGTCTCAATTCAGCGGTGAAAAAATGACCACAGGGTAATTAGTCCAGTCCTCAAGATATACAGAACATAATTATTTTTCTCGTCGAAGATTTGTGAAACGTAATCTTCGTCAAACAATTCATTCGCATTTATGGGAACGAGTTGAGGTAAATAAGGAAGTATGAATGAGCCGGAATTGCAGCGATAGATTGATGGAAGAGAAAGCTTGAGTAATGATGATACAATGCAGGCTCACAGTTGACGTAACTTATCTTTTTTTAAAAATTAAATCTGAAACAATATGTTACAAAAGTGCATTTCGCATTTAGAACATATTTACATTATTACAGTACAAGAAAGTAAACACAAAACCACACACAGATATGCGCACATAGCAACACCCTGACATCTCCAAACACTTACACTCATGCACCTTTTACACATTCGAACAAAGCTATGCTGTAAAAACCCAGTCTAAACAGACGTCTACATATTCTGGTAATAATCATATATAAAAATATCTCACACCTAAGGGTCTTTTATATTTGGACATGTGCCCTAATATAACCGACTAGGCTGAACGGGACGTGCCTCGCTAAAACGAGGCAACACTTTATATTTTAAAAAAACATGTTCTGGTTCGTAACAAAACGTACGCAACGTTTCAGGCCAATATGAAGTCTTAATTAAGAACTGGATTTGCCTTTCTTACTGAGCCTAGACTAAAATATAGTTTAAATTATTCCCCCCCCCCTTCCCCCCCCCCCACCTTTTTTTGAAGCTCACAATAAAGTTACATGTGTTTGTGTGTGTGTATATTGCACATAATACCTATGACCATGTCCCAGGATAGGACTATATAGCAGTAAGGCATGAGGGAAATGGGAGAGTGATCACTTCCCCATGAGCACATCCTCACTACAGTAGTGCAGCCAGGGAGAGATGGGAGAGTGAACACCTCCCCATGAGCACATCTGTGACAGTTTCCCAATGTATATGTGGCTCATTAATAATGTTCCCAGGTTCGTTTACTGGAGTAAACGTGACTTCTCGAAGGGGTTATACTGGAGTTGGCGTGATCATTGGTCAGATGGTGTTAAACTAGAGTTGGCGTGATCATTGATTAGATGGTGTTATACTGGAGTTGGCGTGATCATTGATCAGATGGTGTTATACTAGAGTTGGCGTGATCATTGATCAGATGGTGTTATACTAGAGTTGACGTGATCATTGATCAGATGGTGTTAAACTAGAGTTGCCTTGATGATTGATCAGATAAGATCTTCTCTTCCACTTGTAGATTATCTCCATCGTTAATGTCAAACGTAATGAATTTCAAAGTTCAACTTCGGAACGATAATAACTTCAGGAAGGTTCAGTATCAATTTAAATGTTAGTTTATTTTCTCACAAACTTCATCACAACATTGAACATCTTGAAGGACAAAATTCAGGGTGCAAACTCTTATATTCTTCGAGTGAATAAGTAGTAAATGTGTTGTTGTCCGCTTCAATCAAGACATTTCTTGGAATCTCTATAACATAGGGAGAATCTCCCGTTTTCTTATAATATTCATCAATAACCTCTTGTTTTTTTTATATTGGCGAGTACTTCTTCGTAGCTAGGTTCTTTTTGTTCGTTAGTGATCAAATACAACTCATAATAATCAGTGAGATCTTCAATAGCTTCAGTAGTTAAGCCTTCATTTGATTCTGCGTCATTCGATAGTTCAGGATCTTACTTACTTACTTACTTAGTCGTTCCCCTTCTACCTTGAGGTGTAGAGGTTTGGAAGAGAGAGCGCAGACCATTCTATCAGCTGTCTTCCTCCTGGCCTGGTTCCATTCTAGTCCTCGGTCCTTCAAAGATTGTCTAATGTTGTCCTCCCAGCGGACTCTGGGTCGTCCTGGAGGTCTGGATCCCTGGCTCTTCGTTTCCCATGCTTGTCGTGGTAGCCGATCTTCTCCCATTCTGCAGACATGGCCAAACCATCTTAGTTGGGACTGTTCTATTTGGTCTGCAGCGGATGGGATTTTAGGCCTTGACGGATCGTCTGGTTGCGGACCATGTCTCTTCTTGTTACTTCAACCACTTTCCTCAGATACCTCATTTCTGAGGTTTGGATCTGGCTTTTGTGGGTTGTAGTCATTGCCCATGACTCGCATCCATATGTCAAGACTGGGACATAGGTGGAGCGGTATATGTCTCATCTGCCAGTACCCCACTGAATACTTTCTTGTTCTCTCCTTACATGCCTTGATGACATCGTCCATAAGGAGTATGAAGAGGTAAGGTGATAGGATATCACCTTGTCTTACACCAGTGGTGGTCTAGTTCAGGATCATTATCATATAATGCCTCTTGGGCGGAAACAAATAGTTCAGGAAATACTATTGCTTCTTTTGGAGCCAGTGTGAAGTTAAAGTCTCAGTTAATTTATGGTATAGTCCGTTCGGAAATTCGTGCCCACAGAAAGTGTCAATTTTCTCCAAAACTGTTTGTTGTATGGACTTGAATTTTTGCATGCAGTCTTAGATTTTCCATGCAGTTATTAATATATTTTTTGCCCTTACAAAACTCATGTCATGTTCGAATTTTCTTCTTTACGTTATATAAAAAAAAACTCTTACTGTTGTCTGGGTTAATTTTTAGTAGTTTTACTCGAAAGTTACAAGATCCGTTCAAAAATATTTTTTTTTGTTTGAATTAGTTACTCGCGACTGTGTACAATAGGTGCGCACTCGTGCGGACATGTAGTCACAACACTAATTTTTGAACGGATCTTGTAACTTTCCAGTAAAACTACTAAAAATTAACCCAGACAACAGTAAGAGTTTTTTATATACGGTAACGTAAAGAAGAAAATTCGAACATGACATGAGTTTTGTAAGGGAAAAAAATATATTAATAACTACATGGAAAATCTAAGACTGCATGCAAAAATCATGTCAATACAACAAACAGTTTTGGAGAAAATTGACACTTTCTGTGGGCACGAATTTCCGAACGGACTATAAAATTTTTATTTCTGTCTCTAGATTCTGAGAGATTCGACTCGGTTGCGATAAGTAAGGGTGCTTACTGTTTAGTGACAGTTTGCCAGAGTTGAATATATCGCGTTCTCAAAAGATCATTAAAATGTCAACTAACGCGGAAATCCCATGAATGACTATGTACAATTAATAACGTATGAGTATTTACACAATACTTTAAAACAATGTACCTTGGAAATAAAATTTTAGAACGTCAATGAGTACTTTAGAAGCCGAATTTTTGAAGTTTTGCTGCAACTCGCAGAATCTTCAAATAAGTGACTTGAGTTCTGTTCACTATTAAAACCTTGTCTCCGAACTGACTTTCCATTTTTTTTTTCCATCCAGTTCAGCTTTGGTATAGCGCTTTCTATACCCTGTTCAATCAGACCCAAATCGGTTTTAATTGGGGTACATTTACTTTGTTTCCTTTTCAAGCTATGTCGTTGTTAGCCCTGAAAAGGGCTGGTCCTGATAAGTGTGGTGGATTTAGATGTTATGAAATGTTGTTGTTGTGTATTTATATTGTACTGAATGATGTCAGCTGTGAAGGCCCCTGATTATAACAATTATTAGGGTGAGTTCTCAGGGAGCCTTTCTGCTACCACCCTATGTTCTCATTCAGACTTATTCTTGACTAGTATGTATGATGACTACGTCTAATGTCTAGGGTTATGAACAGGTGGTGTGATGTTAATTTAACACTAAGACACACACACACATAAACAAATATTAATGTCTATGATCAACTGAACTAACACCGTGTTTTAAATTTTTGTATTAAACTTATTTTTTACAATTTTATTTTGTCCTGAACCTAGTATTCTTCTGGTCAGGACTTTCCAACTCAAAGGAAATCAATGTATATACATATAGACAAGTCAATTAAACAAAAGGGACAATTTGTCCAAACACATATTTTAAAATCTAATAATGGTGTTAATAAATTTCTACTACTACTGTTAAACTTGCACTGGATGACGGGTTGGGATTCTGTAATCACTCCCAGGTATTTATTTCACAACTTTTAATTTTAATTTCTTGGGTGGAAATAGTGTTCTTTATTTTAGTCAGGGTACAATACGTTTCGTTGATGAATCGTCGTGTGCCAGATCATATACTTATCTGGCACTTAGTAGATGTCTGTAATCACTCCGGCCAACGGCCACTGTTGTATTCTACACACAGGAACGATGACCATGGCACAGATTCAGCTTTGCTGCTGGCTGGACTATGAATATTTTTAAGTATTTACTGTAGTTTTAGTTAAAATTCATACTTCAGTACATCGTCCTGGCTGAGGGACAGTATTTCTGCAAATGGCCACGAGCCTTCTAAGTTGTCAGTAATATTAAATGTGTTGGCCAATGAGATCGGACGACCTCCACTTTTGATTTGAATTTGAAAAATAAAGCCAAAATTACACACTAAAGTGGTGTACTTCTGTCGGTCTGTCCGTCTGATCTTGGCATTCAAGTTAAAAATAGACTTGCTTTTTGGCGTAACTCTACAAAAAACAATATTCAGTTTGAGCCACCCAATAATATATCTCCCTCTTGCAAACTCCCCCCCCCCCCCCCCCCCCCCCCCCAATCAGATTACATGTACCCTCTCACTCCTACAGTTCCCCACTTGGACTTTGACCCTCCCTCTTCTGTCTCTTTTTAACAACGCGGGAAAAAATTGTCACCGATAGTGAATGCAAAAACGAGGGTCTGCTTGTCAGTGTGTACGAACCAATATAGTATTTTGTCAATATCTTTAGTATGTATGGGGCGATTTTGAAAATTGTAACATATTATTTATCAGGAGATCATATGCTATCAAACTAACTAGGTTTTATGGGCCTATTCCCAGTAATAATGAATTCCATATATTTTCCACATTATTTGGCAATTTCTACTTTTATATAAATACGCCATTTTGTCCCCTCTCCCCCGTTGTTCAAACCGAAACCGCAAGTCGTTTCGTCAGAAAATTACGCTCCTTGGCAGACACTGCGCTGTGTGTGTGGCTATATATGTCAAACTGCGTGCCTATAGTCCGAAGAAGTATAGGCGTTGCGTGGTATTTTTAAATTCTGCCAAGCTTGCGACAACGTTACCGAACACCTGCTAACTGTATCGTCTCGCACTGTCGTCTAGGGTAGCGAGCCCAAGAATCTAACATTTGACAATTGGTAGCATTTGCTCGCTCTCTCACTTTTATGCGTCCGTTTATGCCTCCACTGTTTTATTCTTACTATCTTTCTTGGAACAACTAAGCTTGTCGTTTTCAAAATTATTACCGTTAACCCTTCACGGGCGAGTTATAAAATCTAATACCACTGGCGGGCGTGGGCGATAAGGTTTCAAACTACTTTCTTATTTTATTCTTCTGTTATTTTGTCGTTACACACAAATGGTATTATTACTATGTGAACGTTGTATCAATGTACCTCATCACAATAAGGACTCTTAGCTTTCTGTTTGAAGTCGTCTCTTGCTCGTATGCCACTATTGCGCTTCTACAATAATGCTGTCCCTTTTGTTTCCAGCTGTTCTAGCTTTGTTGGTAGTCCTGAAAGGACAATGAGATGGGACCTACTTTTGTGCTAACTTCGGGTTTGCCCAGCCTTATTTCCAGTTGTCTGATGGTTCTGCTGATTATAGCTGGGAGAAGGTCCTCTAGAATTTATCCCAGTGCTTTTCCCTAGGTTGGCGCTAGTGGCTGCGTTGTTCCGTCTCTTATTTATGTCATGACTTGTTTCTCCACCTCAATAAATCATCATTCTATATACTGAGGTTGCTAGCATCATGTGACTGGTACATCCATAAGCGGTTCTCATACATAATAATATTCACCGATTACGGAAACAACGGCAAATGGATCTATTTGTTGTTGCCCTAAAGACGCCGCTAGGCGTGATGGGAAACTACAACAGAGAAAATCAATCTGCTGTTGCCCTTAAGACGCCACAAGGCGCGATGGCCTCTGACTGCTTGGTCGGTCTTTGGCTAAGGACGGAAGAAGAAGAATATATATACACGTTAGGTCACATGTTAGTAAATCGAACATATAGAATGAAAAAATGCACAACTTACGTCAATACTGCCTCACAGACTTTTTGCTCAAATGAATAAAAGAGACTTGAATCGGTCTCTTACACGCGTCTGGAGTGTCGTTGTTTTAACAATAGATTCCCTCTCTGACTCCGTGTGTTTCAGTTTCCACAGTCCTGGTTCACATGTTAATATTAATGGAGATTTCCTGAGCTATTTTGTAAGTCCGTCCAGATTCTCCCATAAAATGTCCAAGCTGGTAAAAGAAAATTCTGAATTCTAATTTCTGGCAGTCTGGTGTCTTGGCAAGCGATTTATCAAGTGAAATAGCTTGATAAAATAGTCAGATTATATTCTCTTTCTTCCCACGCCTTCGTCTGTTATCAGCTATCCAACGTGCCAATCGTTTTCAATCATTGCGAGGGGTCGAAAATTTCAAAATATTTCCGACATGGAAAAATTTTGCAAAGGTCACGTTTCCCATATATGGCAAAAAGATGTCTGATGCCCTTGTGTACAAACTTCTAAACACACCAGTAACCACATATGACCATGTGTTTGAAATGTAACAATATTACTTTCCTCTGGTGTAATCTTGTCATGACAAGTAGGAAAGGAAACACTTATATCATAAGTTGTTTCCGCCTGCACAGGATCTTGTGATAATCTTAGCAAATCTGGGCTGATCTAGTGAAGGAAGTGTGTTTTATCAGCCACTCCTACGAGTAATTATCTCAGCAAATATGGGTAGCGTCAAGCAAAATGTGATTATCAACACCTAC
Organism: Oreohelix idahoensis; assembly: GCA_024509875.1. NCBI lineage: Eukaryota > Metazoa > Mollusca > Gastropoda > Stylommatophora > Oreohelicidae > Oreohelix > Oreohelix idahoensis. Next base: position 17,718 of record JAMPIV010023059.1, on the reverse strand, counting down.
ATGGACTGTCAAAATGTAATACAAACTCAAATATTTTCTACTTTTCAGAAAAGGGAAGAAAAAAAGAAAAGTGCAACAATTGACAGCACTCAAATAAAATCATTACGACAAAAGTACCGATACTGCTGGAGTGAAACAGAGATCGAGAAAGGCCGCCTCGTTCTGTGACAACTATGTTTTATTAGATCACTTGCGTTATATCTAGAACTGGCGTACGTGACTTTTACTCGTTGTTAGTTGTTGCGTATTTCTATAATTAGACTGGAAGTGCGTCTCGGTTTATTTTATTTAGTAAACAAGTTGACCTTGAGCATTAGTGTAACTTCTATTCTTGCCACTATCATCATGATGTTGCCTGTCGATTTCTTTAGTTTCTTAATCTTTATTTTCGTTCTTATTTCTTTTACCTATTCTATCTTTTTTCTTCTACTTATTATATTGTGGTTTATTTACCTCGTTATCCGTATGTTTATTCCGTCCTATGCATCTACCCTGTCACTCATCCTCACTACAGTAGTGTAGCTAGGGGGAGATGGCGGAGTGACCACTTCCCCATATGCACATCGTCCAGAAGCAGCGTCTTTTTGTGGAACAGTTACCTGTACAGGCACTGACACAAGCGTGCCTACACACAAGAAGTGTGTCCTGCACTCGCGCAGCTACCGCCATGTTGAACCGGGCACGTCCCTGGGGTCCCAGACATCGAGTTGGCCCCATCGAGTGATCAGAAAGGACCCTCGCATTTATACATTTATTTTAATTTCCTTTGTTCAAGGGGTTAACGCCATTTAACATCGCAGTTTCTCATACCTCTTATTGGAAACTTCCATTGGTACTTCCAAGGGTTATGTTCTGATTTGTCGAATTTTGTAGCTACCCTGGTCTCTTGAATGCTGCGTCGAAAGATATTTCACCACAACGGACCTCTGTGATGGAGACTCTTGTGGGTCAAAAAAAAGACATCGAATTGTATTACTCATGGTTTTTTATTGCTGTGCATGTGCGTAGCGCAGTTGTTATAAAATTTGGAAATGTTATGATCTCGGGGTAATTTAACACGGGCATTTAGACTTTCAGGACACACAACGGTACGTTAATCTATACAGAACGCACAAGCAATACGGACTAAAGTCACTTGAAGAATGTTTTAAAGGCAGATGGTGATGATATAATCCCTTTAGCCGTGAGCAGGTAGTTCTCGACAGCCCATTGCCTCTCTGGCAAAGGTGCAAGTATTCCTCAGATGTAATGATGATGAGTAGAGTGTATTGTGGATGGTTGGGTGCGATGGGAGTAGCTGGTGTCGCAGGTCAGTTAGTCTTGGGCACTGTAACAGCATGTGTTCAACTGATTCCTCATGGTGGTGGCAGAGTCGACAGTTTGATTCACGTAGTGGGTCTATTCTATTTAAATGTTTATTGACAGGGGCATGGCCTGTTCTCAGCTGGAAAATTAGACTCTGGTCTCTTCTTTTCAGTTGTTTAACTGGATCTTGAGGGTTTGGTTTAGCTTAATGTTTGAAGAATGGACGCCCTGTCTGGGAGGTAGCCCACTGGTTTAGCCATTCTTGCCTATAATTGTTTCTCAGGATCTGTTGGCAGGTTTGCAGTGTGGTACTTGATGGGAACTGGGGTAGTGCTGCTCCTCTTTTGGACAGTTTATCGGCTTTTTCATTTCCTGAGACTTCGATATGCCCAGGGATCCACTGGAGTGTAACTTCGACGCAATAGGAAGTGAACAGTTGATCAATTAATCTACAGATGTTATTAATATTAGGAGACATTTTGCTTTCTAGGGCTTGGAGGGCTGATTTTGAGTCTGAGAGTATAACGATTATCTTCAGGTGGAGTGATGCCACTTTCAAAGTCTGAGATTATCCGTGCAATGCTTTTTCTGTGCTGTTATTTCTGCATCATAGCTGGAACAAATTTCTCCGCAAGGGCCAAAGATGCAAAGGCAGACGATAAAAGATAATTTCAACTTGATCTTCCCGACCCTGTGCGTGACAAAGAAACAGATACTTGCTCCTGTGATTATTTTTATGAATGAAGAAATAGAGCTGGAATGAAGATTTCACTAAGTTGGCTGTTGTTATTTAGAAATGCTTGACTGCGCAAATTGCTATCCACTGTGGTTGTTTGCTGAAAGAAAAAAACCCACATTTTCAACCAGCATGGGCAGAATGAACGAATGAACAATAACATCAACTACTACAGCTACAAAATGAAAAATTACAACAACATTTTCGATAACAACACATCCAGCTACAACATGAACAACTGGAATGATAAACAACCACAAAAATACCAAAAACTACAATTACATCAAGAACATTGACAATTACTACAACTTCAACAACAACAATAACACCAACAACTACAACAACAAATACATATCTATGCAGTGAGGTAATGACACCATACTAGGTAAAAGAACAAAAAAACGTAACCAGATAGGATCACTTAATCTTTGTCACATAATTTTTGGGTCGATCTCTTGTCCTCTCGGGCCGAATTTAGTTACCTTTGTGTAAAATTTTATTACTGCTCTACTGTGAGAGAACCTGACTGTGACTGAGCCTAGTTTTTCCTTACTGGATTAAAAACTTTACCGGTCAGTTGCTATCATCACGCATTGAAGGAATTTTACCATCACTTCATGTTCACCCCTGTGTTGAACTGTGTCAGTGCCATCCCATAGATTCCTTTTTATATAATAAAACACAAGAACTCTTAGGCTTCAAGTCCGGCGATAAGTGGAAATATTTGCTATCAGAAACCTCGCAACATCTGGGGCGGGACATCGAAGTACTAGACAGTTTCACATGTCAAGAGTGTAATTGCTGTTTATATAATTCTATGGATTGTCTGATGCTGCAATCCGTAAGTGTGTGTGAGTATATGAGTGTGGATCCTCACGCGAGTGCGTGAATGACAGGAGATTTTAATTTGTTTGAAAAACCATTTTGTTAACTTGCCTACCGGGTAATACATTTTCAGTATACCCTGCATTGTTCCATTAAGTGGGATATTTTGTTAACTCTGTATTACCCCCCTCCTTTTCTTTTGCTTAATAAAAGGAAGAACAATTGGGGATAACAGGATTTTTTCTACCACCCATACCTAATATTGTAACCCGTCTTTCAGAGTAATTAACTTTACTGTTAGGTTACATTACCTGTGTTCCTGATAACTATCTATCTTTGGACTGGGTTTATCTTTGTCTAATACAAGCGGGAAGGGCTTAGTCGATACCAATCTTCTTCACCCCCCCCCCCCCCCCCCCCCCCCCCCCCCCCAAACCTTGTTATTTGCATTTTCGGTACTTATGATAATTTTATGTAACACTTGATATTTGTTTGTGATTTGATTTTTTTAGGTTAATAAACATCATAAACTTATTTAGTAGGCTACTGTGTTGGAAATACCCAAAGCCCAACATTTCCCCTATTTGTTTAATATAGTTGTATCCACGTGCGTCTGTGTGTTTGAAGCACCAAATCGGTGTGAGCGCAGATGTGTGTCTGCAAACTGGCAAATAATTGTTTGAGCAGGAGAGTCTGAAGAGAAGATTGAGAGAAACGATTTGTCGTAAATAAGTCTGTCTTCACTCTCCCCAGCACTCTGTGAAGCAACCATTTACTCTCTACATTTTCTATCACTGAGTTTTTCACCACCATTCCCCACTCTAAACCGGACCACTATTTCTAAGACTCTTTCTCTCAAAATAAATTGACGACACTAACAAGAAGTGTGATGTCCATAGATATAAAACATGACCGTCTCATTAGAACAACAACTACCTAGTAGCCTTTATCCTAGAACCTGTGGCCAAGTGAATACACCCCTAGATCACGAGATTACTACCTAACACTTGCAAGTTTACATCTCGAGCGGTAGCTTGTCCAACGGACAGGCTTCACTTCTGTAAACAGCAGGAGAGCACAGAAGACAGAATCAAACAGTGCCATCCATCAACCACCAATCCATTGCCCCACCCTTCCTCCCCACCCCCACCCCCACCCCTTCCACACACACACACTGTGACATCGTGGAGACCGGTTACAACCAGATTCAGAGCATGCAATGACGCCTGGTACACTGACAGTGGCGTAACTGCAATTGAAGGGGCAACAGGGCTCAAATTAAATGTGTCCACCTGATATTTTGACCCCAACAGCTATAACCATCATACGGCAAATCTGTATAAAAAATATCAACTTGTTACTTTATCAACAACTCCCTAAGGACCAACAACCTTCAACAAAGTTTTGCCAAGTCCTGCTCTCCTCACCCGTTCACTCAGCATCTCTCAGCATATTTTTGTTATCCTTTCATCTCTCTTTCCTTAAACACAGGAACAAAGACAATTTTACGGATATATAAAGGCCGCCTACTTTTCGAGGCGCTGAGCAGCCAGGGGAATAACAAAACCACAAACAAAGACAGACAGCCAGATAGCAAGACTGCCCCAAGTACTCATTCCGGGACGGGACCTTCTCCAACTCTTGACACGACGACGGAGTTAGCTGTGACGTGTGTCGACCCAACTGAGAGGCTGAGTGGCCCGACTCCTTGCAAGGCAGAGGAGAGGGCAGATGCAAACGTCACTAGCCTAGATGATGAAGACTTAGAAGATGAAGAAAGGATGAGAGCGCAACAACAGCTGGAGAAGATGAAGGAATGGATAAAAAAAAGAGAGAAAAGGTCAGCTGCAAACGTCCCCGGCCTAGATGATGAAGACCCGGAACGTGAAGGGATGAAGAGAGTGATACAACAGTTAGAACAGACGATGGAAAGAAGAGAGAAAAGAAGACAGGAGCTGAGAACCATGCGGCCACCACCACAAGTACCACTCATTACGTGCAATTTCAGTGGTCGGCACATTTCTGTCTCTGCTATCAAGCAGAATTAGTTATTTCCTAATCAGTTATACACTCCCTTCAGTGATAATTCGTCATGTTGCTTTAAGCTTCTCGGCATTGCTAAGATTAGGTACAGATAAAAAACCCAGATGGACCGGTCAGTTTTCGTATGGTGTCCGGGCGTTGTGTTTACCTAAGGCGTGCTGGGTGATAAATCATCCACTTGTAAATAAATTACAGACACGCACTTGAAAGTCAGAATGTTGTAATAAGCTACCTGCAGAATTATTACGTAGATATTAATTGAGATACTCGTACTTACTTACTTTACTTTTCCGATCCCCAAGTTTACGAGTTTTCACTCTTTTTTTCCATTACTTAAGATAACAAAAAGAAGTTATTTGTAATCACTGATGAGAATAGTACGGAAATCTCACTTCCGTATTTGGAAAACATGACCTTTGCATTAAGGAACGGAAATTCCATATTGGAAATATTTTAATTACCCCAACAAAACACACAGGTTTTGAAACGATTGGAGGGCATTCGAAACATAGGATAAACAAACTTTCTGATTGGACACTATTTAATAATAACAAAGTACTGTGGGGGAGCGGAGTGTAATATAACCTTACACTTTAGTCAGTTAAGAACACTGTGAAAATTCCCCTCGCACCACAAAGATAACCAGACCTTGCCACAGTTCAGAATAGCAACAGATTTCATTTAAGAGACCGTACCTTCTTTGAGCATCTTGAGGACTTACAGCCCACGAAAACTCTACCATTTTAACACTGAATACCGGAATCTGAGAAAACTGTAATACAAAGTCAAAGTGGGAACTTATTGCTAAAATAACAAAATCCCAGACTATGTGTAAGAGGCATCGTAAAGCTGCTTTAAACTATTTCTCTGAGCCAGCATTCTGTGAGCATAAAGATTGGCGTAAGTTGTACATTTTAAATTCTATATTTTGCATTATCAACGTGTGAATTACTTACTTACTTAGTAGTTCCCCTTCTACCGTGAGGTGCTTATGTTTGGAAGAGAGAGCGCCAGACTGTCCTATCGGCTGTCTTCCTCCTGGCCTGGTTCCATTCTAGTCCTCGGACCTTCAAAGATTGTCTAATGTTTTTCTTCCAGTGGACTCTTGTTCGTCTTGGAGGTCTGAATCCCTGGCTCTTTGTTTTCCATGCTTGTCGGGTAGCCGATCTTCTCCCATTCTGTAGACATGGCCAAACCACCTTAGTTGGGACTGTTCTATTTGGGTCTGTAGCGGGTGGGATTTTAGGCCTTGACGTATCGTCTGGTTGCGGACCATGTCTCTTCTTGTTACTTCATCCACCACCTTCCTCAGATACCTCATTTCTGATTTTTGGATCTGGCTTTTGTAGGCTGTAGTTATAGCCCATGACTCGCATCCAGATGTTAAGACTGGGCCATGGGTGGAGTGGTAAAAGCCATCTTCGTTTTCTTACCAACCTCTCTCTTGCTGAGGAATAATCAATTTATGACCTGAAAATGTCTCCCAGCTGCTACTCTTCGTGTTGCCAACTCTTCTTTGATGCCTCCCTTCCTTTCTATAACAGCTCTGAGGTATTTAAAGTGGTCGACCTGCTCCGGACCTGTTCTCCCAGCTTAATCTGATGTCTTCTTTCTTCTCGTGGTATCACCATGGATTTTGTTTTAGAGCTGCTTATGACCATCTCTCTCCTCTTCAGCTCTTCCTTCCAGACTTGCATGTTGGATTGGAGATGTGCCTCTGATTTAGCAATCGGGCAACATCATGAGCAAATGCCAGCTCTGAAAAACAGAATTGTCACATCTTCAGTATCCCACTGAATACTTTCCTGTTCTCTCCTTACATGCCTTGATGACATTATCCATGAGGAGTATGAAAAGATAAAGTGACAGGATATCACCTTGTCTTACACCAGTGGTGGTCCTGAACTCTTCTGACTTATGGTTTGCTGTCCTCGCATAATTTCTGCAAGACTTGTAGAAGCTCTGTATAGCATAAATCAGATGGGCTGGAATGTTCTTCCTTGCCAAACAGTCCCAAAGTTTGCTCCAGGGGACCCAGCCAAACGCCTTTTTCAGACCTATGAAACAAAGATGGATCTCACTCTTATACTCAAGGGCCTTTTCACTCAGCTGTCTGAGTGTGAAGATTAGGTCTTGAGTACTTCGGTTTGCTCGGAATTAGCACTGGACCTCATCCAATTGTGGCTCAGCTAGGCGTCTGAGTCTCCTAGAGAAGGGACATGTGAACTAATATGTATATAGTGACATGTGAACATTAATATGTGAAAATTGCTGGTGGAGGTCTAAGTTATTTGAGGTTGGCAACCTCAGCTTATAGAATAATGATTTCATGAACCACCACTGCAAGGGATGGTGACTGCTTTATTGCTAGTTTCATAAAGAGAACTAAAAAGCATAGGTAGTCCCAAGTTTCATATGGAGCAGGGAGGGAAAGATGACAAAAATGATGAACATTCTAATTATAATATTCACATTAACAAACCAATGTAAAATGTCTATGTAAACCTATTTACTCTAAAATAATGACAGTTTTCAAGTTTTTCAGCCAGTGTAGATGTAAATGGAAATATATTTAATCCATATTGCTAACATTTTCAACCACCGTAAATGTAACTGACAACATATTCAATCTACATTTTGAACATTTTCAGCCTGTGTAAATGTAACTGAAAACTTATTCAATCTTTATCGTAAACATTTTTCAACCAGTGTAGATGTAAAAACGTAAACATATTATGTCTGTACTATTAACCTTTTCATTTGAATGTCAAAAAAATATAAAGCTATTAAATTTAAATGTAAAGAATGTTTTCTCTAGATGGATTAAGCTTAAATCTGATCGAGGGGAAAGTGTGAGGTAGATGGGATGGTTGAATAAGAGAAAGGGGACAAATAACTATGTTCCAGGAAACTCAATAATCAGAGGATATTTGTTTCTATTCATTTAGCATACTAGTTGGTGTAGCGAGAGGTTTGGCTGTTATGAATTAAGGATATCCTGGACAAATAGGTGTATCAGAGGATACTAGGATAGTGCCAGATAAGAGACTGGTCTTATAAGTAATACCCCCTTCTCTGAAAAGACTAAGGGTGTATAAACATTAAAGTGGGGTCAAGCTATGTAGGTTCCCAGAGAAGATGATGATGTAGTACTCTGAGTCCCTAACTGCTACCTCTGTAGATCTCACAAAGATTAATGATTAATGTTTGGTTTGACTTGTTATCTAGGGGTAATTTGAATAATATAATATAATAATAAATTTCAAAACAGAACTTAAACTTTAATAAAAGTATCAAGCAAGTCTGAATGAAAGTTATTTACAATTTAATTGTCCTGCACCGTAATATGTTTTCGGGCAGGAATGATCAAAAGAAATGAAAAGATATTTACAAATCAAAATAAATAATCCTGGAAAATCTTTTCCATTATGAATAGTGTTCCAAGGAATAAACTAAAATACACTTTCTGTTCTTCTTGATGTTACATTCAATATAACTGTTCTGTATGTTTTTATTAAGATAATCAATGTCCTTTCTAGTTGTCATCCTTGCGAGTTTTATTTGTTGTACGTTTTAATTGTGGTGATAATCTGGATTAGTTGTTTCGTAGACCTTAGTGGCCACTCATCTTTATATGCTGCTGATCTTTACTTTACAAGACAGGACTCCCCAACTTGCAGCTTCTGGTTATGAATTAGGGAGTACAGCTCTAAATTTATGCAGAGCTTTTGTCTCCAACATTCTTCTTCCAGAATAGATGCAGCTTCAATGGTAAGGTCGAGTTAGAACCTGGAATAAAGGATAACCCTTTCCCTATAGGTATATGCATCAATCCCCATACACATATACAACATCACAACTTACTCTCTCTGGTCTAGTGCTAACAGGTTCCACAGGACAAATAACATATTTTCCGGCAGCCAGTTTATTGTGAATATTCTTTTTCCATGCTTATTCTATGATAGAGTCCTTAGCCCATGATTGGCTTCCATAAAATTTTTTGGTTGAGTACATAATCATAAGTGACAACTGTTACGTGCAGTCTTTGATATCTTACAATATTATACATTGGTATACTTGTTATGTTCGCAAATATTTTGTAAACAAAATAGATACTTTTTTGTACTTAAGGAAAAGTCATTATTGAGTTACTTCCCTTGAAAGTTGTGTCGTCTCTTTCGATCGAACTCCGCGGATGAATCCAGTTTTACTGCGATTTATTCTTTGTTTGGGTAGTAATAGATTGTTCTTGCTTCAGAATATCTATGGCCTGAATTTATGTGTATTGTTTGTCTGAGTAGGACGTGTCTGTCTTATATCTGTTTCTACCTTTTACTATCTAAGTCCAGATCCTATTGATCTCTCTCTTTCTCCCCCCTCCGATGTTTTGTTGCTTTGTTCCAGAGAGATCATATAGTTCGACTTTAGATACCCCATGTAAAAAATATACAGATGAATAAGACATGGACACGTTTACTCAGACAAACAAATACACATAAAATTCAGGCTTATAGTTTCTTCTAAGCAAGAAAAATCTATTAACTTCCTCAAACAAGAAAGAAATCGCTAGTCGTAAAACTCCAGCCTCTCCACCACGCGGAGTTCGATCGAAACCCGTTTATGATACACAACATTCCCTAGGAAGTCCCCCAACTCAATTTTAATTGGACTTTTCCAAATTAAGCCCCAAAGCATCTATTTTGTTTACAAAATAATTTGCTTAACATAACAAGTATACCAATGTATTAACAATTGTGTAAGATATCACAAAGACTGCAACGTTCCCAAACAGTAATCTTCTCATGTGATTCGCTAACCCTTAACCTACAACTAATATTGATACCCAACAGTAAGCCCTACCCATCATGGGCTAAGGACTCTATCTTAAAATCTGCATCTCCAGAAACCAGAACTATTCACATGAAACTGGCTTGCAGGTTGAAAATGGCAAGTTCTTCTCTTTTTCTGTGCTCTACCTGTTAGCACAATAACAAACCAGGATACTCCCCAGTAAGTTGTACAAACCTCCCCCCATACACACTGTTGTATATTTGATTGATGCATAATACCCTCTACGAAAGGGTTCCTCCCACTATGCAACCAGGTTTCTCATCTCGACCTTACCATCTGAAGCTGCAACTCTATTCTGGAAAGACATCCTGTTCTGGAGGACAAATGCTCTGCATAAATCCAAAGAGCTAGTTACTCCCTAATTCATAAACAGAAGCTGCAAGTTGGGGAAGTCCTGTCCTTGGTAAAGTAAATCTATGTAGCAGCATATAAAGATGAGTGGCCACTAAGGTTACGAAACAACTAATCCAGATTATCACCACAATTAAAACGTACAAACCTAATAAGAACTCGCAAGTGATGACAACTTAGAAAAGGGACATTGATTTATCTTTAATTTTAAAAACCTACAGAACAGTCTATCATTGAATGTAACATCAAGAAGAACAGAATGTGTATTTCGTAAGCACCTTTATTCCCTCCTAAGAAACACTATTCATGAATGCTTAAGATTTTCCACAGTGATTTTTTATTTTGATTTTGTAAATATACTCTTTTTCATTTCTTTGATCATTCCTGCCCGAAAAAACACATATTACGGTGCAGGACAATTAAAATTGTAAATCCTAACTTTTTCATTCATCTCTTGCCTTGATTTTTTATTAAAGTTTAAGTTACTGTTTTGAAATTTTACATTAGTTATATTTATATTATTCAAATTACCCCTAGATAACAGGTCAAACCAAACATTACTCATTTAATCTTTGTGAGATCTACAGAGGTACAGTTTATAGGAAGAGCTCAGAGTACTAAATCAAGCATCCTTCTCTGAGAACCTAACACATAGCTTGACCCCCCACTTTAATGTTTTATACACCCCTTACCTCTGCCCAGAGAAGGGGGTAAATACGCAATATAACCAAGGCAGTCTCTTCACGACTGACCCTATCCAGCTCCAATATCAACGCTGGAAACATGCTCATCAGAAACTTAGCTCCATATACCCTTCCCCATATCCTTACATTCACCCTAATACCTCACAAAGAACCTCTCACTCCTTTTCTTACACCAACTAGTATTTTAATTGCGCCAGAAACCAAGCATATTGTTACTCAGACCCGCGAGGCTTCCTAAGTAAAGCCAGTTCTCGACAAATCTCTCAAAATATTTCATACACGTTTATCTTAATTAATGACCAAGATCTACCTTCCTCCGGGAGGTCGGAAAGTTTGACATATTCCCCACTCGATCAAACCTCCAACCAAGCTTTCATCACCAACCATACAGAAGACCGATCTCTCTGCAGTCTTAATCCCCCTGGTCTTTCTATTCTTTTCTCCAGCGCACTCATGCGAGACCACTTTCTCACAAGGGGGTCCCATTGGTTACTAACAAGGGTAGGACAGTCTCGAAGCGAATGTTTAATGGCCCTGCCTCGAACATAAAGAAGTTTAACTTTGTTACATCTCAACATTGATGCAAGTTCGTGACGCATACTTCAAACTACACTCATGTCAATCCGTTTCAGAGCTACATTTGGACAGCGAATAAGTCTTGTATACTCCAGCTATTGATCATTCAAATGAATAATCAATTGACACATCCCCCAAGTACCCTTTACTAACCCCACAGAAAATGTTAGCCCAATATGGAGTTAACACTATTAAAATCTGTGGTTTGGAATCTCAGGTTGAATAAACACACAACTAAAAGCATAATTTCATTACAAGCCCATTTCAGTGCATACTATACTCAGTTGACATATTTTCGCTGGCGAGATCCTGCTTACTAGAGAATCGTAGGATCTAATAAAAAACTACCCTACTATACCTTAACTAACCCACCTCTCACACCCTAAAATAACACCATGAAAAATTCTTCAACCATCCACTCTTATCTTCCTACAATCTCCATACACTAAATATTTACATCTTTTTTGTAACACAATCCATAAAACACATTTGCCCACTCCTACTCGCAGATGCACCCCAACGTGGTTTCAGGCAATGATAAGCAATATCTTTTAGCATTATATGAATTCACCCATCTTTAAACTCTCAATTTTTAACACACTCACGATCCCTCCTCCTCTCATTCTGGACGTCCTGAGGGACAAAATACTGGTTTTACCATTCTCACTAAATAAATACTGTAACATCACTACGGCCAACTACAAACCCTACTAGTCCCCTCATTTATTAAACTAGTGGGTAATATGCCTACTTGAGTTTTAGTTTAACGTTGGCCTTCCTTTGGGACATCCCCACAAATCGCTAGGGCGTCCCTCCACCGTCTTTTCCCTCTCTGTTACAGTTGGGGGTGTGGTGATGGGGGGAAAACTCACTACCAACCCTCCCTCCACCCCCGCCACCGTGCCCATGTATGCATTAGTCTGTTGACAGCCACACAACAATAAACACCGCATGTGACGTGGTACAGTGTTAAGATAGTTCTCCACTATTAGGGGTGATTCTTCTGTCAGTCTGGTAACAGACCGCTTTCACTAGACACACTCACCTCACGCATCCTGTAAAGCTAAAAATCCCCCCAACAAAACCCCCCCCACGCCACTTTTTTATTGTCGCTACAATACCCCACAACTTGATCACTCCACACCACCTTTGTAATGTGGTTCATGAACATCCCCCCAAGTCTAAAATGCGGCATGGGTGTACGCCACGGTCCCCAACCAGGCTACAACCCCGCCCGCGTAAACGCTCCAAACAGCAATGAGAATTTCGACATATCCAGCACGACAATTACGGGTTCACATACACTTATTACATTTTAGTTCAATGTCCCCTTCTCGGACAGACTCAGTGTCGCCTAAAGCTTGAAACATCTTAGTTTTCCTTCACCATGCCTACTAACATTACCATTCCAGTAGGCAACCCGCCCCATTATATCTAAAGCTTCAGGACGGGAACTAATCAATTCACCCCCCCAACCTGCCCATTACAGCACCCCCGTGGACCCCGGGTACTTGTAAAAGGGCAAAGCCCCCCCAGGTTAAGTAATGTAAGACCTTAATGCGAAAAATAACCATCTTTGCGCATCAACCTGAAAAATCAGAGGCTGTTTGCGCTGGATACCCCTATTGCAAACTTTTTACAACTTCACCTAGTTTTTGGGATTGGCGATCTAGATACCCAACCGTCACAACTCACCCATCTGAATTTTAACTTGGTTTATACAGACTTCCTAAAGTCTGTCTGCATGAATTATACCTAAGAGCGATGGTCATCAGTGTAAACAATTTGGGTATTCCCGCTAAAGTTGCCAACAGGACCAACCCACTGGTTTATAAGACATCGGTGATATCACTAGTCATTATCTTTTTTTTACTTTCTTTTCTCAAGAGTTATATATGTCAATCATTTCACCCATTCAAGACCTTTAGGATGAGAACAGGAAAGTATTCATTGGGATACTGAAAGATGGGGGTGATTATTTCTTTTTTTTCTTTCCGAGGGCTTCTATTTGCTCTTTTTTGGTTCTTTCCCCCGATTCGCTTTTTTCATTTTTTTAGGGCCCTCATTTCCAGCCTCCCCAAAAATACTGCAAAGTCTTGGCGAAGGAAGAGCTTTGGAGGAGAGAGATGTTTAAGCAGCTTTTTGAAACAAAAATACGGAGGTTCTTACCACGAGAAGGAATCGAAGTACAATCAGATTTCCTCTATCTGGGAGAACAGGTCCTGGAGAGGTCGACCAGGGTCTTTAAAATACCGTCAGAGGCTTATTAAATGTTCCCTCCAGGTGATGGGAGGCATCAAAGATTTTGGCAAACACGAAAGAGTAGCCGTAGATCTGGGAGAAAAGATTCAGTTTCTAAAATTATTATTCCTTTTGCCTTCTCTTGAGAGAGAGGTTGGGTAAGAAAACGGAGTTGGGGAAGTTTACCACTCCACCCATGGGCCCAGTCTTAACATCTCGGATGCGAAGTTTTTAGGGCAATTAGAGGGTACAAAAGCCAGTTCCAAAAATCAGAAATGAATTTATTTGAGGAAGGTGGGTTGATAAGTAACAAGGAAGGGACCATGGTCACGCAACCAAACGATACTTTAAAGCCTAAAAAACCAACTCCTTGCAGACCCCAAATAGAACAGTCCCCAACTAAGGTGAGTTTGGCCATTTTTCTTTTTTTTAGAAGTGGTAGGAGAAGATCGGCTACTACCCGAAAGCATGGAAAACAAAGAAGGCTCAGGGATATCTGGGGTGGCGGTGGGCGTTTTTGGGGAGGGGACGTGGGAGTTGTTGAGACCTCCAAGACGAAATCAAGAGTATACTGGACGTGAATAAGTTATACAATCTTTGGGAGGTCCTCGAGGACTTAGAATTGCATTTTCAAAATTACTACACAACTAAACCAAAACAGATACCAATAGGACAGTCCAACAGCGCCCGGCTAAGTCTTTTGCCAAATTAAAGCACATCACGGGTAAGAATCGGGAAATACTAACGTAAGTAAGTAATTACACACGTTTGATAATGCAAATGGATAGAATAAAAACCGTACAACTTTACGCCGATCTTTCTATTGTACAGAATGCTGGATCAGAGGAAAAGGTAGTTTTATGACATGCAGTTTTACGGATGCCTCTTACGGGTGTATAGTCGACTGGTGGTATTTTGGCGGGGGGGGGGGGTTTAGCAACTAAGTTCTGGCAACTTTGACAGTCTTTATTATCTTGTTGTTGTTACCAATCGCCTGATTTCCGGTAATTCTTAGTGTTAAAATACGTAGAGTTTTCGTATTACTGTAAGTCCTCAAGATGCTCAAAGACAAGGTACGGTTCTTAAATGGAAATCTGTTTTATTTCATCTTTTTATTTTTCCTTTCTACTTGGCAAAGGTTTTTCTTTTTTGTGGTCGAGTAATTTTTTCAAATGTTCTTCTTTCAAAACTTACTAAAGTTTAAGGTTATATTACCCAAACTTAAAACCACAGTACTTTGTTTTATTAAATAGTGTTTCCAATCAGGAAAGGTTTGTTAAATGTTTCGAATGCCCTCCTATCATTTCTTTCCTGTGTGGAGTCCTTGTTGGGGTAATTAAAAATTGATTGTCCCAAATATGGAATTTCTCGTTTCTTAATGCAATGGTTCATTGGTTTCCCAAATTACGGGGGTGGGGATCGGTCCGTACTATTCGGGTGGACGTGATTTTCTCTTGCGGCTGAATCTTTCTTTTTGTTTAATCTTAAGTAAACATGGAAAAAAAAGAGTGAAAATGGGGCGTCGCTGTAGCCGCCCAACTTGGGGATCGGGGGGCAGTTTAAGTAGGTTCGAGAATCATCAAATTAATATCCTACCAATAATTCTGCAGGTTTAGCTTTTTGATTACAACATCTTGACTACTGTCCAAACCAACAAAAAACGTCTGTTTATTTATTTTTGCAAGTTAGGAGATTTTATGCACCCAGCCCACCCTTCACCAGTATAAAACCCAACCCCCCCCCCTTCAACCTATACGATTAAACAAGACCGGTACGTCTGGGTTTTTTATCCCCCCCCCTAATCTTAGCAATCCGAGCATGAAATGCTTAAATTTTTATTCATGACCAACCTATCCTCCTTGTTTGTGGGGGGGCGCGGGAAGTGTGGGTATTAACTGACTTTTGAATTTTTTTACTATTTTTCTTTGTTTAGACAGAAAAATTTTGCCGTTTTACCACTGAAATTCACGTAAAAGGGGTAATTTTCATTATGGTAGGCCGGCCGCATGGTAAGGCATCAGTAACTCTGTCTTTCTAAATCCCCTCTTCTATCTTCTTTCCCCCCCTCCAAGTTCCCCTTCCCCTGTCTTTATCCGGTCGCTTTTTCGGGGGGGGGGAGGTTCCGGTCCTCTTCATCTAGGCGGGGGACGTTTGCAGTTGACTTCTTTTGCTCATTTCCTTTTTTATCTTTTGTCTTGTTTCTCTGTTTGTTTATTTTTTTCACCTTTCACATGGTCGAGGAGGGTTCTTCTTTCTTTCCTCTCCCTGAGGTCTATCATTCAGTTTGTGGGGGGGGGGTTTGCTTTTCTTCCGGGTCCCACTTTGGCCTCATTTAGCGAGTCGGGCTTCTTTTCTGTTCCTCTCAGTTGACAGGTCGACCCAGTGTTTTTCCCCTTCCACTGCCGTTAAATTTGTTGTGATATTGTAGGGTCATGAATGAGATGGTTCGTCCCGGTAATAATTTTTATGACTGGTGTGGCTATGTAATGGTTCATTGTTTTTTTGGCTGTCCATTTTTATTGCCGGGAGGACCACGCAGTTTTGTTAACGATCAATTTTTCGACATGAGCGAAGGGCGGGTTTTCCGTACCTACGATAAAATTGTCTTTCATCCACGTTGGTTGGGCCCGGGAAACAAAAACCAGGGAGCACGAGGAGTGGAAAATGATAGGGACCTATTCATAATCGCAATTACTAACACGTGTCGAAAATGCAATTCCCATCTAATTAGTCAGTTCAGGGTTGTTGTAATGGGGAGACACATTTCACTTCCACTATTTTTGGCACAAAGTTTAAAAATCCGGCTATGTGTTGGATTACAATAATATGATGCTACAGGTGTTTAAAAAAAAAACAGTTTAGTACACATATTATAAAATACTATGGGGTGCTTACGGGGGGTTTAAAAAAAAATATGCAGAGGGGGATCAAAAAATTTACTAATGATTTTAATCCCCAACGTAAGTACAAAATTAGTATATTCAGCCACTATTAAGCTTAATTATATATCAGTTAGATAAAAATTATTTGGTTAATAACTATATTTTATTTATTTAAAATATTCCGAAAATAAAATCGGATTAGTCATTGATGTTAATTTCACAATCTGCATCAGGTAAAAGAAGGAAGGATAGACACATTAAGAGGAAATTTTAGAGGGTAACTGGTATTTGGTTCTCTTAAACAACCGAAAGCCTCAGTCAGACAAAAGGGAATAGGCTAGGCCTATCGGCCATACTGGTAATTCCTCACCCAGCTGAAAGTTAAAACCTCTAAAACATCGTGCATTCTTCGTGCAAAATAAATAGTGTTACTTCTACAACTGTGAAAGTCACTGATCCTTGAAACTATTGAAGGTTACATGAATTATTAGTCATTGCATGCGGTTTGGCTTTTTGTTAATCTGTTTCCTGTCCAAATAAGTGTTTTGAATCACCTGTCATACAAACAGTGAGCAGAACCATGTTTACAGAGGTCTTTGATTCACAGTGAATGAGATCTACTATGAGCCTTGTCAAGTTCATTACATTCACTTGTAATTTTGTTGTGAAGTATTTCAACTATCTTCCATCTGCTGAAATATAAATTTAAGGTTACAGATGTCAATGTTTTAGCATTGGAATAATAAAGAAAAAAAGTAAACGTTTTCAGACAAATAATGATAAATGCCTCCACCAGTTGCTTCAGCAACACTCAGTATGTTGAAAAGGAAATTTTGATGCTACAAAAAGATAGTGCTAAAAAAGTATGCATTTGCTGTCGAAGAATTAAAATCAGATGTTAAGACATAATGAAGTTACTGTGTCTTGTGATGTTAGGACCTGGCAACGGGCTGAGGTTTTCAAGTAAAAATATGGCATAGCATCAGTTCTGTCTGTGAACCAGATGAGAGCAGCAAAGTTGTTGATGTTGAATTTTGTCATTATGTGATGCTTGCAGTAAGGCTAGAAAGCATACAAAAACAGATGAAGAAATTTGCAGTGTGAGAAGACAAGGTTCATATCATGACACAAAAAACCTCATGCGGGTGTTGTTATTATGGAAATCAAGTGGAAAGATTACTACTTTTTATAAGATTGAGGGACC
>JAMPIV010023058.1:0-54124 GCA_024509875.1 Oreohelix idahoensis | reverse complement strand
AAATGAATATATCCAATAAGGTAAGATTTGTCTCCCTCTAGTAAAATAATAACAAATATCCAACAAAGTTTATTTTTCTAAACTATAGCTTGCACATTCAAAATTAAAAACCACAGAAACCAAGTTCTTATATTCTAAACTTCAAAGTACAAAGTAAATTAACTAACTTTATCTAAAGTATAGTTTTATGTTAACTCCACATATGAAACATCAAAAGATCCAATTACAACAAATAAAGAGCAAACACTTAGCAGCATCAAACATGATAATTAACCAAGGAACAACAGTGAAAAATAGAAACATGCCAAGTAACATGTCTGTAGAAAAGCTTATAGGACCCTGGTAGATTGACAATCAGTTGAGGCAACACCCATAAGGAAAAACACTTGCTCCTAAGACAACACTCAGTGGGAAAACACTGAAAAAGATAAATTTGGAATCTAGTAAAAATTGAAGCCTGACAAAACAGCAAACAGAAGTATGGGCGCATACTTACATATTAGAAAAGGTGTTTTTTTTTTTCAGGGCAACCTACGAGAAGATGAGATGATGGAGTAATGGATAGTCTTGAAAAAGAGTTGTAAAAATTACATCTGACTTGTCCCCACACAGAGCAGTGAAATTGATTTCTTTATATAATACCACATGGCATAAGCAGTGCTTCTGCTTAATCTCTAAAGATGAACAAAGACACTTCTACACAATTCTTAAATAGCAAGGTTTATGCTGCTATAAATTGCAAGACTTTGTAACATTAATGGAGAGATTTATTTTATTGTGGCAAGACATATATGCCAGCAGACCCCTAATTTATTATAACAAAAAATGAAGACAACTTTAAGGTTTAAAATAGTCTCCCATCAGCTCTGCAATCTAATGTCAAACCAAAACAGGAGCAGACTTCTGTTAGCTCCACTGCCTGGTTTTTGCATCAGTATTGTTACTGCATTTTACCAGCATTCCTCAACAAGCTCTGACACAGTAACCATGCCCCCCAGGTTCTGGAATTCTCTCTTTTCGTCATATTCATTTACCTTGTTAATGACCTGAAAAAGAAAGAAATGTGAAAAAAAAATAATACATTTGAAAGTCCTTGTAGGGGACAGTAGACTGAAGGCCACCATGTTGGCCAAAAACACAGTATTTTACTTCAAGCTGGAATTTTTTTTAAAGCAGCCTCAGTGTTTATCGGGCATTATTAATTTTGACAAAGATCGAAACACGGTTCGGGTTAGGTTACAGATAGCTGTAAAGTAAAAATGGATAGCCAGTCTGGCAACATGGAGGACCTTGTCTACTGTCCTCATCATCTACCCATTTAACTTTAAAATGAATCAATGGTGAGATTCACCAATCAACCTACAATTTGGAAACTTCATTTACTCTATTTAGAATGACTGGACAGGAGGGGATAAGTTTTTTATTTTTACTGTTTGTATGTTTCTTGGAAAGGGGTAGTCACACACACATAGGCCTACACAATTTTGGTTTTGATTCACTCAATTTGGACTGAGTGGAGGGGGGAAAAGTTACTAAATTGTCTTGAATTTATTACACTATATATCCTAATTATAATCCATCAAGGGTTGAATGGGATACTTTATTTTTAAAAAAAAAGAGGAAGAGATAACGCCATCTTCTCTTGAATGTTGGCTGCAATGGATCTCCAATGTCTTCTGTCTCTTGTCTTGATAGTGCATTCTGGTAAGACTTACTCCTGTCCATGTCTTGATAGTGCATTCTGACAGACTCACTCCTGTTCATGTCTTGATAGTACATTCTGACAGACTCACTCCTGTCCATCTCTTGGTGCTATCGTTCCAACTATAGCGCCGTCTTCCTCTTGCACACCTGCCTTCAACTATTTCTTCAATTATGGTCTTCAGCAAGGTGTCATGTCTCTTTACATGGCCACAAAATTATAGCTGTCTAATTTTGAACTCCGTCAATTCCCTTTTCATTCCTAGATTTTCTAGGATCTCTTTTATTTGTTTTCTCGCTCCGTGAGAAACGCACTATTCTTCTATATATTCTTATCTCCAGGGCTTCAATTCTTTATTCCAACTGCGTGTTCACTGTCCATGTTATGATGAACTGAATATTTTTCATTTAAAAAAAAAAACTATATAGCCTATTGCATACAAAATATAGACCTTATTAAATTTCCCTGAACAACAAAGCCGCATGAAATGTTATGATGATTATGATAGCGAATGCCATGACACGAGAAGTAGAGACAAAATAAACTGGACAATAGGCCTACCCACAGGCATGTTTCGCACGGGATCTGACCCGGGAAACATCGTTGATGAGTCGAACTAATTACTAGAAGCAAATTTTACATTTACATACTTTTGGATTAGATTCAAGTGGAATCCAACGTTGTTCAGACTCCGTCATGTTTACGCTTGACAACAGAAACTGCTTTAGAAGATGTACTCAGAAAAGTAACTGACAGTCACAGCTCCGTCAGGCGACTGAAAAATCAATGAAATATGTAATTGTTATCTCCCTTGATTTTCGCCGGCTTTGTCGAACAGGCCCGCACAATGAGATTAGTTTAGTTTTCAATGTATATTGGTAACTGTCCTAGCAATACCGTGTGTATTACACGGACACTTTTTTAACATGCAGAAAAATGTGTAAAACAATAATAAACTGCATGTAGATCTTTCAGTAATTGTAACCGTTGTTATACAAGACTTATGGCTTTTGTCTATTCGAGTTCACAATGTCTTCACGGAATTCTTAATAAAATGTCGACCATGTCCAGAGAGGTGGCACTTCAACGTTGACTGGTGAACATGTAGGCCCTATAGGCCTAAACAAGAATAATCAAACTCTCCAGACCACCAGCAAGCGACTCACCAGAACCATCTCCTTATCTTATAAAAATGCCCTCGTAGCACCCGGAAAAGCTAAAAATGAAAGACCGTTAGTTTCATTCCTGGTCCTCACTCTCTGTATCTGTTGGTGTCTTTCTTTCATTTTGGAGTTCTACCTTAAATGTCTTACTATGTTTTTTTAATCCAGGCATTCCAGAGTGATATCTGCCTTGTAATGCTATTAGCTGGTTTCCCTAGTTTGATTCCTATCCACAACAATGTTTTGCTCACCTCTGGTTCCACTAATATTTGATCGGTTCTTTACATCAGTCCCTCATTGATGATCCCATACAGTTGCAATCCTCTTATTCATAAGCATGAATTTATGAAAGTGTAAATACTTGGTTGATGTTTTTGTACCACTTCTGCCTCCTGTCTGTGGATCTTCTGTCCCAGCTATCATGCTGTTTCATTCAATATTCCAGCATTCCCTCAAGCTGTGTACGCAGTTGCAAGCACACTGGTTATGAAGTTGGCGCACATAAGAAATAGGACTGCACACAAAACATTAAATTAAAAGAGTATTGGCAATGATAAAACAAACATGGTCTTCTCTTGAAAAATATATTTAATTTAGTGCACACATATTTGGTCACTGGGAAAACAATTGCACAACTTGAAATTTTGTGGGCATACATTAAAAATGAGAGGGAACATTGCAAACTTTCAAATTTTGTCCTGAATTAGACTTTGGTCACGGAGTGGAAAAGTAGGGTCATCAGTTAAGTCCAGGTCTTGTCAATTGTTAGTCCACAGAATGGGACCCAAAGATGCAGCAATAGAGAATGCAGTCAGCGACCTATAGCTTGACTGCTTGCGTCAGGGTCAGCGAACCAGAGCTGACCAAGACCCTACTCCACCTCCACGTGGTGGTCCTGGAAACAGGCTGCATCACTGCAGTCTGGCTGAGAGAGTAGGGATCGAGGGAAGGCAAACCTGGTCCCAAAAAATGCAGTGCTGAAGTCAGATGTGTCGGCCGAAAGGCGCAGATATCGCAGCTGCGGTGTAAACAGACACAACGCAACCAACGTCCTTTTCAGGACGAACGAGGAAGAAGAAAAGAAGTCTACAGAATTCTATTCCTGGTGGTTAATGATGCTGTGTATTTGTATGTATGTGTTCAAGCCTGTGTGCATGTGTCTGTGTCTACTGTGCAACTTCATGTATTTTAGGTGTCCTGTTTTGTTTCCTGAGCAGTGTCCATTTGATTCCTCTTCATGGTAGGATGCTTCCTGTCAGCTGCCATCTAATTTTTTTGTCACATGTCAAATATTAAAAATTGTATTGATGGAAACATTTAGCCATGCACTAGGGCATATTAATAGATGTATTCATCATTGTCAAATCATCATAATTAAATCATCATGATCGTATCATCATTATCATCTTCACATCATCATCAAATCATCATCTTGATCATATCATCATCTTGATCATATCATCATCATATCATCACCATATCATCATGATCACATCATCACTATCATATCATCATCATCATATCATCTTCACATCATCATTATATCATCATACCATCATCATCATATCATCAACATATCATCATTATCATCATATCATCATTATTTTCCTTTGCTCTCCTTATGGAGCCACCACTGCAGCCGGTCCCCTTGCAGGAAGCCTGCACCAAGTATTCACATGATTTTGCAGCAGTGGTATCTGTAGCTGTTTTACATGGTGAGACTGTCAGCCCCATACACTACCTAATATTAGTCACCTTGCATGACATGCCAATTCCAAAAGTTGTCATAGCTGGGAGTCATAGTGGTGATAAGCTCCCACAGCAGATAAATTGTTCATTAATTCAGCAACCTGGGAGGATGAAGCTGCCGATTTCGCACCAAGTGGTGTTGCTTCCTATGGCGTCACTGATTGGGCGAAAAGAAGCTCTCACAACAAGCAGAAGAGAAAAAAAAACATGCTGAAAGGAACATCAATAAAAAAAAAAAACTGCTGAGGGCTATTTCCTCAGGGGTGCATTCTCATAGTGAGTTATGACTGAAGGGGGGCTACTACGGCATGCCTGAGGGTGCTGTAGTTGTATTCTGTCTGTATTTTCAGAGACCCCCTGTGATCTACATTAGGAGCCGCGGTAGCATAGTGGTTAGTGCACTGGCTTCCTTGCGCAGTGGTCTATGGTTTGATCCCCAGATGAGGCGGGAATTTTTTAGGCCACAAACGGCTCCTGGGTCGACCCAGCCCCAAATGGGTTCCAGAGCAACTTCTGGGAAGGTTAAGGTGGCCGGCGTGATGCCGACCACATCACCCCTTGTGTGCCGATGGTCAAGATAATATGGGCCTAACACCATATTCCCAATATGCCTCAATGGGCGTGTAACGGGTTCCTTTACCTTTTTTTTTACCCTGTGATCTACATTGGGCTGATTGATGTTTTGCAAATTGAAGGGGACCTACTACAGTGGTGGCTACATCCTTTATTCAAGCTCAAGAGAGAACACAATTTGTTTTTGTTTTGTTTTTGCAGATCTGAACAAATCCAGATGATCTACTTGGATAGCATTTAAGATCTGATTGCTATCAGTGGACATTTTACTTTTGAAAGATATTTTTTGGTAAGTACGCAACCATTGTTTATTCCTGTCCACCTTTACTCTGTCTACGATGGTCATACATATACACACATATATAAAAATGTATGCATGTATACACATTGCCTTCACTTTTAAGGTGTTATCTGTTCAGTGCCTCGCAGCATTACCTTTCCTTAGCAGATGGAAAGACCACGTTATCTCCACCTGGGTGAAAATCAGAAAAGTTACTTTCTTTAACCATCTGTCAACCATGAGTCCCTTTGTGTCAGCACATTTGAGACAAAATGCCTAGTTGTCAAAGTGTGAAAACATCTTCTGTGTCCATTATAACCACTGTATTATCTATACCGGTCTGTTCCCATGTATCTGAAATCCTCGGAGACACCTTTGTTTCAGAAATCGGATTTTTTCCGGTTTCCAGATGTCGTTCAAATTGCTTTAGAATAATAGCCTAAATAGGTCATGTCTCTCAAATTGTTCATGCACTTTCAGACGTCAACTAGAGAAGTACAGCGATGGTCAGTCTGAGGTTGTGGTTATCTCCACAAAATCATAAACACCGTTCAAAATAACTAAATAAATATTTCAAGGGAAGTAACTTGATCATGTGCGGTCATTCGGTTGTAAAGTGCAGTAGTCACCCTTTACGTACTTTACATAAGGTATACCATTTTGTGTCACTTTCTTGGCCTTCATAAACATCGAATGGTGTTAACTGTATTGTTTGTATCAACGTTGCCACGTATTTGTTTGTATATTCGGGCAGCTTTCTGAAGTTGCACGGCGGTCTAAGCATGAAGACAAGAGGTTATAAAATAAAGCATGCTTATTAACTGTTTTATTATAATTATGTAAATAAGTTCTTCGTACACTCTCAGACGTCAATTTGAATATGTTCAAAGAAAACGGTAGTCAGCTTGCGGCTATTTCTATCTCCATAGAGCTTTTCCAGGAACGGTATTGGATACGGCCATATGTGCTTTGTCTGTTGCTCATATGTTGGGCATCTTTGAAGCAGATGTTCAGTAGTCAGTAAAAATGTTCCATACCTGTCAACCTGTACGAATTTTTCGTACAATGTACGTATTTTTGATACTTTTAGCAGTGTACGGCCGAACAGACTCGTACGGATTTTTCCCCACTTCCTCTAAAAAAATCGAATTTTTTTTTTTTTAAATTAAAAAAATTCTAAAAATATTTTCTAACCTTAGTTTTTTTTTAATTTTAAATCAGAAAATATTTTCTAGCCCAGGTTTTTTTAAACCAATTTTTTTATTTTTAATTCCGGGAATCTCAACGTCTGTTTTTAAACGGAGTTCTCTTCCAGCAACCAATCAAATCCTCTTATACCCAACAATTCAGCAAAAACATTGAATTTGACCTCAAACACTTTCGGTTTTCAGCGTGACATGACGTATTTTTAAAGTTACCTGTTATCAACCACGCGTGCCAAGACACTTCAACACCATTTTGTTTAAAAAAAGCTAAGTACTTATAACTTGGTTAAATATTGCTGTTGTTTTGCTTTGTTGCAATTTAATCGCTGTCTTAATCTTTCCAGTTATATCTTGCCCTTCAATATATTTCCGATAAATTAATGTCATAATATTCTGTGTCGACCCTACATAACTAGAAAAAAAGCTTGTTTGCGTAAACTTCGCTGCTTTATTTTTCAATAAAAAAAATCCACACAGACTGCAGGAGGTCCATGAATGCGGACACACTCACTTCTTTTTTACAGTGGTAGCAGGGCTGGATTAACCATTAAGCAAAATAAGCACGTGCTTAGGGCACCAAGGGAAGGGGGCACCACAGAATTTTCTCTCAAGCTATCATGCCCTTAACTCTCATCTCTTTCACTGCCACATTCGTCTTTAGTCACATTTAAAAAAAAAAATTAAATATCTGCCGTGTTCGACTTTAATCCGAATTGTTAAAAAAAAAAGAAAAAACAGTTTTCTATGGTATGGTGAGTGACTGAAAGTTTCAGTATGTTTGCCTGTCTTACCAACGTTTTTCTGCATGAATTTCAGTGGAGTCAGGCCAGGAAGAAAATTCAGCATTTATTGAGTCTTAATGTCTTGTCAATGGAAACGCCGGGTGGGGGGTGGGGGGGGGGGGGGGTGGGGGGGGGGGGGTGGGGGCTGGGGGGGGGGGGGGGGGGGGGGGGGGGGGGGGGTGGGGGGGGGGGGGGGGGGGGGGGGGGGGGGGGGGGGGGGGGGGGGGGGGGGGGGGGGGGGCATATTAGGGCACAGGGTGGGGGGGGGGGGGGGGGGGGGCCTTAATCCGTTTTGGCCTTAATCCGGCCCTGAGTGTAAGATTAACATTGATACATGCTGTGCAGGCTTTAAGCCCACAAATGCAATTCTGCAAAGTGCTAAAAGTGCATGTGTTGATTAGAATACAAAACACTGTGCATCGAAAGAATAGTACCTCACGATAAGTTTTTTATATATAAAGAACAGCATGAGACTATTAGCATGTTTTATATCACACTAATTCAAATGCTAATAGATTTGTATGTGTCATTTCTCGTTTTAAAACTGTATTGTGTATAATTTATTAATATATTTTTTGCGTAAGGATTTTTGGGTGTTTGTAAGGATATTTTTTTGGTCCGGCGTACAAGTTTTTGTCTCAGGAGGTTGACAGGTATGCATACCACTTCATTAACCATTGTGTCAGTTATTACCTTATGATGATATGCTGCCGAGCGTATGCATTTCTTAAACCCAGAATTCAAGATAAGCTAAAGTAGGGGCTCTCAGCTTTTTGTTTTGCTTATCCCCCCCCCCCCCCCACAGTCGTTGTTAGCTGGGGGGGGGGGATGCTTTATGGCACTTACTGTGAGCCCCCTAGAAATGTTCCGAGTGGAGGGGGAAAGGGGGGGGGGGGGGCATATGGCCCATGTTGACAACCACTGGGCTAAAGAACCGGAACTATACTACTGGACAAAAGTTAAGGGCCACCATTCAGTTTAGACAAGGTTTATATAATTGATTGGCAAACTGTAAAGACAAGTGAAAATGTCATTAAAACTGAGCTCAGAGACATGTGTATACATTTCTGTGTGCACTAGGTTAATTTTTTTTTTAAATGTCCAAAAACTGGGTCACTTTAACCCGCACGTGAAAATTGCCATTGTTGCTGCAAAAACTCGTGGTTTTTGCAAACACGCCCCACTAGTTCAAAATTGCAGCTATGAAGTTTCATCTTCCATTTGCAGATAAAACTTGAAATAAACCCAACAGTTGTGAGAGTTTGTCACTTTGTTCATTATTTGCACGTGTTTATGCATCTTTCATTTTCCTCTTTCTTTCTTTTTTTTTAAGACATTTTCTTCCATACCTTTATGTATCATGAAATGATTTAATGGCATTCTTTGGCAAGCCAGTCACCTTAGTGATTGATCATTATTACTATTTGTCTGGCATATTTAGTTGACTGCATCACGTCATTACGTCATGTAGCTCGGGAAGGGGGGGGGGGGGGGGGGGGGGGGGGGGGGGGGGGGGGGTTTGATGAGACGAAGACAGAATAGCACTACGACTCCTACAGGCATGTCGTACAAGGCGACATATGAGCTTGTGCATGAGGCTGGCAGTCTTATTTTATAAAATAAATTGCCACAGAAACCAAGAGCGTGTGAATGAATGGCACCATGCTCCATAAGGAGCGGAAAGGAACACGATGCTGATGATGAACAGGTATTCTCCAGCTTTCTACTGAATGTCCGGATGCAGAAGTTATTCTCCAGCTGTATCCTTACCACTACTGAATGGGGAAGGGGGGGGGGGGGGGGGGGGGGTGAAGGGAATGAAACTGGTTGGTCGGGCTGTATCCTTACCACACGGGGGGGGGGGGGGGGGGGGGGGGGGGTGGGGGGGGGGATGTCGGGTCGGAGTGGCTAAGAGGTATGGCGTCCGCCTCGGATTCTAGAGGAACCGGTTCGATTCCCAATAGAGGGAATATAATTTATGGGAAATTTTTTTTCAGAACCAGTGGTCCTAATGATGTCATACTCCCCCCTGGTCTCCTGGGTAGTGAGATCGGATACCTAGCCTTCTCAGATAAGGGCGAAAAAAATAGGAGGTCCCGTGTGCAAGTTGCGCACGTTAAAAATCCCACGGCTGTTGGAAATCGTAAAGAGAAGGCCATAAGGCCGCTGCCCTGGCAGAATTTAAACATTAGAAACCTACCCACCAAATATATTTATAGAATGTGTGATTACTATGTACACACATTGAGATTCTCCCCGGTGCTACGGAGTTTGTGCATTGTGCTGAGATTTTCCTTGAGTGATGTAAGGGAGGAGATTTGGAGCACTGATGGAGCTGTCCGTGTGCAATGAAGATAGTCCTTAAAAAAAAACCAAAACCAGACCAAAATCAGCCACTTTATCTTTGGTCTCTGTCAGCATTACTGGGCTTCACATCTCCTTTATCACAGCCTTCATTCGTTTATATCTTATTGTCTTGCTGGTTTGTTTACCGAAGCATCTTATTTGAGCTCGTTAAGCTCTTGTTAATTATCCACATTCGTATCCGGCCAGAGATAAAAAAAAAGGTAAAAGGAGTCCCATAACAGATACTACCGTAGGGGAGAGAAGTGTTAGAGACTTCACTATACTAGGTCCTGCATCCAGAGGTGGGGTGACAAGTTCCCTTCCTCGCTGCCTTTTCCTTCCCTAACTCAAGAGCAAAGTCAGGTACCCATTTACATCGATATTCAAATACGGGCATATAACGTTATAATAAACGTAAACGACTGTGGTGACCAGTCCCCTTTCTCGCTGCCTTTGCCTTCATCAACTCAACAGCAGAGTCATGTTATCCATTTACAGTTTGGCAGACTGCAGCTTGATGCCACCTTGTTTCCAGCCTGGTACCTCTTCCGCGAGAGGCAGCTGATCGAACGTTCAAGAACATTTTTGAATACTCATTATTAACCTGCAAGTGTCAACTTTAAAAAAAAAAAGAAAATTTTGCGAGGCGCGCATCGTTCAGCCTAGACACTGGGTCCGTCGGTTATATTAGGGCGCATGTCCAAAATATAAATGCCCGTGTGGTGTCACATATTATTTTCTATGAGCTAGTGTGCTTTATAGCAGATATGAACTTTAAAGTTATGATTTTTTTTATGTATAGAGCTTATTTATAGAACTCGGCAAACATAAAGATGGAATATTTGCTTTAAGTATTTTCTTTTCCTCCTTTTTTTGTGTCGATTAAGCCGTCTGCTGTTTCAGTAATGTTCGCGCTCTCATTCTTTGTGTCCCTGTCATCACGTCATCCTTATCTGCTTGACTGTATGTTTGATACCTAATCTTGTTAAACGAGAGTGTGAGTCGATGTTTCCACCTTGCTTTGTTGACTAAGGGAAAAATCATAATACGAGTTCGAGGAAGGAGTTTGCAGGTTCGATTTAGGGCCTTCAGATCTCGCGGCCCCCCCCCCCCCCCATCTAATTTATAGTCCTCCCTCCCACCCAGCCTATTTCATGTATTCTCTCCTCTCCCCCCATCACTTATGTGTTTTCCCCGATCTCTCGTGCGTTCCCCCCGCTTCTATCGTTTATGTGATCTTTCTCCTATCTGTCATGTGTTCTCCCTCCCCAATGCCGTGCGTTTTCCCCCGATCTTTTGTCTTCATCCCCCCCCCCCCCCCATGTCATATGTCCCCTCCCCCCGGTCCCATGTGTTTTCCCAGTTCTCATGCGACCCCCACCCCACCTCTTAAGTCCCCCCCCCGCACATCTCATAAATATTTCCCCCGATCTATCTAATGTCCCCCCCCTCCCCATCTCATGGTTTTATCCGCGATATCTTCTTTGTTTACCCCAGATCTCTCGTGTGTTTCCCTGCCAACTCATTGTGTTTCCAATCTCTTATGTGTTTTCCAACTGATCTTTTTTGTTTTCCCCAATCTCATATTGTGTCCCCTAATCTCATGTGTTTTCCACCGACCTCATCTATTTTCCCCTATCTCTTATCTGCTTTCCCAACGATCGCTTATGTATCCCCCCGATCTCTGATGAGCCCCCCCCCCCCTTTCCCCCGAGCTCTAGTTCCCCCCCCTCTCCTGTTCCCCCCCTCTCCTGTTTTCCCCCGATATCTTATTTCCTTCCCCTTTCTTGTTCCCCCCCCCCCCCCCAAATCTCGTATCCCCCCCCCCTTCCCGATCTCTTGTTTGGTTTCCCCGATGTCTTATGTGTTCTCCCCATCTCTTGTGTATCCCTCCTCCCAGATTTGTTGTGTATTTTCTCCCCGATCTCATACACGTTTCCCCCCAGTCTCATTTGTTTCATCCTGATCCCCCGTCCACCGTTGGCTTCCCCCAATCTCGTATGTTACTTCCCCCCAATCTCTGGTGTTCGTCTCTCTATCTCTGATGTCCCTCTCACCCGAGCTCTTGTTTTTCCTTATTTCCTCCCCATTTCTTGTGGTTCCCCCCCCCCCCACCCCGATCTCTTATGTGTTCTCCTCCCCGATCAATGATGTGTTCCACCGACCCCGCCCCCCCCCCTTTTTTTTCACTGTATGTGTTTCCCTCCGATCTCTTGTTGTGTGTGCCTTTTTTTCTCTCCGTAACTTAGATTACCAGCACATCTACCTTAAAGACTCGGTTACATCACGTTCCCGGCTAGCTGTCAGTACTTCTAAGACTTTTAACTCAACGGATATGTTGGTATTGAAGTCCGACACTGCATGTTAACATTTGGCACTGACTGTGTTGTTTTTATGTGACTGCTGTGACACAAAATGTGCCTTAGACACACACACACACTTATACCGCACGTCGGTCGGTGACTGTAAGACTTTGACATTTAGGTGGTTGAAGTTAATCGGCGGTTTCCCCGCTCAAATCTCGTCAGTAGTCTTCAGTGTCGGATTGTGTTCCTGTGACCTTTTCCTGAAGGTGATATCCCCTTTCTACACGGAAATTCCTTTTAACATTGCCGTTCCTCTGACCATACCAGCAGAGGCATGCTGCATGGGCAACAGCTTGACCTCTTTTTTTCAAACGCCCAAACTCGTGCAACCGAGATTTTGTTTCAGGGGTACGCTCCTATAGTCAGAAATGACTGAAAAGGAAGGTAGATTTGCCACAAAAGGGCAATCATATTCGAGGGATTAAGAGAGAGCGGGGGAAGCGAAGGGAAAGAGAAACCCCATGTTAAACCAAAGCATCTTATTTGCTCTGGTATGCATAAAGGGGGAGTCAAAAGAATGTTATCGTCTGCATTGTCAGTCCTCAGTTCAAGTCAAGGGTCGGCAACTAGTCGATCCCAATCTACCGGTAGATCACAGTGAATGAATAAGTAGATCTTAAGGTGACTGCGGGGAAATAAAAAAAAACGACTTTTGAAAGTAGGGAAATTTTTTACTAGTCCTTTCCCACCGGCATTTTAAAATCGCGGTTCCCGCCCCCCCCCCCCCCCCCCCCCCCCCGGAATCAAAGGTACATTTTTCGCATCCCCATTGAAAACTCTCGAGCTGACTACTAAAATAGATTTGTGAACTGCAAGAGATAGGAACGCGATTTTTTCTTTGTACGGTTCACCATCCCCACTCCTGCTTAAAATTTTACACACACACATATACAGGGTGTTTATAAAGTCGCTGTGCAGTGAATTTTAAAAATATTTTAGAAATTACGTCACGAATGATGCAAATTTACGTCATGATATTCTGTGTTCCAATGCTGTGTTCCACAATCCCGTGTGCATCATTACACAAAAAGCCCCAATTGAAAACCACATTTTTGGTGACGTAGTCTCGCCCTCAGAAGGGACCCTGATACCATCGCAAGAACAGCTATGCTATGGACCCCCGAGGGAAAGCGAAAGAGAGGCCGACCAAAAACAACTTGGCGGAGAACTGTGGAAGCTGAGATGCAAAGAATGAACCACAGTTGGGGCACTGTACGAAGGATGGCCGCCGACCGAGCAAAGTGGAATCAATTTGTTGCTGCCCTACAAGACGCCACCAGGCGTGATGGCCGCTGACTGCTTTGACGGTTGGCGGTTATGGATCAAAGAAGAAGAAGAAGTCTCGCCCGGGCGTAAATTTCACTGCACAGAGACTTTATAAACACCCTGTATTTATATGGTAGATCTTTACAGCGCTCAGTGTTACTAAATTAGATCCCAATAGCTCCTGAGTTTCCGACCCCTGGTTTAAGTAGTTCGTCCGCCTCCTAATAACTGTTGTAATAAACTGTAGCGTTGCCGCTTCTTATATTTACCGAAATACAATACCTTAACTCTTAGTATACGAGCGGCCTCTTAGAGAGGCCGATGATCGATCCCCTTCAACAGCGAAAATGTATAGGTGAATGCATGTTTAAAACCACTGAACAATTTAGTTACATGCATGATATAGGGGTTTCATTTCTTCACATTTTGATATATAACACTTTATGTTATCTTTATAAATAAATTATTTAGTGCTTGGGGAGCCGCGCTAGCGTAGTGGTTACAACCCCGCTCTGGCGACCGGGTGATACAGGATCAAACCCGGGCGACGGCATTTGAGGATTTTTCGTCGACCGGGATTTGGACTGGATTAACTCGAGACCTGGCGAGAGACATTTGAAGGAGTGTCGTCGACCAGGGATTGGCGGCTCCTGAGCCGACCCAGCTGCAATGGGTACCTCCGAAATCGGCGAGTATTTGCCTGAATGGCGAGGGACACCTGTCTCTGTACAAGAAATAAAGGGATACTCACGTAAAATCAATGTCAGGTTAGACATAAAAAAATAATAACCTGAGATTTCGCCTAGAGTATTAGCGGGCGAACGCAAAAAAAAAAAAAAAAAAAAAAAAATTTAGTGCAGATCGATCATCGGCCTTTCTAAAAGGCCGCTCGTATACTAAGAGTTAAGTGAAATAACAGGAACACACTTATATGAAATCTCACAAATTATTACAAGATCACGATTCTGTTGGAAAACAAAAATAATAATAATATTGTTGGGAGAGAAAGAATTGTTATTTTGTTGTTGTTGTTGTTCACAGTGGTGGTCGGACTATTTGGCTATGCTTATTACTGCCTACATGTGACAAAACGTCTGAACATGCTCTTTGGTGTGATCTCTCACACCTTCAGCCCTCCGGCAGTATCCTTTCTTTTTCTTCATTTTTCTCACTCATAGCTTTTATTTGGCATAAATCATGCCTTTTCATTTGTATTTTCACTAGTTTGCTCTATGCTGGACATAGCATGGTGAAGTCTCTAACACGCCACTCCCCTATGGCAGTATTTGCTACGGGAGTAATTCTTATCTTACTGTGTCGCATTCACGCTTCACGAAAACGTGTTAAGTTACGCCAGGTTATTAGACCGTCAGCGACAGTATTTTATCACAATATCAGTCTGATCATCTTTTCAAGCGACAAGGAGTGTTGAATAGAACCAGATTTGTTTGTCTGGCGAAACACATGATAACCCGTACACGAGGCGGAATTTATGACAGAAGCGCTTCCGGGTCATCCTTGCTACACCAACTTTACCGTCTGTGTGACATCTGTGGGCAGCCAAGAGTGATATAATCGCTTCCGGTCACTTGTTAAAAAGTAATCATGGATTTATTACATTTTAGACAATATGAGTCTACAAATGTGTGTTGTGAGGTGTATGCAAGACATAATATTACCATATATGGGAGATGTGACCTTTTGCAAAAATTTTCCGTGTAATAAATATTTGGAAAGTGCCACACCTGACCTGTTTTAAATGATTGGATCTTTCTGATTAGATTCATAACATCATTGGAGGGAATATAGGCTGACCAATTTCACAGTTTTATTTCTCTGTGATTGCACGCTCACCAAGACAACATCAGACCTTAGCCAGAGTGAAGAACTAGATTCATAATTCCTATTTGTTAACCAGGCCTTTTATTGGAGAACCAGATGAGACTTACAAAAGCACAGGAAATCTCTACGTTTTGATAAGGAACACCAGACTAGGAAACTGAAGAAACACGGAGTCAGAAGGGCCAATCTATTGTAAAATTAAAAGAAATCCCAGACACGTGTAAGAGAAAGATTCGTCTCTTTTATTCATCAGTGCGACAAGTCTGTAGCCAGGATTGGCATAATTTGTGATTTACATTTCATTTTATTTATTACTAACATGTGAACTAACATATATATGTATATATTACCATGTGAAGTTTAATGTGTGAAACTCGCTAATGGATGTCAAAGTCTTTTGAGGCTGGCAATCTCAGCGTATAGAATGATGATTCATGAACCACCACTGCACGGGCTGGTGATTGCTTTATTGATAGTTTCATAAAGAGAACTAAAAGCATAAAGTAGTTCCAGGTTCCCTATGGAGCAGGGAGGGAAAGATGAAAGACATGATGTACATTCTAAGCATAAGACTTACATTTTCAAAGCAGTGTAAATGTCCCTATAAACATATTCACTTTAAAATTAAAGTAAGGTTTCACGCTTTAAACCAGCGTAAATGTCTATGTGAAAATATTCATTTTAAATTAATAGAAGTTTCAAACTTTTCCACAAGTGTAAATGTAAAGGAAACATAAATGAATTTATATTGTGAACACTTTTCAAACAGTGGAGATGTAAATGTAAAACATATTATATCTGTACGTTTAGCCTTTTCATTTAAATGTAATGTAAAGCTAAAGCTATTCAGTTTAAATGTAAAGGAGGTTTTATCCCGAGGGATTAAATTTAATTCTCATCCAGGGTAAATTCTGACATGGGATTGTAGAATAGAAGAGATGGGGGGGGGGGCCGCACATAACTGTGTCTGAAAAACGCCATACTCAGAAGAGCATTTCGTTTCTATTTCTGTTACCAGTTATTTGTGGTACCAGCATAAAAGACCATTTCTGACACAAGCAGGGACAAGCGGTTTACGCATTAAGACGGCATACCAGCTTTGAAGACTCTCCTAGAATTTCCTGGGAAACGAGCTTCACCCTACAAACCTTGACCAGAGACGAGTGACAGCAGTGGACAGAAAACCTACCCATCAGGAGGAGGATTAGAATCATCAATGGCAGCTAAGTGAACCTACATGCTGTCACTTGAACTTTTTATAACCCCACACTACCATCACCAACGTGATGAGTAACTTTTCTTGATTCATAACTATTCAATTTATTTTCCAACTGTTAAAACTTAAAGTGGTTATTAAATTTTGTTATTTGTAATGTTACAAATTTAACTTCGATTTAATCCTTTTAAATGTACTACATGTTTGTCTCAGTCAAAGTTACTAAACACACACTCTAAACACAGCTATATTTATATTATAATAATAATTCCACTGATTAACTCAGCGGTGGGGGCTTAACGAGCTAGAATAAACCATTGCTAAATTCTTCATAAAAGTGTCGGCAGATTATAGAATTAACGTGCTTAGCGACAGCCAGCATTGTTTTCGCTTATCTGAATATCTAATGAAGAGTCCCATGTGATAGAAGCTTTACAACTCTTCTATCGACATTTCTGCCAAGAGTAATCTTGTGTAAAGATAGACTCCATTGAAGCCTATAATAGATACTCTTGAGTTTTGGCCACTGTTGGACCACTACTGCAAAGCAGCGGAGGCAATACCGTCACACTACATTTGAATTTGTATTGTGCAATGTATAAGTTGCAATGCGTAGTTCCCGAAGAAAACACTTATTTTACTGATAAACTCTGCTGACAACCTGACTGACTGACACTTTGGAACGTATCTCACGGTGGCATAACTACCGCGGGGGTAGAGCGGGCATATCCCGGTGGCCCCAGCACCGAGTGGGCTTCAGAAAGTAGTGGTTGGAAGTGACCCTTGCCTTTATACAGGAGTACATTATATATTATAAGTGTTGATGATTGCTTTGTGGTGTGTAATCATCCCGGCTTGGCCCCCAGATTTTGAAAACTTGTCTCCCACAGATGTTGATAGCTTTGATCTGGTCTGAGTTTGAAGATTGAATGTTCCCAACATTTCGGGTACTTATTATTATTTTATATTATAATTATTAACGTTATACTATTTTATCGAGTTTCTTTCGTTATTAAGCCAAGTGTCTAGAAGGTGATTAGGTGTAACCGTTGAAAGTCACCAAGGTCAAGTGTTCCTCAAACTTCGAACATTCATGTAAAGGAATTCAAACACGCTACCATAGTGACGCTACCATGTTTCGATGGCATAACCCGGTAACTGTGCCACAAGAGGAATGCTCTCTAACCGCTCAACCAATTGGGCGCTCGTTTCCCAAGTACTTTTTTTTTTCTTTCAGCGAGATGATGACCTGGTTGGAACAAGTTTTTATCTCTGAGAGACTTTCTTAATTGTTTTCTTTCTATTGTCCAGTGCACACATTCATTTATTCATACTTTCTTTAATCTGTAACTTACATATAATTCTCGAATGTTTATGACGTACAGAGTCGCGGTAGCGTAGTGGTTAGTGCACTGGCTTCCCCAGCTCGGCAGTTTGATACCCAGTTGAGGTGGGATTTTTTAAGACCGGAAACGGCTCCGGGGTCGACCCAGCCTCATGAAAAGGGTACCAAAGCAACTCTGGTAAGGCTTTAACAAAGCACTCAATATACCGCAATTATAACCTAAACGGCCCATTTTTGGTCTGGTTCTAGGAGAGAACAGGTCACCATTTTTCAGCTACGCACTGGACACAACAGATTGAGATACCATCTATACCACAAATACAAAATTGGTGCAACAGATCTCTGCACCTGCGGCACCAGCCCGATGACAGTCGAACACCTGCTGCAGTCCTGCCCAACCTACAGCAATGAACGGAGTAGCATATGGCAACAACCCACTTCTGTCAACGAAAAACTGTTGGGAGATGTCAGAAACCTTGAGCTGACTACTGCCTTCATTAGAGTCATTATGGTGGAAGTCTGAAGGCGAACGAGGAAGAAGAAGAAAGACAGGGTATAAAAAAGCTCTATACCAAAGCGGAATAGAAGAATAAAAAAACTCTGGTAAGCTTTAAGGCGGCCGGCGTGATTCTGACCACATCACCCCTAGTGTGCCGTATAGTCAAGAAAATACGGGCCTAACACCATATTCCCAGTATGCCTCAGTGGGTGGGTAATGGGATCCTTCTCCCTTGACCTTTTTATGATGTACCTTTTTCTCCGCTCGTCTTATTGAACGTGCTTGCTAGATATCTGATATTTTATTTGGTGTTGATATCATTTGGTGTTTAAAAAAAACAACACTCAACCATACACAATAGCACCTTTACAGAAGACGATCTGCATGGTAGTATCCCTATATGTGGATACTAGAGTGCAGTTTGGCCGTCTGCCCAAGTCAAGGTGTCTGTATATTTGAATCTGGTGGTGTAAACAACATAATCTGTACTCTCGTATCTCTTCTTTCACTGCATGGCTCGCCGCACCGGTAGGCAACCCATGAGTTGTGGAGATCTACTTCAGAAACGCTAAGCTCTGTAAAGATCGACCTTGCTAAATTCTAGTCTGTTTTTCGTATTTTGGAGTATCCGGAATTTGGAAAAAATTGCAACCTATATGTAACTTTTATCTCTGCCGCATGATATGCTCCCTGCAATTCTAACATCAGAGCGGTGGAATATTACAATTAAATATGTTATCGAATGTGAAATTCACTTTAGGTGTCGGAGGGGCTAAGAGGCATAGCGTGCACCGCGATATTTAAAGATACCGGGTTCGATTCCCAGTAAACTGGAATATAATTTATGTACATGTTTTTTCAGAACCAGTGGCCCTAATGATGTCACACTCCCCCCTGGTCTTTTGGGTAGTGAGATCAGATGCCTAGCCTTCTTGGATAAGGGCGAAAAAAAGAAGGTCCTGTGTGCAAGTTGCGCACGTTAAAAATCCCACGGCAGTTGGAAATCTTAAAGAGTAGGCCATAAGGCCGCTGCAGTGATAAATTTAAAATTGAGAAAACTACCCACCACAAAAATATTTATAGAATGTGTGATTCCTATATACACAAATTGTTATTCTCGCCGGTGCTACGGAGTACGTGCACTGTGCTGAGATCCTCCCTGTGTGATTTAAGTGTGGAGATCGGGGCACTCATGGAGTTGTCCGTGTTCAGTGAAGATAGTCCTAAAACCAAAAACTAAATTCACTTTAAAGTTGCAGTTTATGAAGGATCCTTAGTCCTGGGTGACAAACACAGTCAGTGGCCATTGTCAAACTACCCATGCTTGGCCTCTGTTCATCTACAGTTCAAGAAAGATTCTTTTTGTAGTTTATGCTTTTCTTCTTGGATCCTTAGTCATACATGATAAAAATTCAAGTCACCCATTGAATCGACAGTAT
This sequence comes from Oreohelix idahoensis, assembly GCA_024509875.1. NCBI lineage: Eukaryota > Metazoa > Mollusca > Gastropoda > Stylommatophora > Oreohelicidae > Oreohelix > Oreohelix idahoensis. The sequence continues at coordinate 34,351 of JAMPIV010023058.1, read as the reverse complement.
GGTCCATTGAGTTTTAGGGTTTCCAAAGGTGTCTACCTTCGCACAAGAACATGTAACAGATCGCTTTCATACATATAAAAACTGAATCGACTATGATTGTTTTAGTTTTAAAACAACATGTAACAAATTTAATAATGAATTAGTCTTTAACAGTTAAAATAAGGAGGGAATGATAGATTTGCTGTAAATACAAGTTTTCGTCATGGAGATGTAGGTGAGGATTTATCAAAGTCCATTTCTTCCGCCTTATTTACAAGAAAACTTAACTCTAGGTGAGTCATGTCGCCGTGGTTTTCGTCACTTCTTGGTGATGGGTGTACTTCTCTCACACGAGTGGCGTAGTTACTTCAGTACTTCGAACCGTCTGATAGCTTGTAACCACAAGTAGTCTTGTACCACGAACTTTTTTAGACAAAATAGAAAACGAATGCCTCTGCTAAGTATATTTGTGGTCTGCCAATTAACAGCCGCATTCTCGCTGTCCACCCACCGATGTTAATCTCTCAGAAGAATTAAATTCCCGAGTACACAGTGTAGCTCAGGGAAGATGATTAAAAATCACCATATTCCTCTGGGTATTAACTAGGAAAATGTGTCTGGATGGATCGAGTAATGAGTTGCCTGAGTTACAATTAACAAAGTGCATATATCTCACAAAACACCTTGTATTATACACTTTAGGCACGTGTGATGTAATCATCAGTCATCACTGCTCCATTCGGAGTCTGGGGTCACCTCTGCTGTCGGTTTTCCGCACGACTAGCTAGAAGAAATCACCAGCGCTTGCTGTAGTGGTTTATGAATATACTAGTTTCATATGTTGAGGTTGCCAGCCTCATATATAACCACTTAGCAAGAAAACATGTCAAATTTACATTTGTAAAATAATTGTTACACTTACCCCAAAGTTTTGGGAATGCACAATCTCCTCGCGCAGATTAAGATGGACACTAGCAATTTAGGTTATATGCTCTCGAACCACTTGGTCTGGAAATTTAGAATCCCTTTTATGACGGGTGAATCTGCGAAACACTTGGTCTCGGAAAGTTTCTCCTAGGTTTCTAGTCTTCGTATTTTAAGTCATGGTCCCTTAAGTTTTTCAGTCTCTGTACTTATAAAGGCGGGCTTACTTTTTAAGGTTTTAAGTTTCCAAAATACTTCGATCTGTCACTTATAATATAGGAATCTTTGGTCCGATCCTTTTCTTTCTGGCTTTTTTGGGAGTTGCTAGTGTGACGTGCGGTGCAGTCTCTGTTCTGTGTCTCTAATTTCGCTAGATTATATTTCCAGTTTCCAGTTCAGATCACAGATGGTCTTTCCGCCGAGTTTTCCAATGAAATTCATTGTTTATTCCGGCTCTCAGTTCAATCCAATCGTAAGCTCTTTTGCACTATGTGGGTTGGGGTGTTTTAATTTCACAATATCCCCCACGTGTTTTAAAATGTTACATTTAATATTCCAACGCGTGACCTCTTTATAATAAGACGTAATATATCCGGTGACATCTTGTGCACTCTCACAAACAAATCTGTGAACCCTTTTGATGGCTAGATGCCACCTTCAAATATTGTCTTCCCCAGACAGGTTATCTGTAATAATGTTACACCTGGATGGTCCCGTGAAACGATTTATCTCATTATCGCCCGCTTTTTCGTGCCTTTTTCAGACAGTCAAACAAAAGGGTCGCCAGCCGCTCAGACAAACAATATGGTTGTCAAACGAGGATCGTCTATTATCAAAGGTTGGCTAGGCGACTCAAAAAGATAAAAGTATTACCGGTGACCAGTTCAGTAAACGTGGTATTATCACGAGTCCTGACGTAATGTAAATAGTCTGGGAGGGGTCACAGAAAGAATGTAGGGCGTAAAATAGGCCAAATAATATGATGATGAATGAGAAAAATCAAGAAATGAAAAGATGCTGCCGGAGTGAATGAGAGTTATAAAAAAGCACGACTGATTTCTCCACAGCCATCACGCCTAGTGGCATCTTGTAGGGCAGCAACAAGCTGTCCCCATTTACTCGGTCGGTGGCCATCCTTCATTCTGTACCCAACTCTGGTTCATGCTTCGCTTCTCAGTATCCACTGTTTTCCGCCAGGTTGTCTGTGGTCTGCCTCTCTTTTCGCCGTATTTCTGGGGTCCATAGCATAGCAGTTCTGGTGATGGTGTCAGGGTCTCTTCCGAGGACATGGCCAACCCAGTTCCAGGGTTTGCCTGCAGTGATGATGTGCATGCCTTTTTGACTGCACCATGTAAGCAGTTCCTGTTTGGAGATGGAAGTCGACCAAAAACTTTCTTCAGATTAGCAATCGAGCACTGGCTGGGTGTTTTGTTTTGTTTGCTTTGTTTTATTTGTTTAATGTTTGCTTCATGCGCTTTTTCACTGACTGGGTTGTATGAATAAATACAGCCCCTGCCTTAGAATCAGTTTTATTGTTGATCGAGTCGGTTGCGAGTGTGCAAGAAAATGATCACATATCACAACAGCATCATCATCATCTCGCCCACCCTACCACAATGCGAGATGATGATGGTGCTGTTGTGATATGTGATCACTTTCTTGCACGTGGCGCCTTCTTTATGCACAGTCATCAACACGTGGCCCCACCGGTTGCCATCTTGCCAACAAGTTAATATTATCTAAATTACAGTTCCAGATAACATCTCTGTCCAGTCCCATGTATGAAATACTCTCCTACTAAATTTGCCTTTCTTGCCCGTTCTGATGAATGAAATAATTGCTACTAAACTCTTACAGCCGCAATCTGGACTTAACACCAGTAAAATCTATCCACACATATTTTCACTTATCTATCATTTCAGGACTAAATATAATGTCCTAAAAAGAAATCTCCTCATGAAACACAACTATCGACCTATTTCGTTGAAAATGATACCAAATAGTGGCATACCTACATCTCTATATTCTTTCTAACACTATCACTTTCTACCTAAATTAACTCACGTGTTCAAGGCATCTTCAGATTTCAACTCTGATTTGCCGACTTCTTCTCTCTGCGTCTAGCGTTGAAATGACACAAGATTTCAACCGGCCAAACTCAGGCGCGGTCAGTCTGAGCGCTTCTCTTCTCTGATTGGCTGTTGCTCTGTCAGCAGGCATGACTAATGTTCTATTTTTAAATCTTGACTGAGTGACGAAAAAATGGCTTCCAAATTGCTAGGTTGTAGTAAAAGGGTAGAGAACGACATACAAAATGGCTATGACAAGATGGCGCTGTCACACACACACACACACACACACACACACACACACACACACACACACACATATATATATATATACAGCTTTATATAGGCTGGCGTGATGCATTGTATAAAATGTTTCACGGTCATGTTATACCACTGGTCTGGCTGCCTAATCGTGTAAAACCAATTGCTACGGCCCACGATGCTAAAGCACATGAATGCTTTTGAGCAGGCTTCCCTCGAGGAGACCAGCTGCAGTGATGGCTCCATGCGGACCAGAAGGAAAATGTTGATGATTTTTATATGACAGTATGTTAATGTAACTAGTGACCACCCTTGTTTCATTCATCATTATTTAGCTCCAAAAGGAGCATAAGCCTTCAACAAACTTATGCCAAGTCTTCCTGTTCCGTGCCATCAGTTCAGGGTCATTACATGTCTTCTTCGTCCCATTCATGTTTGTCTCCAGTTCTCTTCCTCGTGTGTTCCTGGATCTCCATCTACCTCTCTTACCCAGAGGGTTCCAGAGTAAGAACTGTCTGGTAAATATATCAGCAGGTTTCCCGTGTGTCCAATCCATCTCCAGCGTCTTCTTAGCCCTTGTTCCATTGGCCCTTGTCTGATTCTTGTCATCTGTTCTAAATTAGTGATCTTGTCATAGCATTTCAATTCTTGTGACGAAATTCGACCGTCTTCTTTTTCTTGTCTACAATCCTCTCCGGCTGGTAATTTGACCATCCCTTCTGCGTGCTCATTATTTAATTTTCTATTGTTTACCCTCTCATGGACCAAGGTTATCTTGTCCTATCTTATCAACCATCCCGGTTTTACCTGACTGCATGACCTGTTTAGCAGCAACGTCGACCAATTTGTTTGATTAATCGCTAACCAGACAGATTAAGAGTCTACATTAAGCGACATTCTTATTGTTAACCCAGACTTGTGGTGGCGAAGAAGGAATAACGAACGTTTTTTTCATGAACATAGTTGGCAAAAATTGCTACAAAACTCGTTTTGCTCGGGATGTCCAATATGGATAACAGATGGAATGTGAAAATAATCTGTTAATTTTTCAGACCCGACCAGCTGGAGGAGCTTGGAGAAACTGGGATCTCTGAGGATAACAATCTTGATAAAGATTAAGGCACAGAAAGTGATATAACGCTTCCGTCAAATAATTTTGTTATAATAAACAAATACGAGAAATTAACATCTTGGAGGAGAATATCGGTGATAGATCTGTAATTTAGTGAGTTTGGTAAACGTGATAAGTAACAACGTAAGTGGCAAGACCTTATATGTTTATGGAGTACGTACAGATGAGTTTGAAAATAATATGTAAGAGGAATGTGTCACGTAGTAATGCCACGAGGGTGGTGGAAACCCCTACCAAAATCAGATGCCTACACTAAAATAAAGGACTTCTGATTGGATCTTTCCCCAACGGAGAAACGTGTGCGTGGGAGCGAAAATTTCGCTTGTAACCTATTATATTTTGAGATTACTTCACTGACTTCCAATTTTGTTTAGGAAAAATAGACAGCCAGGAACACGGAATATTTGGACCCCAATATAGGACAGGCCTGAGGATTGGAAGTGAATTATGGTATTAAAAGGGAGTAGCTCTAGACTTATTACTTAGCGCCCCAAGTTCTAGGATCCTACTTCAAGCGCATCCAGTTAGAAACCTATCACACCTGAAAGACGGCATCTTAAAACAGTTGCCCGACAATATTCTGACGTTACCTGTGCAAACAGTCTGTGTTCGCCCGATAATCGGGGTAAGTTGTAATATGTACATTTTATCATTTTATATTTTGCATTTGATATATAAATGGCTTGTGTATGTACAGTTGCAAATGAGGCTGGCAACCTCATCACTTAAAATGGCTTGTCTCATGAACAAACACTGCAAGAGCTGGTGACTTTTTTCACACGGATTTTCTCATAAGGAACCAATAGCAGAGGTGGCCTCCGGTTCTGCAGGGAGTGGATGATGATATCATGGTGTATATATTTATTATACTAACACTTTAGTAAGTGTTTTATGTACATATATATATATATATATATATATATATATATATATATATATATATATATATATATATATATATATATATATATATATATATTTCAATTGTCGTCTTCCGCTGTCCAACAGCACTTTCATCCGACCCACTGGGTCTAAAATTAATGCCCAGGGAGGATAAAAATTCTGAGGAAGATAAAGTGGTGGATGGAAGCGAAGGTTGCATGATTATCATATCAGTATTTAAAAAGAGATATTTGTTTCCTCTTAGTTTGTGGTACAAGCTGCCAGCATTCGACGCTAGACACCTACACCAGAAGGGTCTTGAAGACGTTTGCAGCCGTTGTAGTTAGCCAGCCTTGCTGCAAGGGACGTGCTAATAATAATAATAATAATAATAGCCCCTTCAGTCATAACTGACTATGGGAATGCGCCCCTGAGGTGACAGCCCTCAACTGCTTATTTTCCTGGTGCTCCTTTTGACGTTTTCTCCTCACCTCTGCTTCTTGTGTGAGCCTCTCTTCGCCCAATCTGAGGTGGTGCCGTAAATAGCATCGCCACTTAGTGCGATCGGCAGCTTTATCCTCTCATGTTGCTGGATCCATGTCCAGTGCCCTCATATCTCTCTTGCACACATCTTTGAACCTCAGCTGTGGTCGCCCAACTGTTCTCTTGCCATCTGCTAATTGTCCGTAGAAGATATCTTTTGGGATGCGACCATCTTCCATGCGGCGAACATGGCCAAGCCAGCGAAGTCTGCGCTGTCTAAGCAGCGTATACATACTTTGAAGGCCAGCACGCGACAACACCTCGACATTTGTCACTTTATCTTTCCACGAGATGCCGAGGATGCGGCGTAGACACCGCAAATGGAAGGTATTGAGCCTTCTTTCTTGCTTAGCATAGGTCGTCCAGGTCTCGCTGCCATATAGGAGTGTGCTGGTGACGCAGGCATTATATACCGCAGCTTTGGTCTTCATTGTGAGTTTTAGAGTTTCCCCAAACACGCGATGTGAGGCGGGCAAAGGTAGCTGCAGCTTTGCCAATGCGGCTGTCGATTTCTGTATCCAGTGAGAGTTTGTCATTGATGGTAGACCCTAGGTATGTGAAGTGGTGCACCACTGCCAATTCATAGTTATCGATAGTGATAACTGGTGCAGCACCCACATCCTGACTCAGCACATTCGTTTTCTTTAGACTTATTGTGAGGCCAAAGTCCTTGCATGCTTTAGTGAAGCGATTCATCAAGCTCTGAAGCTCCTGTTGGCTTTGAGTGACGACTGCAGCATCATCAGCGAACAACCAGTCTCTTATAGTGACCCTTCTGATTTTTGTTTTTGCCTTCAGCCTTGAAAGATTAAACAGACGGCCATCTGACCTAGTGTGAAGGCATATTCCTTCAGTTGCATCTCTGAATGCATGTTTCAAGAGTAAGGCAAAGAAGATTCCGAAGAGGGTCGGAGCCAGAACACAGCCTTGTTTAACGCCACTTCGTATATCAAAGGGCTGTGACGTGCTTCCAGCATATTGGACTGTTCCCTTCGTGTCGTCATGGAATGACTTTATCATTTCCATCATTTTAGAAGGGCAGCCTATTTTCAGGAGGATTTTAAAGAGTCCATCCCTACTAACCAGGTCGAATGCTTTTGTGAGGTCTATAAAGGCGATATATAATGGTCTTTTCTGCTCTCTTGATTTTTCCTGAAGCTGGCGGAGAGAGAAGATCATGTCTGTTGTTGATCTGCCAGCTCGGAATCCACACTGTGCCTCTGGATATATGCGCTCAGCTAACTTGTGTAGTCGCATTAAGATGACTTTGGCAAAAACCTTACCAACAATACTAAGAAGAGAGATGCCTCTGTAGTTATTGCAATCACTTCTGTCTCCTTTATTTTTATACAGTGTTACAATCTTGGCATCTCGCATGTCTTGAGGAATAGTTGTCTCTTCCCAGCACTGGCACAGCATCCTATGCAGGGGATGTAATAGCGTGCTCTTACAACATTTGATTAAATCAGGAGGAATCCCATCACTGCCTGGTGCTTTGCCAGAGGCCAAGCTATCAATGGCCTTACTGAGTTCCTCTAATGTTGGTTCGGCATCCAGCTCCTCCATAGTTGGCAGACTATTGACAGCATCAAGGGCTGCAGGCGTAACGGTATTGTCTCTAGCGTAAAGCTCAGAGTAGTGCTCGACCCACCTCTCCATCTGCTTACCCTTATCGGTTAGCTTCTCTCCGCTGATGGTTTTTTAGCGGTGCCGTCTTACTTTTATGGGGGCCAAGTGCTTTCTTTATACCGTCATACATTTGTCTAATGTTGCCTGTTTGCGCTGCGATCTGGATGCTCTCACTGAGCTGGAGCCAATAGTCATTTGCACAGCGTCGAGCAGTTTGTTGAACTTTGCTTCTCGTAGCCCTCAGGATCTGTAGGGTTCTGGCACTCGGTGAACGTTTGTATTCATTCATAGCACTGCGCTTAGCTTCAATAACAGGTGCCATCACATCTGATGAAGCGTCAAACCAGTCATTTGACTTTGCTGTTTTCTTACCAAGGTGGCAAGTGCAGTACTTTGAATGGTGTTCCGTAGATGCTCCCAGTTCTCTGTAATAGTATCACCATGCTGAGGGCTACTGAGCACTTTCTTGAAGGTCGCAGTGAATTGAGCGATCATGAAAGGGTCTGACATCTTGCTGGTATCAATGCGTGGTTTCCCTTCATGTCTGACACGATAGAGTTTTCTTGGTTGTGCTCTGATTTTGCAGCAAACCAAGGAGTGATCTGTGTCACAGTCTGCACTATGGTACGAGCGCGTGGAGAGCACAGACCTGAGGAGTGGCCTTCTGACGAGAATCAGGTCAAGTTGGTGCCAGTGCTTGGATCGTGGGTGTCTCCATGACACCTTATGCTGGGGTTTTGTCTGAAAGTAGGTGTTGGTCACGCAGAGGTCATGGTGGACGCACAACTCTAAGAGCCGTTGTCCATTTTCATTCATCTTGCCAATACCAAACCTGCCCAGACATGAAGGCCATGAAACATTATCGGCACCCACTCTAGCGTTAAAGTCACCAAGGAGAACAAGCTGTTCTTGCCTAGGTATGCTTTTGATTACTGCTGCTAGATTCTCGTAGAACTCATCTTTAGCTTCTGAGGCAGAGTACAGAGTAGGAGCATTCACACTGACAAGGGTGATGGGACCTGTGCTAGTTTGCAGGCGGAGCGTTAACAGGCGTTCTGATCCATTCTCGCCTGGTTCAACCATGTTAGTTAGCGATTTTTTGACCGCAAAACCTACTCCGTGTTCTCTAGCTTTATTAAGATCTTTCCCTTGCCAATAAAATGTGTAGTCCTTCTCGCTCACCGTTCCAGAGCCCGCCAGGCGCGTTTCCTGAAGTGCAGCTATATCCACCTGAAGTCGTTTAAGCTCATCATTAATTATGGCTGTCTTCCTTACATCGTTTACATCCTGTAGGTTTTCGGATAGTCCAGTCAACATAGTCCGGACGTTCCAGCATCCCAATCTGAGAGTTTGCTTATTTCTATTTTTTCGATAATTGCTTGGTGCAAAATTTTCTGTCCACAGTTCGGGTTTGACCCTAATCCCCATGCACCCAATGGGGAAAGCAGACAGTAGCGGGACAACACCTTATTGACTGGGGGCTGCCCAGCTTGAAGCGGGCGGTAGCTGTCCAGTGAGATCCTAGAACCTCTCCCACTGTCGGAAGTAGCCCCTGGCGCCATGCCCTACGCCAATTGGGCAAAATGCTTATAACCGGTAACTGCTACTTCCCGTGTTTTGCCGACACCTATAGGGTGAAGCTGGAGTGTCCTCTCCAGGGCGCGAGCTTGGGCACAGTTATATGGAGATCAAGCTGTTGCCCATGCAGCATGTTCCCCCTCTCCACACAGCCGGTAGATCCAAAGGAACGGCAGTAGCCGATACAGTTTGGTACCAGCCATGTCGCAGGAGTTGCCAGAATAATGTCGAATCGACATTAGACTGCCTTAGGAACTCCGACTCCGGATTTATCCTCAGGGTTTACTCCCGAAGCCAATTCCACAAATGGATATTCCCGCAAGGCAGCGGTGGTTTAAATTCAGAGTGATTCGAACCCGGCACCATTGCCGCGAGAGACCAGCGCTCTAACCACTCTGTCAATCGGACGCGCTGTAACCGCTTAGCCAATCAAAATCCGTTTGATCTTGAAAAGAAGAGCCCAAGAAGACACACGTTAGTTTAGTTCAGGTTGTTACACTGTGGCAGCCATTCATCATTGATCGTCATCAGCACCACCACCATCATCATCACCACCACCACCATCATCACCACCAACACCATCATCATCACCACCACCATCATCATCATCACCACCACCATCATCACCACCACTATCATCATCACCACCAACACCATCACCACCACCACTATCATCATCACCACCAACACCACCAACACCATCACCACCACCACCACCACCATCATCATCACCACCACCACCATCATCACCACCAATACCACCACCACCATCATCATCACCACCACCACCATCATAACCACCACCATCATCACCGCCACCGCCACCATCATCACCACCAACACCATCACCACCACCATCATCATCACCACCAGCACCATCATCATCATCACCACCACCATCATCATCATCATCACCACCAACACCATCATCATCACCACCATCACCACCACCAACACCATCATCACCACCATCACCACCACCATCATCACCATCACTACCATCATCACCATCACCACCAACACCATCATCATCACCACCATCACCACCAACACCAGCACCATTATCACCACCACCACCATCATCATCACCACCACCACCATCATCATCACCACCACCACCACCATCATCACCATCATCATCACCACCACCACCACCATCATCATCACCACCACCACCATCATCATCATCACCACCACCACCACCATCATCACCATCAGCATCATCATCGCCACCAACACCATCATCATCATCATCATCATCGTCACCTTTCAGCCCCGCAATGAGCATAGGCCTTCAACAAACTTATGCCAGTTCTTCTTATCTTGGACCATCAGCTCAAGGTCTTTCTATGGTAGCCATCGTTGTGGTTAAACTCTTGAAATACCATATTGTTTGTTTTCATTTAATTTAAAACTACACACTTTTATATCTTTTCTGGCATATGTGGTGAGCTAGATGATGGTGAAGTACGAGGCTTCTTAAGATGCTGTAAAACGGGGTTGGGGCGGAATATCTGCAGGGTTAAGAAGCGCTGGCACCGACACATCATTTATATACATACAAACACAGAGCGTCCGCTTGACCGAGTGGTTAGAGCGCTGCTATCTTGCGGCAGACGTGCCGGGTTCGATCCACGGTATCGACACGCTCTAGTCAGCCGTAAATGGGTACCTGACTTGAGGTATGGAAAGAAAGTTTAGCGAGGAAGGAAACTGGACACCTCAGTGCAGTGAAGTCTCTGACGGCAGTACCAGGTGTGGGACTACCTTTACCGTTTTTAACATACAAACACAGGTCATTTCAAAATTATGAATACACAATATACTTACTTACTCAGTCGTTCCCCTTCTACCGTGAGGTGTAGAGGTTTGGAAGAGAGAGCGCCAGACTATCCTATCGGCTGTCTTCCTCCTGGCCTGGTTCCATTCTAGTCCTCGGTCCTTCAAAGATTGTCTAATGTTGTCCTCCCAGCGGACTCTGGGTCGTCCTGGGGGTCTGGATCCCTGGCTCTTTGTTTCCCATGCTTGTCGTGGTAGCCGATCTTCTCCCATTCTGCAGACATTTAATACACAATATAAACACTTATATTTCATAAACAGTATACGCCATTTTATTTTAAAGCTCAGAAACATACATTTAAAAAAAAGTTAAACCTTAAGCAAGATGTTCAAAATGTCCACCTCCATCACGGATACACGAGCGACATTCTATCATCAGCACTTCTAAATACCACAGATCGAGCACACGTTTTGTGACATTTTTGCGTGCTGCCTTCTATATTGTCGTCCACATTTCTGTCAGTGTTTGAGGTTTGCGAGTGTAAATGTGACCTTTCAAGTATCCTCCCATAACAAACAAAAAAATATCGAAAGGAGTGAGGTCTTGAGACCTTGGAGGGGTATTCAAGTATACCGTCATCTGCGACTGATGAGTTATTCAGGACAATCACAGTCCAGATGCTCACACGCTGCGTGCTAATTAGGGAAAGGGGGGTACATTCTTGTTGAAAATTCACCATTGCATCGGACAACATGTTCCTAATATAAGATGGATATTTAAAAATAAAATCGAAAAAAGGTGATTCGTCTCACTAGGACAAAAGACAAAGAAAATATTCAACGTTGCGGACGCAACGTTTCGTCAGGGAAAGGAAAGAAAGTTCGGAGTTAGATAGGACTCACGAGAAAATAAATTAAAAAACGAGTGCTACCGGTAACATCTACTAAAACTTGGCGTGCCGTTTGATAAGAAAGCCCGCCACGAAAACATAAAATGGCTACCGCTTCCGGGTGTTTTTTTTTGTTTTATTTTTTATTTATTTATTTTATTTTATTATTTTTTTTTATCGTACGCCCGCTATTACTCGAGTCAAAATCTCCGGTTAGTAAGTCTAACCTGAGATTGATTTTACGTGAGTATCCCTTTTTTTCTTCCGGGTGTAAAAAGTAAATACCCAAGTGAAAGGGAATGAGAAACAACTCAAATATAAAAATAATAATAAGAATGAGTTAGGGAGGAGGTTGTAGACAGAATGTGTACATGGAGGAGGGGACAACAGGTAAAAAAATATAAACAAATAAATAAAAATAAAAAAAAGATATATCTGGTAATGATCGCGTAAATCGCCATAAATGTGTTTACCTTGAATCACAGAAAAATCAGTCTCCCAGAAATCGCCGTACTGATGATACTGTCTTCTGGAATAATTGGACCTTCAGATTCATTGTATACTGCTTGTCTGCATGATCATTTTTACTCCAGCTTTATACTATTTAAAAAAAATAAAAAATTTTTTGCCTTGTTTTGCGACACAGGGTCCGTCGGTTATAGTACGGCGCATGTCCAAATACAAAAGACCAAATGGTCTGTTTTTTTGTATAATGATTAATTTATACTATTATCTATCTTCTTTGTTTCTGTTTATATGTTTTAATTTCCTGCTCATCTGAAGTTTGTAGGATAACATCATACGCGTGCGATGTTTGTATACTGAAACAAGCCCGCAGTAGTGCGAGGGTACTTCATTACAAACAAATGCATCTTCAACATATTTTAGCTATTAAGTAAGACTGCATTAACAGCGTATCTAAAGATGTTTATATTATGTCCACCAAATGATGTGACAGCCAGCGAGATGAAAGCGCTTTAACCTCTGCCCTCCACACTGTCTTGTGGGTTTGACTTGTAGTCAAAGGCTAGCGGAAACAACCGTTCACAAACCGATTGAAAGCAGCGGGAAATTACCGTTGTATTATCTCTTGTATAATCATGAACCAAAACTATAACCTATACGAGTAAGTATTTAGGCAGGTTGTTGTTGTTGTTAACTAGGACTGCTGAGCTTGTCGCTCTTTCGCAGCCAGTGCAAAGTTGAAGAATTTGCATGTGTTCTGTAGCTGTTAAATGGTGTTGAATAGATTGTTTGTGATTGTTGGGGAGCCAGCCAATAGCTTTTGGAGTTTAGTATGTTTAAGTGCCTGTTGAGTCTGGTGTGTTCTGTTTGTGACAGAGATTATGTAAATAGATTACATATACCCACACGTTTTTGCTTCCACCTTGCTTCCTTATTAGACGAGGTCAGAGATTATTGTTTTATTCACCTTCGTAAAGGACTGTAATCGTCTCAAATTGAAAAGCTTCCCATCTGTCCTGTACCTGATGTGTACGCCGTCACTACTGCCATGCGTAACGTTTGAGAGCATGGCAGCAAATATCATACTGAATAGTGTCGGGGCGAGCACACATCCCTGTTTGACACCGTTTGTGACAAGATAGGGTTCAGAAGGTTTTCCATCATTCAATACGCGAGCCATCATACCTTCATGAAACTGGCGGACAATTGAGATGAACTTATCGGGACAACCGAATTTCGCCATAATTTTCTATAGTCCTTCCCTATTGACAGTGGCAAAGGCCTTGGTCAAGTCAATAAATGTTGTGTACAGGTCATTGTACTGTTCCTGGCATTTATCCTGAAGTTGGCGTGCGGCAAATATCATATCGACTGTCCCGCGGCCTACTCGGAAACCACACTGACTCTCTGGGCGTAAGTCCTGCGATTCGAGATGAACAGTCAAGCGGTTGAGCAGGACTCGAGCCAGGATTTTGCCCGCAATAAATAATAGGGAGATTCCCCTATGGTTATCACATGATTGATGATTTCCCTTTCGCTTGTATATGTGAACGATGGTGGCATCTTTCAATGCCCGTGGTATCTGTTCTTCATCCCAGACTGAGTGGAAGAGGTCTGTTAATCTCTGCAGCAGCATGCTGCCTCCAGCTTGATAAATCTCAGCAGGAATGGCATCTGATCCAGGGGCTTTGCCGCTGGACAATAGACTGGCTGCTTTCTTGACCTCTTACACGCTTGGTGGAAGGTCAAGTCTGACATTGACTGTAACTTGCGGTATGCTTGCAATGGCCTGGTCGTTGACGGTTGATGAATAATTTAAGATGGTATTGAAGTGTTCTGCCCAGCGTTCCAAAATCTGCGTTTTATCAGTGAGCAATGCCATGCCATCAGCATCAGGACCGGTGATGATTGATTTGATTGAGGGCCATAAATTGCTTTCAGGGCATCATAAAAGCGCTTTGAGTCATTTCTGTCTGCATATCTCTGTATCTCGTCTGCTTTATTGCTGAGGCATGCATCATACATCTTCCTGAGCTTATTATGGACAACACTGCGTATATTGGTAAAGGCTCCCTGATACCGTCTAGATTTGCTGGTTTCTCACTGAATGTAATTAAACGTTAATGTTATTAGTCTGTTTACACCCACTGTTGCGAGTGTAGTGGTTTGGTCTATATCATCGCCACACAGGCTAATTCAATATATGTGTGCTGCTGACCTGTCACTGTGTCTGGAATGTTGACCTGGGTGTGTGTTGATATGTTCGCACACCACAGTACGTACATAAGGGTACATGCAGGAGTCAAGAAGGGTTGCAAACGACTGGAACAGTTCGATACTGTTTATTCCGTTACAACACAGATACGATGACATAAATGACACACATTCGACAGCAAAACACGAATCATAGTATATAATTTCCACACTGCATCAATACCTAATACGGCCTGTCCTAATCCTGGACTTATAATAGCTTAATAGCTTCATACATCTCCACCCTGCAGTTAATATATAATATGGCCTGTCCTAATCCTGGACTGATAATAGCTTAATAGCTTCATACATCTCCACACTGCAGTTAATATATAATATGGCCGGTCCTAATCCTGGACTAATAATAGCTTAATAGCTTCACAAATCTTCATACTGCAGTTAAACATAATATGGCCTACAAAAGTACCTTAATACACAGCGAAGCCTGCATCACCCGGCAGCTTCATTAATCTTCAAAATATGGCCTACAAAAAGTACTTCAATACATAGCAAAGCCTGCATCACACGGCAGCTATAATAAGGTTCATATGGCCTAAACAAATCTTCACTGCAGTGTATCACATAGGCTGTACACACAGCGAAATATATAAGTCGACATTTTCTCAAATCCTACGTAGGCATACATTATCCAAAAAAACACTGGGACTCGACCTACACGGTCCACGCCCAAAACACAACTCCCTCAATCACACACTAGTCCCGCCAAAAAACCTGTCACGAGATTCGGTTGTCTTGAACACCGTTCTCGATAACACATGCAGACTAGCGAGCTATTCACATGACTCAAAACAGTACAGAATAAATACATTAAACAGCGTTCACACGCTTATCTGTACTCTGTCACCCGAAAATAGGAAAAAATAATTCTATCCTAAAGTCAAACAAGTATCCGCTTAATCAAGCGTTGCAACTCGAAATTTAATATGTTCAAAACATTCTAAAGATTACTTCCCCTTCCATAAGTTCCACTTGCAACAGTTACCACCCGCTCCGGGAAAAAAATGATTCTATAATTTTTTTTGAAAAAAAATAACTCCCAAAAACGAAAAATTTAGAAGACAATTAAGCTCTAACGTATGCCTACAAAAATATCTTATTTTAAATCAAAATTATATCTATAACAAATATGAGCATTAAAGTGTAAAGTAGCAATAAAAGCATACAGCATAACCAGCTAAGTATAAAAAGTAATTAGTTAAATATACAAATATGATCAGTTCCAAAATTAATTCAAGTATACGTATATTTAGTACAAACCAAACCGACAACAACCAATCGAAAGAGAAAACACAAGATCAATCAAAAGAAGAATGATCTGTAAAAAAAAAAAGAAAGTAAGATCTCAACAATACCATATACTCACAATTAAGTTGGACAATTACATGTAAAATAAATACAACTATCATAAGTAGATATATCATATCAAATCATATAACCACTCCAACAATACAAAGAATAGAGGTATAAGTGTTGAAAGAAGACAAAGTATACAAATAAAATCAAATAAAACGAAGATGAGGTACGAAAGTATAAACAAGATATGAAATCCATACCGAAAAGACAACAGAAAAGAAGGAATGAAATGAAGAATAGTTACCAAAGACAGATAGAAAGTAAAGGCACGAACGCAAAGAAAGTCAATAACATTTTATACTAATAACTGT
Source organism: Oreohelix idahoensis (assembly GCA_024509875.1). NCBI lineage: Eukaryota > Metazoa > Mollusca > Gastropoda > Stylommatophora > Oreohelicidae > Oreohelix > Oreohelix idahoensis. The sequence goes on along the minus strand of JAMPIV010023058.1, from coordinate 18,282 downwards.
TTTGATCAGATAACCTATTCAAAAACAAATATATAAACATGATCGAAAGGCACAACACAAAATATCAAAGTATATCTATACTAATACCGGTACCACCAAAAATAATTTATAACTAAACAAAAGCTAATAAGTAATTTAACTAAGTTATAAGAGTTATACAAAACTAACATAAATAAATTATAGGCATCGAACAAACAAGTAATAGCATTACTATAACTAATACTACCAACGCACAATGAAGCGCTAAAATAAAAATACATCATCATAAAAAACAACTTTTTACAAGAACTAATCAAACTACATATCAATGATATCACGAAGTCAAATGCTGGGCACACCCAACAAAAAATTACAATGCCAAAAAAAAAAATCATTTTTTTCAACAGTACCGTACAAACATTTTTTTTTTTAACGATAAATTACACAAAAACAGTATTTAATTTTTAAGTAATTCAATAATACTTTAAGTAAAGCCTAATAATGAAATCAATATTTTAACAAAATGAGTGAAATATAAAACAAAAATCCTATCTCGAAGAAACCTTTAAATCAACACATGTAAATTTAATTTATTCTTTAAGTTCTTTCTGCTGACAATTACGTTCAGCTCAGTAAAATGCTATTTAGCTATAACTCTATCTCTTACTCAAATCGATAAGATATACATTATAAATAAATCTACCCTTTGATGCTAATATGAAATATAAAAAAGGTTCTATAAAAATATCTACAAAAAATAAGTTTTTTTTTTTTAAAATAATCTGCTAGGAAAATAATCTGCATATCTGACTGGCAAGAAAATCAAGTTCTGGAAAATCGAAGTTTCACAAAAAGTTAACAAATCCAAATACAAGATCATTTATGATACATGCACGCTATTTTCAAAATTACATTTCACCACATAACAGATAATTCACATCTTCTCTGTATGTTCTATATATTAATTAACCATGACATCAAACTACCGACATAAAAATAACAACAATAAAAAAAAAAATTATGGCAAACAAATGATGCATAGAAATAATCATGACAACAAAATTATATGTTATTTCAAAACAACAACATGTCATGTACTAATATAGAATACAAAAAATTATCATCTTCACATTAAAAAAAAACAAATCAGACGCGAAGTCTCCCACTCTCTTGTAAACATGCTTGACCTTCAGAAAGTAACCATCAGTTGCTATTTAGACGCTGACAGGTTTCGGTTGACTACTCGAGCGGAAAGTTGACTCACATTTCTGACCGTCAATATGTCACAGAAGCCTTGACCCTTATCGCAACGTAGCTTCTGTCAACAAATACAAATGAAAATTTCCATTTTACTCAATAGTGAAATTTAATGAAAAAAAAACGTAGAAATCACGTTTACAATTACCCAGTACCGGCTTGTGTAAAAACCCGGTCTCTTCACGATGTCACTAGCTCTCTCTATCACATGTAGATATCATAGAATTCTTGGGGACAACATGACCGACCTTGAATGTCGCCGCTGCCTTACGCTGAAACAAAGTGTTATATTCACAACAACAACCAGAGCAGGCAATAGTATTCAAGCATCCACTGTTATTTTTACTCTGTTTACTTTGATTATAAATGACTCTGGGCTCATGTTGAACAAAATTAGCACAATTGCGCTTATTATTTGATCTATGATCAAAATACTTATTATTACCGTTGCCTTGTTTACAAATAATCACTTTAGTCTTTTGTTGAGGAACATTACTCTGGTGATGTAAAGCAACATTTGAAAAGCTATTATCTCTATCATACTTTCCAACATTCTTACAATCAAAACTTTGAGATTTGTTAAATTGTCTACAGTATCTACGAGAGGGAAAATTATTATTTTCTGATCTCCCTTGGTACTGTTTACTCTTGGGGTTATCTCTCTTTCTAGAACTGTTTTTCTTTTCCCTTATGGGAATATATTTACCAATAGTTTCAAACTGACTGTGCTGAGTTTGACAACTGCCAGAAACAATAGTATCTCTATTGTTCCGTATATGGGTTTCATCTTTGGAACAAGTAGTAATAGTCAAAAACCCGCTATTAATTTCTGAGTATTTCCAATAGTCGAGAAATATTTGCTTTTATGAGTCTTGACCTGAAATTTATCACTTTTCTTTTCCTGACCAACGGAACTGCCTGTTACACTAGAATCTTTGTTGGTCTGACGCCAAGAATTATTACTGGAACTATCAGTAATATTAGAACTTTTAAAGTTGTATTTACCACGAAAAGATCTGTCTTTACCATGAATGACATCTCTCTGAGCAAAAAGTATATGGTGCTGACTTTTCGCAACTTTCTGTCTATCATTGTCAACATTGACAGAAGACTTCATATAGTTTTTCAAAACCATATCTAGTAAGCCAAATATTCTTTCCCTTGCTTCCGCAATTTCATTATCTTTAAGTGAAATCGTTTCACTTAACCTTTTATTTAACTCCTTAACAGCCAAAACTTTGTCGCTTTCTTCTGCTAGCAAATTTTCAATTTTAGCGACCTTCTCTTTCTCAGCCGTCAACTCCACTAAAGTCTCTTTCTCGTACTGTTCTTTATTTGCCCTCAACTGAGTCAACTCTGTCTGAAGTGTTTCAGTCTGGACATCATCATTGTTTTCCATAATCTCATTACTCTTCTTGGGGGGTACAATATTTATCTCCCCAATTTGATCACTGAGCATCGCATTATCATTCATCACCTCATGAAGCATTTCTATGTAAGTCTTCTCACAGACATTTCTCTCAACCTTCAATTTCTCATACATCTCTTTCTGTTCTTGAAGTTCCCGCGTGAGATTACCTATCTGAGTTTCCAAGTCTTGGACTTTGCTTAAAGCTGAATTTAATGTAGCTTGTGCACTAGAAAGTTCTGAGTTTGATTCAAGTATCTCACTTTTAAGCCTATACACAGTTGCCTGTAGTTCGTTCTCTTTAGCAACACCTTCTAGGAAATTCTCTCTCTTTGCTGTAGAGCACTTTGTTTGTTTACTTTTGCTTGTTTCTCAATTCTCAATTCCCTTTCCTGCTCATCAGATGTATGGTTGTGGATTATTTTGAACATGCTTTGCATTATATGTCCGTGTTCACGTTCAATATACTGTTGCAAAAACACACGAAGGTGCCGTAGCAAATTCACCAAATCCTTGGCCATTACCAAATTGCAAACAAACTTAAAGTTGTGTTCAGCAAATAACTCCAGGGATGTTGACACATTAATCAAAAAATCATCCATTATCCATTCTCCAAGTCGTGCACCTCTCAATCCCTTACCATCTCTACCTACCACCAATGCAGACTCCAACATAGGCCTTATATCTGTAGGGCACATATCACGATCCATGGTGATTCACTTACTTAATCAACTATATATAGTAATAACTTATAGTTATGACAAATTACTGTCGCAAAAGGTTTGACAATTACCCTTCCAGCTCACAAAGTTAACTATTTGTCAAGAAATGAGCTTATTCCTCAATTCTGTATCACCAATCCTTTTTATAGCACCTTTATCAAGTCACATCATTATCAGGAAAATCGACATATGTCAACAGCCATTAACACCTATGCATCAAATCTTTCATATGTCAAATTAGACATAAACAACAATAATAACAAAATGAGCAATTAGGGAGGCCTAGCGACATATATGAAGTGACAGAATTTACACAAGACACAATCACTTATCTGTCAATGATCCCGCTTCTTTTCCGCCACGACACTGGATATCACATAGACTGCTAAAACCTCCACTGCGGGAAAGCACTGCAACTTGATTCGTTTCTCTTCAGGTAATATCGTCAATATGATATGTGCTTAACAATGCACAAGTTGACAGGAACCATAATACAGCACACACTGCAACTCTTGACTCTTCTGTAGTCTGAAATGCACACGGCAACTCCGTGTATCATAACATCTTGAACTTGTGATGGTGACAACTGGCACAGGTAACCCGAATATTGCAGAAATCTGTCACAACCCGTACAAATGCTGGTACAAATACTGTCCAAGTCTAATTGAACTTCCTTGACCACTGCAGACGTTGTTGTCGTCTATAGGCATGAAATAGGACGTCAATTGCTACTGGTGTAAAGTTGCCTTCTACCACGAATAAAGCGTGCGTCGTTTCTCAAATGCGCCACCCAGGCAGATAATATTTAGGTCACAGTTCTGAAGTACAGGAGATTCAAGCCACGCCTACATAAGGTCAATCATAACAAAGTCAAGTGTTCTACACTCTTGTCACGTGCAAGTCATATGTATTATTTTCAACTTGTAGTGACTGATCCTCTAGATATGTTATGGTCTGGTGGACAAAATTTGATTCACTTTATCCTCTTGCTTCAAGTACATATCACTGTAGAGGTAACAATTTCTTAATCGTATACGCCACTCAGGCACATCTTAAATGATATCCAATGATACGAAAACTACGCCACTTAGGCTATCGACGCGAATAGTCGTAGATGTCAGATCCTGTTAACTGAAAACCACCATAAATGTAACCGCTTATTTTAGCAGTAACCTCTTCTGTATTGGTTCCAACTTGACTGTAAACCACCAACTGATACAAACTAGATTTGCTGGTTTCTCACTGAATGTAATTAAACGTTAATGTTATTAGTCTGTTTACACCCACTGTTGCGAGTGTAGTGGTTTGGTCTATATCATCGCCACACAGGCTAATTCAATATATGTGTGCTGCTGACCTGTCACTGTGTCTGGAATGTTGACCTGGGTGTGTGTTGATATGTTCGCACACCACAGTACGTACATAAGGGTACATGCAGGAGTCAAGAAGGGTTGCAAACGACTGGAACAGTTCGATACTGTTTATTCCGTTACAACACAGATACGATGACATAAATGACACACATTCGACAGCAAAACACGAATCATAGTATATAATTTCCACACTGCATCAATACCTAATACGGCCTGTCCTAATCCTGGACTTATAATAGCTTAATAGCTTCATACATCTCCACCCTGCAGTTAATATATAATATGGCCTGTCCTAATCCTGGACTGATAATAGCTTAATAGCTTCATACATCTCCACACTGCAGTTAATATATAATATGGCCTGTCCTAATCCTGGACTAATAATAGCTTAATAGCTTCACAAATCTTCATACTGCAGTTAAACATAATATGGCCTACAAAAGTACCTTAATACACAGCGAAGCCTGCATCACCCGGCAGCTTCATTAATCTTCAAAATATGGCCTACAAAAGTACTTCAATACATAGCAAAGCCTGCATCACACGGCAGCTATAATAAGGTTCATATGGCCTAAACAAATCTTCACTGCAGTGTATCACATAGGCTGTACACACAGCGAAATATATAAGTCGACATTTTCTCAAATCCTACGTAGGCATACATTATCCAAAAACACTGGGACTCGACCTACACGGTCCACGCCCAAAACACAACTCCCTCAATCACACACTAGTCCCGCCAAAAAACCTGTCACGAGATTCGGTTGTCTTGAACACCGTTCTCGATAACACATGCAGACTAGCGAGCTATTCACATGACTCAAAACAGTACAGAATAAATACATTAAACAGCGTTCACACGCTTATCTGTACTCTGTCACCCGAAAATAGGAAAAAATAATTCTATCCTAAAGTCAAACAAGTATCCGCTTAATCAAGCGTTGCAACTCGAAATTTAATATGTTCAAAACATTCTAAAGATTACTTCCCCTTCCATAAGTTCCACTTGCAACACTCCCTTTTTGGATGTTGAGGAAGGGTTGCTTTGATAGTCTTTGTGCAAGCGATATTTTTCAGCCCGCAGTGTTTTAATATTTTCATCATTCTCATCAAACCAGTCAGGGTTCTTGCTTGTTGTTTATCCCAGGCTCTCAGAGGCTGCAGAGTACACAATGTTCTTCAGAGTGGCCCATTTTCCTTTATGGTGGTTTGACCGAGCTCAACGTCCCGCAGACGGCTGTCCAAGTCCCTTGAGAAACTCTCTGCGGTTGCTTCGCTTTTAAGTTTTGTGACGTTGAACCTCTTCATGGGTTTCTGACTCTGGTGTCTTCGCTTGGGCTGTATGTTAAGGTTGAGTTTTGATACAATCAGCCTGTGGTCGGTCCAGCATTCGGCACCACACATGGTCTTGGTCACTCTCACGTCACGTCTGTCGCTCCTTCTCGTGACGACATAATCAATGAGATGCCACTGTTCGGAGCGGGGGTACATCCATGTTGTTTTATTTCGAGTGGGTGGGCAAAACATGGTGTTCGTGATGGACAAATCATGTGTGGCACACAGGCTGAGTAATAGGAGCCCATTACTATTACATTTGCCTATGCCATGTTTTCCAAGTATTCCATCCCAGGTGTTGTGGTCAGTGCCTACTCTGGCATTGAAGTCGCCGAGAATAATACGTTTCTCAGATTTAGGAACTGATGAGATAATAGAGTTAAGTTCGTCGTAGAACTTTTCTTTTGTTTCCTCGGGGTTTGTCACTGTTGGGCCATATGCACTGATCAGTGTGGCACTTCTGTTGTTTCCTAGTGTGACATGAAGGGTCATTAGGCGATCGTTAATGCCCTTAGGAGATTTGACAAGTTTACGTATGATATGAGATTTAATGGCGAATCCAACGCCAGCCTCACGCCATTCCTTGCTGTCCCGCCCACTCCAATAAAATGTGTAGCCACCTCCAATTTCAGTAATCTGACATTCTTCTGGTAGTCGCGCCTCGCTTAGGGCTGCTATATCGACATTATAGAACGCCAGTTCTTTGGCCACAAGTGCAGTCCGTCTTTCAGGTCTGTCGGCCAGGGTATTGTCGAGTAGTGTTCGCACATTCCACGTGCCGAAGGTAAGCACCTTCATTTTTTTCTTATTTTTTTTTGTTCGAACGCATGTTTGGGATACCCTCCAGCCGCGTCAAGCTGGTCAGAGTAGGTTGAAGCAGGCTATGTTCGGGGCACCTTTTCTAGCCCCTTCCTCATGCCATAGAGGTGAGCAGAGTGATCCTAAAGAGGGCTGCTCAGTCGCTGAGGGGGCTGCCGGATCTCGCCGCTGCTTCAAAGTTCCAGCGAGAAACGACCTTATGGCCTGAGCTGCATGTGTGCAGGATTGTGGCTGCAGTTTCAGTGTATCCACACTTTCTGGTTCGCCACTCCCCCATCGTCACAGGTCTTTGAGTGTTGTGTCTGTATGTTTCTGTCTGAAGCTGTGGTTTGCGCTGTAATTGGATTTAAGTGAGGAAGAGTTGCGCTAATCGTCATCCTCATCTCTCGTCCTGAGTTATCTGGTCCAGTGGCAAGATATTATCGAGACAACTGGAGACAACACAGGATGCAGTGGATGACCAGGGCGTTCTAAGTGTCTTTCCTTGCTCTTTGCGCTCCACTCCGCGCTGCTGGTAGTTGCCTTCATATCAGTTGAGCCAGCTGGTGGCTTCGTCCGCATAGTCCGCCAAATCCAGTCTTCCCATACTAGGTAGACAAGCCCTGTTTTTCACCGAGGGTTTGAATCACCCACGGCTACCCTCTCCTGGTTTAAGCCCGCCAGTCGAGGCGGTGTACATCTAGACATATAGCAACTACCTATAAAAGAATTTCGCTGGATTACACCAGCTGGGGGGCTTGAATGGGCTAAACCCATTGCTTAATTCTTCACGAAAGGCGATGGATCAGGCTCTGCCGTATGCAGCATTGTTCTTAACTTCTTAAAACATCTTGTGAACACTACCTTGAGATAGAAGCATCATTATCCTTTTATCTACAACTCTGCCAAGAGTAATCTTGTGCAAAGGTAGACACATTTGAAGACCCATATTAGATACTCTTGAGTGTTGGCCACTGGTGGACCACTACTGCAGAGCTATAAAAAAAGGGGGGGGGGGCAATCCGTGACATTGATACTGAAATAAAACGTTACATCGATATGTGTTGCTGACATTCGTACGACTGAGCGTCGTGTAAATGCAGGAAAAAAATAAGTTGCTTGGTGTTGATAACCATGCTTTCGTTATAAATTTGGACTCGTATGTTATTTTTCCCTGCAACAGCTTAATATGATTGAAACATTTAAAAATAATCAATGGTTAAACAAATGGAGTGATTTATGTAATCTGCGCCAAAAAAAAAAAAAAAACACAAAAAATCTGCCACCCTTTCTTACAAGAAAATCGTTTCAGTATCTATATTTTTATGAATAGGTAACCCTAGAAACTTTTATAGCAGGGTTTCTTACCATGTTTTCTGTCATAGACCCCTTTGATTATACGATTTACTCCTCCCCCCCCCCCCTTTCCCGCCCATCCCGTAGGAAAATCTAAACAGAAGACAGGGTACATATCAAGAGAAAGCAGTAATAAGAAATAATTATAGAGAAAAAATGGCATAAGGAACACCCAGAGTCCAGTACTGTAGAACTATACTATACATATCAAGTTGAGACCAAGTGATAATTTTCAGACTGGAACCGGGCATTGCTGGCTCAAATACCATCTGTACAACAAATTGACAATCGGACAGACAGCCCATGTGTGGGGGGAGAGCAATCAAACAGTAGAACAAGTACTCCATGGGAGCAGCGGGGGAGCAGCATGATCGTCTCCAACGCAGTTGAGGGAGAAACTGTGTGGTGACGTGAGAAGCCTGAGACGGAATGTCAGCTTTATATGAGAGACATGTGTAGTTATTTAAGAGCGGAAGAAGAATTGTCCGATGTAGGCTGTGGACCCCGATGATCGTCAGTTGACGGCTATGGACTCCTTCTTTGGAATAAATGGGCTTACAAGCATGATATATTTAAAAAAAAAAAAAAAAAAAACTTAAAAAATATTCGGTAATGTACTCGTACCTCATAGAGTGCATTCTTGGACCACTAAGGAACCCGTGGAACACATCTTAAGAAACGCTGCTTTATAGCACGTTAATCAGAGAATTGAGTTTAATCCTCATATGAAAGAGTCAATCAATTTAAATTGCGTGGATTAAAACATAATAAAGTTAATCCCTTTAAAAGTTTATTACATTAAGCAGCATTTTATTGAAAGCGACTATTGAAGTCATCGCTTGCCAATTTCAGCAATCCATTATTTTTTATTATTGAAGAGTTTTTCCTTTAAGATTTTAGAGAAAGAAAGGACACTGTGTAAAGGAAATGAAAAGTTCTAGTCAATATTATGTCCACAGCACAACATGAGTTCCTTTATTTAGTTATTAATTTTTTAATTCTTATATTTTTTAGGCATTCCCGGTTTAAAAATAGCAATTACGTGAACATAATCCAAACCACAATAATACCCCTGAGTAACAGCTATAATACATCCACCCCTATGAAACTGTTGACCATCGTCTCTTTGATTGCCCAGCACTCGATGATGTTCAGCAAATACTCCTTCCTCCATGTCCAGATAAGTGGAACATCCAGGGTTCTGGAGTCGGTCAAACAATTTTCGAACACCGACTCCAGATACTCGTATTTTAGAACTCCGACTTCCGACTCAGACTATTTTTTTTTTTTACTAGTCATAAGGCATACAATTATGCACGTATGTAGAGTCAAATGTATAAGTATGGTATATGTATGAATAAATGAATACATGGCTTTCGTAGATTACATTTTCAAGAATTAATTCAATCGTACAATAAAACAAAACACAAACGTAAAAAGTACTTAAAAATATAATAATTTTTATTTAAATTGAATTGGTTCTTAATGAAAGGATCGCTTTTAATAGATCCGGCTTCAACGCTGCACTCAAATCGGATTTGATTATTCTGAGGGCAGAAAATAAACGTTCCACAGTGACTTGAGTGGGTGATAACACTGTGACAGTCAAGGTAAGACAGTCAGAGCAGCATCTTGAATGATCTCGGGGAAGCAGGGGATTGCATTTTGAGCGCTCAATTTAGAAGTGCGGTCAAATTTCTCAACGTCTTTCGGTGCTAGCGGGATTTGCAGAACTCTTGCTGCTTCCAATTTATATAGCAGACTTTTTTTTTTTAACTCACTATTTCACAAAACTTCACAAGATACTTTTTTAATTCCGATGCTTAAGATGTAGTATGTTAATAATAAACAACTACGTTGAAATGTTATTTCAATTTTGTAAGCGTCCCCCCCGCCCCCCCCCCCCCCCCAATGTTTTTTTCATGGATTAAACGGGGATCTGCATTTGCTTAAGTCTCGTAAAATTCGGAGTCGGGACATTTGTTTTACCAACTCCGAATTCACTAAAAAAAAACCGACCGTCTCCGCCTCTGACTGCATAGCCCTGGGAACACCTAATGTGGAGTAAAAGAACAACTTTCGAGTACATGCAGACACCACTACATGGCAGTGGGCCGAAAGGCGAGAGCCCAAACGCCGCTGGGTCAATAACAACAACAGCAACGTAACAACAACATTAACAACTGAGGGAAAATTAGGAAATGCACTTTAGTTTCTTTCAGTGCAGACATAACAAGCGTGTTTTGTTTTTGCTAGTATTTTTAACCTGTACATTTATGTGTACAGTTTGTGGACGGAAACACGGACAAGGGAAAAAACAACTTTAAAATATTAGCTGCAATGTCGACCTATTTCATAACTTTTGAAACTGTTTGCTTTCATAGTGAGAAGGCTTTAGTGCCCCAATATATGGATCCTTTATTTCCTGTTTTTTAGTGCACGTGATAACAATAATACAGGTGGGTCCGTAAAGGAATGTTTTTAAAAATTTGCTCGTTAAAATAAAAACGGTTTGCCTCGTCTTATCGAGTGTCACGGATTTGCCTATCCTGCTTTGCAATAGTGGTCCAACAGTGGCCAAAACTCAAGAGTATCTAATGAGGGTTTTCAAAGGTGTCTACCTTCGCACAAGATTACTCTTGGCAGAGTTGTACTCGTAGATAGACGGATAATGACGCTTCTATCTCAAGTCACGGATTGCCTCCCCTGCTTTGCAGTAGTGGTCCAACAGTGGCCAAAACTCAAGAGTATCTAATACTGGTTTTCAAAGGTGTCTACCTTAGCACAAAATTACTCTTGGCAGAGTTGTAGATAGAAGGATAATGACTCTTCTATCTCAAGAGAGTGTTCACAAGATATTCAGAAAAACGAGAACAATGCTGCATTGGCTGAGCACGTTAATTCTAGGATCTGCCGACAACTTTTGTGAAAAATTAAGCAATGATTAATTTCAGCTCGTTTAAGCCCCCACCTCTGATTTACTCAGTGGAATTCTTATTATTATGGTATAGCTCTGTTTAGAGTGTATTTATTAAATTGACTGAGACAAATATGCAGTACATTTAAAAGGATTAAATCGAAGTTAAATTTGTATAATTACAAATAACAACATTTATTAATCACTTAAGTTTTAAAAGTTTAAAAAACTGAATAGTTTAAAAGAAAATGTTCATCCTTGGAGGACGGCAGAATGTTTAGTTAAGAAGTCACGTGGCAGCTTTTAGAACTACTTAGCTGTCAGTGACGGTTCTGTTTCTTCTAATGGTTTTGTTCCTGTTAGACTGATCACGCTCGTCGCTGGTCAAGGTTATATAATGTAGCACATTCCCAGAAGTGTTAGGGAGTGTCTACGAAACTGGTCCCTCGTCTTAAAGCTCAGGCCACTTTTCCCTTCTTGTTTCAGAGATAGTACCCTCAAATGGTACCACCGCTAACTATGGTAAAAGAGTAGAAACGAAACGCTGTCCTGAGTATTGCGTTTTCCGACCCATAGTTTTGTGCCCCATTTCTCTTATTCCACCATCCTATCTACTCAGACTTTACCCTCGATGAAAATTAAAATTAATCCCTAGAGAGAAAACTTTCTTTACATGTAAATTGAATAGCTTTATCTTTATTTTACATTTAAATGAAAAGGTTAATAGTACAGATAGAATATGATTACATAATTAAATCTTCATTCAAGCTACGATTGTCTGCTTCACCACTGTGCACATGTGGATTAAACGAACAAACTGATGAGCATGTTCTACAGGATTGTCCTTGGGATTGTCCTTGGTACGACCAGTTAAGAAAGATATACTGGCCCAATGACTCAACACTAAACTCAAAGCTGTATGAAGCTAAAGAGGAACTCCAGACAGCGGTCGAGTTCATCATGAGAACTCATCGGTCGGTGTAAAAATAAAAGATGCGATCGCAAGAAGAAGAATAAGAAGAAGAAGAAGAAAAAGACATCTCCACTGACTGAAAAGTATTCACAATATAAATTGAATATGCTTTCATTTATATCTACACTTGTTGAAAAGTTTGAAACTTTCATTAATTTTAAAGTGAATATGTTTACATAGACATTTACACTGGTTTTAAATGTAAATATTATACTTAGAATGTACATCATTTCTTTCATATCTCCACCCCTGCTCCATATGGAACCTGGGACTATTTATGCATTTAGTTCTCTTTAAGAAACTAGCAATAAAGCATTCGCCAGCCCGTGCAGTGGTGGTTCATGAATCATCATTCTATACGTTAAGGTTGCCAGCCTCAAGTGACTTGGACATCCACTAGCGATTTTCACAAATTAATATTCACATGGTAATATATGTCACGGATTTCCTCCCCTGCTTTGCAGTAGTGGTCCAACAATGACCAAAACACCAGTATCTAAAATGGGTCGTCGAATGTGGCTACCTTCGCACAAGGTTACTCTTGGCAGAGATGTAGATAGAAGGGTAATAAAGCTTCTGTCCTAAGGTAGTTTTCGCAAGATAATTCAGAAGTCAAGGACCATGCAGCATGGGGCTGAGCAATGGTTAACTTATATCTGTCCGTCGCCTTTTGTGAATGATTTAAGCAATGGTTTAGCCCGTTCAAGCCCCCAGCTGAGTTAATTCAGCGAATTTCCTCTTATAATGGTATAGCTCTGTTTAGAGATAAATATATGTCTAGATGTATATATGTAAATTAAATATTCTGGCTCATAAGTCTGCTTTCATACAGGTAATAACTGAACAAACAACTATTGTTTAGTTTTAAAACAACAGGTAACAAATTTAATAATCAATTAGTATTAACAGTTTAAAATAAATGAAATGCTGGTGAATTTTATATTGGAATCAAATTTTCTCTTCACTGAGATTTAGGGTAAGGATATAGTTCAGAAAATCATGTCCGGTTACTGGTGCCTTTTCAAAAGCACTTAACTGATATAAGGGGGTCCCGCAGCTGTGTTTTGGTCACTTCTTGGTGTTGAAGGCACTTATTCACACAACTTGTCCGATTTAGGCGGTTGATGTGGATTCCCTGCTTTTCACTCACAACTAGCTTCGTTCCACGAACCTTTTAGAAAAAATAGAAAAAACAAATGCCTCTGCTAAGTACATTTGTTGGCTGCCAATTAACAGCCGCATTCTCGCTGTTCACCCACAAATGTTAATCTCTCAGAAGAATTAAATTCCCGAGTACACAGTGTAGCTCAAGAAATATGAATAGAAATCACCACTATTATTCTGGGTATTAAACTGGGAAAGGACGGCGCGAATAAGGATTTGCCTGAGTTACAGTTAACAAGCTACATATATCTCACGAAATGATATGATACACTTGAGGCACATGTGATGTAATCATCACTCATCACTGCTCCAGTCGGAGTCTGGGGTCGCCTCTGCTGTCGGTTTTCCGCACGACTAGCTAGAAGAAGTCACCAGCGTTTGTTGTAGTGGTTCATGAATATACTATTTTCGTATGTTGAGGTTGCCAGCTTCATTATTAACCACTTAGCAAGAAACAGGTCACATTCACATTTGTAAAATAATAGTTTACACTTACCCCAAAGTTTTGGGAATGCACAATCCCCTCGCACAGGTTAGAATGGACACGAGCAGTTTAGGTTATATGCTCTCATATCACTTGGTCTGGAAATTTTGAATCCCTATTATGACGGGTGAATCTGAGAAACACTTGGTCTGGGAAACTTTAGTAATTCCTCTTTATGACGGGTGATCCAATTCCTTAGGTATTCAGACTTCGTATTTATGAATGCGGGTTTACTTTTTTAAGTAGTAAGTTGCCCAAATACTGTCCTGGTGCCTTTAGGCTTCCAGTCTTGGTATTTATAAATGCGGGTTTACTTTTTTAAGTATTAAGTTGCCCAAATACTGTGACCTGTAACTTATAAAATTGGAATCTTTGGTCCGCTCCTTTTCTTTCTGGCTTTTTGGGAGTTGCTAGTGAGACGTGCGATGCAGTCTCTGTGTTCTGATTTTCGCTAGATTATATTTCCAGTTTCCAGTTCACATCACAGATGGTCTTCCGCCGAATTTTCCAATAGAAATCATTGTATATTCCGGCTGCTGAACTCAAACCAATCGAATCTCTTTAGCACTGGTTTGGGGTGTTTTAATTTAAAATATCCCCCACGTGTTTAAAATATTAAATGTAATATTCCATGCGTGACCTCTGTCTAATAAGTCATAATGCTTCCGCTTACTCTCAAACAATCTGTGAACTAATTTCCTTCCCAGATGCTACCTTCAAATATTGTCTTCCCCAGACAGGTTATCGGTAATAATCTTACAACTGGATGTCTCGTGAAACGATTATCTCATTATCGTCCGTGTTTTCGTGCCTTCTCCAGACAGTCAAACAAAAAGGGTCGCCGGCCGCTCAGACAAACAAAATTGTCTTGCTTTTGATCCTCGTACGAGACCATATTGTGTCTAACGAGGATCGTCTCCTATCAAAGGTGGCAGGCGACTCAAAGCGATAAACGTATTACCGCTGACCGGTGATAATGACCGGGTATTGTTTCAATAACACCACAGTTCACCTAGCGGAACGTAAATGAGTCTGAGGAGTGGTCACATAAAGAATGTAGGGCGTAAAATATGCCAAACAGTAGGATGATCTGGGAGGAAAATGAAGAAAAAGAGATGATACTGCCGGAGGGTCTGAAGGTGTGAAAGATCAAAAATACATGCAGAAACCTTTCTGTGACAATAACATATTAGTTCACATGTTAGTAATGAAAAATGTAGAATGTAAAATGAAACCTTGCACCAATTCTGGCTCACAGATTTTATGCTCAGATGAATAAAGTTAAGGAACTTGATTAGGCCTCTTACACGTGTTCTTTGGGGTCGTTACTTTTATAAGATAATTCCCTCTATGACTCCGTGTGTTTCAGTTTCCTCAGCCTTCCTTATTAAAATGGGTTTCCATGGCTCTGTAAGTGCTTCAAGATTGTTCCACAAAGTCCGGCCTGATAAATGGAAATTCTGAATTCTAACCTCTGGCAATTCTGGTGTCGTCTTTTGGCAAGCGAGATTCACATTGAAGTTAGACTTGAACAAACGCCCGGTTATATAGCCTGTCCTACTGTTTCTGTTTGTTATGAAGCTACTCAGGGCTCCAATTATTTCAAACATGCTTGTTGGGTGTGATAATTTCAAAATATTCCGACATGGAATAATTTTGCGCGTGATGCAAAGGTCACGTCTCCCATATATCTTCTTCTTCTTCTTCGTTCGTCCTGAAAAGGACGGTGGTTGCGTTGTGTCTGTTTACAACGTAGCTGTGATATCTGCACCTTTCGGTCGACACATCTGACTTCTGCACGGCATTTTTTAGGACTGGGTTTGCCTTCCCATTGCGATCCGTGCTCGCTCAGCCAGCCTGCACTGCTGCAGACTGTTTCCAGGACCACCACGTGGAGGTGGAGCACGGTCTTGACCAGCTCTGGTTCGCTGGTCCTGACGCAGGCAGTCAAGCTATGAGTCGCTGACTGCGGTCTCTATTGCTGCGTCTTGAGGTCCCGTCTCCCATATATGACAATCAAACATCCGATGCCTTGCGTACAAACTAACAAACACATCGGTAAACTCTCTCAGCAATGTGTGTGTGATGTAACATCTAATTACTTTATCTAAAGTAATCTTGTCAGTCCTGTCTGTCCATAAGGTGTCTTCCCGTATTACCAGCTTTGCGACCAGCGCAGTCTGGCCTTATCAGCGAGTAAGCAAATACGCTGGCGATTTGTAGGGCTGATCTGTAGTCTGATGTCGGCTGCACCCGCGATTAGCCAACATGGTTGTCGTTAATATTATCTCAGCCGCTCCTTGCAAAGCAGGGAGAAATGGATAACAAACAGACATGACGACTTATCCCTGAGAGGGGTGTAAGAAGGAAAATACAAAATATCTGCTACAGTGCAGAGAAAGAAAAAAGTGCGACCATTGAAAAGCACGCAATAAAGTCAGTACAACAAATGTAACTGATTACTGCCGTAGTCAAACAGAGATGGAGAAGAGGTCGCCCCATTCTGTCACATCGAGGCTAGCTCGTTTCAGCCATAGATAAGTATTTCATTTTATTTTTCAGAGCATCTTCTTCTTCTTCTTCGTACACTATCAGGCGTCTACTTGAATGTTTTCAAAGAAAGCAGTAGACAGCTTGAGGCTATTTGCATCTCCGTAGAGCTTTTCCACAAATGCTACTGGTATCGGCCATATGCGCTTTCTCTGTTCCCACATATGTTGGGCATCTTTGAAACAGATGTTTAGCAGTCATGTCATCAGTGCCACAGTTACATCGGTAGTTCCTATCGTTAGTGTGTTGAATAGATTATATCCCAATCTGTTGTGGTCCGTGCGGAGCACGTGCAGAGAATGATTCTATCCTCTACAAAGTTAGATTTAGAGTAAATTAAAAAAAAAAAATTCCCAGAATTACCAAACCCTGAAACATTAACAAAAGAACTAAAAGTTAACACCAGATAATAACACATGGACTAAATAAAATATAGCCTAAAAGAGAAATAAATGCACGACATAGATATAATATCCTGGAAAGACGATCGGAACTAAAGGGGATATGTAGTTCCATATTTCCTTTTCTTATTCAGTATTTCTATTGTTCATTGTTTTCACATACGTATCTGTGTCTGCTATGTCCTTTATTGAATTTTTCCCTACTTGTCTGTGTCTACTATCTTCATCCTTAACCCCTGACTGACAAAGCAATCAGTGGCCATTAGTCTACCGTAGTAGCGTCTTGAAGGGCAGCTACAAACTGCCCCCATTTTGCTCGGTGGGTGCCCATCCTTCGTGCCGTGCCCCAACTGTGGTTCAAGATATTCATCTCAGCCTCCACTGTTCTCCGCCAGGTTGTCTTTGGTCTGCCTTTTTCGCCGTCCTTCTGGGGTCCATAGCATAGCAATTCTGGTGATGATGTTAGGGTTTCTTCTGAGAACATGGCCAACCCAGTTCCAACGTCTGCCTGTAATGATGGTGTGCTTGCCTTTGTGTGTCTACTATGTCCTGTGTGACACTTTTGTCCCTACTTATATGTGTCTACTATGTACTGTGTCATTCATTCATAGCCTTTATATATTGTTATTTGTTTCCTGTTTGTAACAGTGGCTGATGAATGGTTATCCCGAAACGTCCCATTTTTTATGGTTATAGTGTTCATTGAAGAAAGAGAAAGAAGCATGAAGGATGAATTTAGACGTGACACGGGTAGTGCTGTCCTCTCGCGACAAAGGTACCAGGTTCGAAACATGGAGACGTCCCGCTTCAGTCTACCCAGCTGTCAATAGGTACCTGACTGCTGTTGAATTAGGGAAGGCAAAGGCAGCGAGGAAGGGAGCTGGTCATCCTTCCTCTCGAAGCTGGACGTAGTAAAGTGAAATCTCTAACATTTCACTGCCCTACGCCAGTATCTGCTATAGGACTACATTTACTTATCTGTTGTCTTGCTCAGTGGTTCTCAAGTTTCTTTGCTCATGGCCCCCCCTTCTGAACCGTATTTACCTCTGTGGCCCCCTCCCTCATAGTCGCTGTTAGCTGGAAAAAGGTACTTTACCATCTTACTGTGGCCCCCTAGAAATATGCCCCCCCCCCCAACGTTGAGAACCACTGATATAGCTGCCTCCTTGTTTCTTTTTTTTTTTTTTTTCTTACCTTTCGTTATTTTGTATTTTATTTACGACACACAAGCGTCGGGTTCCCCCCTTTGTTTATGTCTGCATTTAGACATTCGTTACTGTGACCTACCATTACTATTCTGCGCTATTCCTGTTCTTCTTTGATCTACTGGACCAGTGTTTCTCAAGCGGTGTGCCGCCGTGCCTATCAAAGTGTGCCGCAAAAATTTTGTAAATTTACTACATGAAGTATATTTTTAGTGATCATGAAATACAGAACTGATCTTACAGCTTGAATTCATTCAATGACATTTGGAGCTATTAACTGCTTTGAACAAAAATAGATATACTTCAAAATTGTTTTAAACAAATAAAAGAAAATCAAATTGAGAGTTTTCTTTATTCTAA